>CM053417.1:99898742-99956354 GCA_028644305.1 Xerus rutilus
TTTACTGTAGTGTGCTGTTTTTAAGTCTTTAGGGTATAGGCCAAGGAGTGGGATAGCTGGGTCAAATGGTGGTTCCATTCCGAGTTTTTTAAGCAGTCTCCATACTGCTTTCCAGATTGGTTGCACCAATTTGCAATCCCACCAGCAATGTTTAAGTGTACCTTTTTCTCCACATCCTCGCCAGCACTTATTGTTGCTGTTATTTTGGATAGCTGCCATTCTGACTGGGGTGAGATGAAATCTGAGGGTAGTTTTGATTTGCATTTCTCTAATGGCTAGAGACGTTGAACATTTCTTCATATATATGTTTATTAAAATGCAACTTTTGAGAAAAAAAAGAAAATTGGCATAAAATTTGCAATGATTATGCAGTGAAATACGGTACTAAAATATTGAATTGCACATTTTGAAAGGTTGAATTTTATGTTTGTTTTATCTTAATAAATATGTTATTAAAAAAATAAATAAATAGTAGTCCATAATCCAATGTTGTTAATTAGTCAGATAATGTTCCTTATAACAATATCTTTGTTTTCAAGTACAGGATCCAATTTGGGATTTGAACTTCATGTACTGCACTTAGGTGTTGTCTCTTTAAGTCTCCTGTAATCTGGAATATGTTCTTGTTCTTCATCTTTCATAACCAGAGCATTTGAAAAATCTACACAGCAACGATGTTATAAAATGTACTCCAGTGTGAGTTTATCTACTTTTTATTTATGATTAAATTCAGGTTATGCAGCTTGGGTAGGAATACTATGTAAGTAGTAGTATATCTTTTTCCATGGTGTTAAATATTTTTAAGAGCATTGCATCTAGAAGCACAAGGTAATTTATTCTGTAAATTTAGTTTTCTAATGCATTTGAGGTTTATTCTAGTGTATGGGTTGAGGAAAATATCATATTTCCTATTTTATGCAAAAAATGTATGTTCCCCTTTTCCCCCAGTTATTAGAGATATGGACTATATTATATACTACAATTACAATATGCTCACTTCTATTTCAGGATTTTTTATTTTATTCTATTTTTCTGTCCATTCATGTGCTAATAATACTCTGTTAATTTGTAACACTTGATAGTATCTTTTAATATCTTGTAGGGTTAATCACTCCCATAGCTTTTCCTTTTCAGAGTTTGAACAGATATTTTTACTTTATACTTTCCCATATTTATTTTAGTTTCAACTTGTGTAGCCCTATAAAACAAAACATGAAGCCGGGCACAGTGGCACAAGCCTGTAATCCCAGCACTTAGGGAGGCTGAGACAGGAGAATCGCAAGTTCAAAGCCAGCCTCAGCAAGGGCGAGGTGCTAAGCAACTCAGTGAGACCCTGTCTCTACATAAAGCACAAAATAGGTCTGGGGATGTGGCTCAGTGGTCGAGTGCCCCTGAGCTCAATCTCCAGGACCACAAAAAATAAAAATAAAAAAATAAAAAATAAAACAAAGCATATTTATACTTTTATTAGGACTACTTTAAATTATAAATAAATTTAGAGAGAACTGGCATCTTAATGATGTGGAGATGTACTATCAAATAATAAGGATATTTTTGTAATTGTTCAAGTCTACTTTATGTGTGCCATTCTCAAAGGCTTTTGTTTTGTTTTGTGCCAGGGATTGAATCCAGGGGCACTAAACCCAAGCCTTTTTCATTTTCTTATTTTGAGACATGGTCTCACTAAATTGCTGAGGGCCTCGCTAATTTCTTGAGTCTGGCTTTGAACTTGGAATCCTCCTGGCTCAGTCTCTGGAGTCTCTGGGATTACAGGTGTGTGCCATTGCACTTGACCAGATATTATCTTTCAAGTTTATTCCTATTTCATCATTTTGGTGCTTGTGAAAATGATGTTTTATAACTTATTATAACTAATTTCCAGCATTTCTGGCTGGGTTTTTTTTGGCATATAATGGCTGTCAACTTTAGCTTGTCACATTTATATATTGCTAACATAAACTATTTCATTGAGTTAGATTTGGCATTTATTCTCTAGGGTTTTCCAGATATACTGTGATGCCATTTACAAATAGAGGGAGTTTTACTTCTTCTTTTTATTTCTTTTGCCACTAATTTATCTTATCCAATTTAATTTTTGTATTATTACTTACTTTAGCATCTATGGAGTAAGTGTATATGTTTTTGCTTAGTTCTATAAATACAATGGATGATATGAAGATTTTCTAGTACAAACCATAATTGCAATCCCACGTGGTCAGTGTCAGTTTTTTTCATAATAGGGTGTTGGAATATATTTAATTAATTTTATTTTGGATTATTTTTCAAGGCAGCATATTTTAAGTCCTCAATGAAGATATATTCTAATGAAGAGTTCATTGGATTCTATACAAACTGAGGCAAATATGTAGAGTTATGAATTTTATTTTAATAATTCCTTGTTAATAATTCTATTTTTATCACTTTTTCTTTAACATTATTTTGTAAAGCTTCATTTAATATCTTTCTCATTCATTAGACTTTATACATCTCTCATTTCCATGTATTACACTGAAATTTCAAATGTCATAGTTCAGACTTCCTGTCATTTCAGTTGTTAAAAGTTTTCATTCTTCTGAAGGCTACTTTGAATTTTAGAAACAAAATTCACTGAGAGGTTCAGAAAGAGATAAAGTGGTATATGGGCAGTATCATTTTTGGCTATAAATGAGGTTTTAACCAAGAAGAAATGAG
This sequence comes from Xerus rutilus, assembly GCA_028644305.1. Lineage (NCBI taxonomy): Eukaryota > Metazoa > Chordata > Mammalia > Rodentia > Sciuridae > Xerus > Xerus rutilus. The sequence goes on from CM053417.1 coordinate 99,901,434, forward strand.
TATTTTCTGCTTCACAAACAGGCCTGGGAAATCAATTCTAAAAGGGAACTTGAAGTGTACTTGAGCTAATGAATCATTGAAACAAAGAACTCTGACTTCTTTGAAATGATGCTACTGATTGGGATACATATGTTCTAGATAGTGTGTTTATTTTAAGAATCTAAAAGTAATAATAGCTTTTGTCAATTTGCAATAACAGCCCAAAGTAAAACATTTACTGATATTCTTCACAGTGCTCAACGTTTTGGGGTTTATACTGGAAGCCACATAAATGTGCACAAAGCTAGTTACAATGGTAATGATTGTCATCTTAGAAAATGCACAAATCGAAAGCAGAAATCTGTCTTTAATGGCCTCTTTGAAAGCTACATTAAGATGCTCTCATTCAATATTAAACTGCTTCTTTATAATTCTCTAGTGTAATGAATCAGAGATTAAAGTCTTGCTTCTGATGAACTTATATAGGATGAAAACATCAATACATATTTCTGAAGTTTGAAGACACTATAACAGTCAATAGGGTGTGAAATTCCATTTGCTCATGTATTCTCATCTTCATTTCTCTCTTTATGCTCAGTACAAAAATGACAGTTAATTAACAACCTAGCCCAAGATAAGTGTTTCTAGTGATAATAAACAAAATTATTGTCAAGGAATATGAGATTTACTATGACCATAATAAAAGACTATTTTGGAGACAAATTACATGGGAATCTTGTAATTGAAAAAAATCTTAAACCAGTATAAGATGTGTCTGTGTGATTGTATAGTATATACAATTTAAATCAAAGATTAAAATCCATACCATATGTGTCTCTGGAAATTTAATAAATATTTGTGTGTGTATATACAGATGCACCCACATATCTCTTGTTATGAAATAAAAATTTATCTTATATTATTGAGTTCTTATCTATTGCATGGCTTAATTAGCTTATATAAATGTGACCTATAACTTATTTTTATAATATTCTGAAGAACAAATACTCCAGTTATGCAAGAATAAAGTTAAATTAAATGAGAAAAGCACACTGAAAGTGTTTTGCTATATTACATATTTGGAAATATTCATAAATCTACACATTTTAATGGTAACTTGATTGACACAAAAGATTATAAAGTATAACTGTTAAGATATCTATCTTGGGCTGGGGATGTGGCTCAGTGGTAGAGTGCTTGCCTCGCATGTGTGAGGTACTGGGTTCAATGCTCAGCACTACATAAAAATAAATAAAAATAAAGGTATTGTGTCCATCTACAACTAATTTTTTAAAAGATATCTATCTTATACATTCTCATTGGATTTATGGACTCATCTTCACTTTCCACTATGTAGAAAACAGTAAAGGAAGACAGAATACTTACATGAAACAGCATATGAACAAATACCAACAGGAATGTAGAAGAGTTAGTAATCATTTCTTTCCATGAACAGATTTGAAATATATTTACCAAAGAAACAACAGATAACTATTCTTTATACCATGCACAGTTGGGAGACCCATAGCATCTAGTAAATTAAATTGTCAAAGAAAATCAACTGGAATGTTAGAAATGCATGATATCTGATGACTGACTAAGAAAATATATTCAGGACCAATCTAAGGAGAAACTATTTGTCATGTAATTTAAAACTTAGATGAAAATGTGATTTACTATCTTGCATTTTAATTATCCTCAGATTTCATTTTTCTGCCTAGCACATGAGAGAAAAATGTGACCCTGTTAAAGTGGATATAACCACTAAATATTATATTCAATGTGTTTTTTAAAAACATAATTAAAGATAGTCTAATTTTCTTGGTAATAATAACTTTAGCATTATTTATTGTTTTACTGTTTGGGAATTTATTTTCAATTTCAGACTGAAATGACTTACCAAACTTTGATAATAATTAAATTTAAATGATTTTGGTGCAAGCATCTTCCTACTTTGTTATATATATTTCAGATGAAATGTAGTGCTTGGTAAAATGGACATTGTTCTTTGAAATGAAACATCAGAAGTCAGGCTTCACAGTGAGAAAGTAAATTCAGTAGTAACACACTGCTTAATTACTGAAAATCTGGCTTATTAAAAAAAACAAGTGAACTTGTATTTTCAGGTGACCATGGCATGTTAACCATTCTGTTACACAAAAAGCATATTTCGGTGGATTTAAAACTCAAATTATGATACCACAAAAATATGAGTCAGAAAATTTTTTAAGTTAGGAGTGGACTAATCGTATGACATATGAAACGGTAATTTGAAGGAATATTTAGAATTGGTTTAGAAATTCCAGTCATAGTAGTATAAGCATGAGAAGTGGCTATTTTTAATAAGGTTTAGTATAGATTAGGTGTTCTAACGACTACAGGAAACTTCCAATTCTAAAAAAGACATCAATTATTTTTTCTTAAAGAAACTTACCAGACTTTGAAACTATCACTACAAGGACCTGTAGCATGAACTAATGTTTTAATAACATCTGCCCTGAATGTGGGGTGTTTGTATGTGTGTGTGTGTGTGTATGTAGAGATGAAAAGTTAAAATGTAGTTGTTCATGTGATATTAGTAATCTTAAGGGAAGCTAAAAAGGAAGATACTTGTGTACAATGCTAAATGCCAGAAATGTATTTCTTTAAGTATGTGCTTTCGTGAAAATGGAAGTACAACAGGCTTGAATGACTTCATTATGATTGGTTCCTTTGAGGAAATTATAGATAGTGAATAGAGAACTGCATAATTAAAAATGAACTCTTAAAAATAAAAAGAAAAATTAAATGAACTCTTCATGGATAAGTGTGATTAACTCCATTGGACAATAAGAATTAACATTTAACACTGCCATGTTTTAACGCTGCTCTGAGGGCCTCCAGATATGAAACAATAACAGCTATGCCTGTGACAGAGCATTAATTTGTTATGGTAGTGGTTGTGGATTACCTGTGGCATGGACTGCAAGTCTAAATGAATGATCAGATTAGTCTAGAATCCACTACAACTGATAAATGCTGTGGCAGTGTCTTAAAGAGTATGTAGTTCTATTGTACAGACATAAAAGAGCTATAATTAGATGTTGTTAATATTAGCAAACTGTCAGCTTGACTACTACTCCTTTTAGGAGAAATAGGACACACACACATCACAAAAAAATCTGCAGTAAAAGAGACATCATTGAAAATTGATTTTTTTTGAAAATATGTATTGAGAGAAGAAAAATATGTATATCTCCCCTTCTTTAATATTTTTAGGGAATGAGGAATATATGATATAATTTAAAATATTATAAAGAGCCAAGAATATGGTTTAATGTTGGATGAAAAGGGCTGAAACCTTTTGGGGTCCTGGTAGTATGGCTGATGGAATAGATAACAAATACCCTTCAAAAGTCAATAGTCATCACTATAACATTAAGTATAAAGAACAAGTTAGGGATGAGGGATATGGTGGCTGCCAATTTTAATATAAGTGAGCTGAAAGGCATATAGGTAGAATTCTGGCAGTGCAAGTGTTTCCATCTTTCATGGCTTTATGTTTAATACATGTCTTTATTTACTTTGGTTTTCTGATAACCTTTAGGTAAGAATGTTAATAGGAGGACTGAGGTACTAATAAAGAAACACAGGTAGATGTGAGGTTGCATAAATTTACAACTAGAGAACTAATTAAAGCATATAATCATGTCGTTAAGAAATGGGGGAGGGCTGGGGCTGTAGCTCAGTGGCAGAGCGATTACTTAGCATGAGTGAGGCACTGGGTTTGATCCTCAACACTATATAAAAATAAACAAAATAAAGGCATTCTGTCCATACACAAGTACAAAAAAAATTTAAAAAAGAAAGGGTGGAAATCAGGGTTTGTCTAGCACTTTAGAATGACTCAAGGAGTAAGAAGTACGATCTACATTCTACCAACAATGAAATTTTTAGCTATAATGCCTACCTACTAAAATTAGTAGTATGTAAAAATTATCTTTTATTTTAATTTAAAAACTAATTTGCATTTGTTTATGCTGTCATTGGATAAGGCTCTAAAAATATGAGAAATATTTTTAAATAAGTCTTGTATATTTTAACATATTAAATGTACTGCCTGGGACAACATTTTCTTTTTTAATTTATTCTATTTAGGTATACATGATAGCAGAATGAATTTTGATTCATTGCACACAGATGGAGGACAACTTTTCATTTCTCTTTGTATGTGATGTATGTAAAACCAGATGACCAAATGGAAGCGAATTAAAGCCACTGGGCAAGGCTTTATTGGAAATACACGCTCTCGGGCTGAACTCTCCAGTCTATCAGAGTGTGTACGGGAGAATAGCGCCCATGCTCCGGTGTACAGGCAATTTCAGAAGGCCCGGTCAGGAAGGGGAGGGCTTGGGGCAGGAAGAGAAGGCCAGAGTCCTTCCTGGATAGGTCAGGAAAAACCCACTAATTGACAGGAGGCACCTCTACAGGTGATGTCAGCGTCTGGCTGGCCACTTTTAGGTGGACACCCTGAACCCTGAACAGACCTAACAATGTAGAATCACATCATATATTCAGTCATGCATGAAGCTAGGGCTATGATGTCCATCTCATTCCACCATCTTTACTGTCCCCATGTCCCTACCCCATGTCTCTCCTTTGACCAAAATTCCTCCATTCTTCCTGTGTCCTCTCCTGCATTATGAATCAACATTCACTTATCAGACAGAACATTTGACATTTGGTGTTTTGGAATTGGCTTACTTTGCTTATCATGATATTCTCCATCTCCATCCATTTACCTGCAAATGCCATAATTTTATTCTCTTAATGGAGTAATATTCCATTGTGTATATATACCACCATATCTTTATCAGTTCATCTATTGAAAGACATCTAGATTGGTTCCACAGTTTAGCTATTGTGAATTGAGCTTTGATAAACATTGAAGTGGCTGCATCTAGGATGCTGTTTTGAAGTCCTTTGGGTATAGACCAAGGAGTGGGATAGCTGGGTCAAATGGTGGTTCCATTCCAAGTTTTCTAAGGAATCTCCATACTGCTATCCAGATTGGTTGTACCAATTTGCAGTCCCACCAGCAATGTATGAGCATTTCTTTTCCCCACATTCTCATCAACAATTATTGTTGTTTGTATTCTTGATAATTGCTATTCTGACTGGCATGAGATGAAATCTTAGAGTAGTTTTGATTTGATTTCTCTAATTGCTAGAGATATTGAACATTTTTTCATATTTCTGTTGATAAATTGTATATCTTCTTCTGAGAAGTGTCTGTTCAGCTCCTTAGCCCATTTGTTAATTGGGTTGTTTGTTTTTTTGGTGTTAAGTTTTTTGAGTTCTTTATATATCCTGGAGATTAGTGCTCTATCTGATGTCTGTGTGGCAAAAATTTGTTCCCAGAATGTAGGCTCTCTGTTCACTTCATTGATTGTTTCTTTTGCTGAGAAGAAGCTTTTAGTTTGAATCCATCCCATTTATTTATTCTTATTTTTACTTCTTGCACTATAGGAGTCTTGTTAAGGAAGTAAGGTCCTAGTCCAACATGATAAAGAATTGGTCCTACTTTTTCTTCTATTAGGCGTAGCGTCTCTGGTCTAATTCCCAGGTCCTTGATCCACTTTGAGTTGAGTTTTGTGCATGGTGAGAGATAGGGGTTTAATTTCATTTTGCTGCATAAGGATTTCCAGTTTTTCCAGCACCATTTGTTGAAGAGGCTATCTTTTCTCCAATGTATGTTTTTGGCACCTTTGTCTAGTATAAGATAACTGTATTTAAGTGGGTTTGTCTCTGTGTCTTCTCCTCTGTACCATTGGTCTACATGTCTTTTACCTCTTTTGTTAAATTGATTCCCAAGTATTTTATTTTATTTTTTTGAGGCTATTGTGAATTTGGTAGTTTTCCTAATTTCTCTTTCAGAGGATTCATCACTGATGTATAGAAATGCAGTTGATTTATGGGTTTTGATTTTATATCCTGCTACTTTGCTGAATTCATTCGTTAGATGTTTTCTGGTGGAATTTTTTGGATCCTTTAAGTATAGAATCATGTTGGTAAATAATAATAGTTTTAGTTTTTCTTTCCCTATTCATATCTCTTTAATTTCTTTCATCTGTCTAATTGCTCTGGCTAATGGTTCAAGGATGATATTGAATAGCAGTGGTGAAAGAGGGCATTCCTGTCTTCTTGTTTTTAGAGGGAATGCTTCCAATTTTTGTCCATTTAGGATGATGTTGGCCTTGGGTTTAGCATAGATAGCTTTTACAAAGTTGAGGTATGTTCCTATTATCCTTAGTTTTTCTAGTGTTTTGAACATAAAAAGATGCTGTATTTTATCAAATACTTTCTCTGCATCAATTGATAAAATCATATGATTCTTATCTTTAAGTCTATTGATATTGGATTATGTTAATTGATTTTTATGTATTGAACCAACCTTGCATCCCTGGTGTGAACCCCACTTGATTATGGTGAACTATTTTTTAATATGGTTTTGTATGAGATTTGCCAAAATTTTATTAAGAATTTTTGCATCTATGTTCATCAGGGATATTGATCTGAAATTTTCTTTCTTTGATGTGTCTGTCTGATTTTGGTATCAGTGTGACACTTGCCTCATAGAATGAGTTTGAAGGGTTCCCTCTTTTTCTATTTCATGAAATAGTTTGAGGAGTATTGGTATTAATTCTCCTTTGTAGGTCTTGTAGAACTCAGCTGAGAATCCATCTGGACCTGGGCTTTTCTTGGTTGGAAGGCTCTTGATGGCATCTTTTATTTCCTTGCTTGAAATTGATCTGTTCAAGTTGTGTATGTCCTCTTGGTTCAGTTTGGGTAGGTCATATGTCTCTAGAAATTTGTCGGTGTCTTCAGGATTTTCTATTTTACTGGAGTATAAATTTTCAAAATAGTTTCTAATTATCCTCTGTATTTCAGTAGTGTCTGTTGTGATATTTCCTTTTTCATTATGGATTTTAATAATTTGGGTTTTCTCTCTCCTATTTTTCATTTGGGTGGCTAATGGTTTGTCAATTTAATTTATTTTTTCAAAGTACCAGCTTTTTGTTTTGACAATTTTTTGAATTGTTTATTTATTTTTTCATTGATTTCTGCTCTGATTTTAATCATTTCCTGTATTCTTCTTTTGGTATTGATTTGTTTTTTTTTCTAGGGCTTTGAGATGTAGAGTCAAGCCATTTATTTGTTTACTTTTTCTTCTTTTAATGAATGAGTTTAATGCAATGAACTTTCCTCTTAGTACTGCCTTCATGGTGTCCCAGAGATTTTGATACATTGTATTGGAGTTTTCATTTACCTCCAAGAATTTTTTTATCTCCTCCCTGATGTTTTCTGTTATCCATGCATCATTTAATAGTGTATTATTTAGTTTCCAGGTGTTGGAGTGGTTTCTATTTTTTAATATGTCATTCATTTCTAAGTTTATTCCATTATGGTAAGATAGGATACAGGGTAGTATTTCTATTTTTTTGTATTTGCTAATACTTGCTTTGTGACATAACATATGATCTATTTTGGAGCAGGATCCATGTGCTGCTGAGAAAAAAGTGTATTTACTCATTGATGGATGGAATACTCTATTTATGTCTGTTAGGTCTAAATTATGGATTGTTTTATTGAGTTCTATGGTTTCTTTGTTTAGTTTTTGTTTGGAAGATCTATTCAATGGTGAGAGAGCTTTGTTAAAGTCACCAAATATTATTATGTTGTGATGTATTTGATTCTTGTAGTTGAGAAGCATTTGTTTGATATATTCAGATGCCCCATTGTTTGCAGCATACAAATTTATGACTATTATGTCTCGTTGATGTATGATTCCCTTAAGAACTATAAAATGTCCTTCTTTATTCCTTTTCACTGACTTTGGTTTGAAGTCCACTTTATCTGATATGAAGTTGGAAACTCCTGCTTGTTTGCACGGTCCATGTGAGTGATATATTTTTTTCCACCCTTTCACTTTCAGTCTGTGGATGTCTTCTCCTGTGAGATGAGTCTCTTGAAGGCAGCATATTGTTGGGTCTTTTTTTAATCCAGTCTGTCAGTCTATGTCTTTTACTTGATGAGTTTAGGCCATTCACATTCAGTGTTATTATTGAAATATGATTTGTAATCCTGGTCATTTTGGTTTATTTTTGGCTTTTACCTTGACTTGGTTTCTCCTTTGATTGGCCTTTCCTTTAGTGTAGTTCCTCTCTTTGCATATTTTCATTGTTGGTTATCATTTCCTCCTCATGGAATATTTTGCTGAGAATGCTGTGTAGTGCAGGTTTTATTGCTGTAAATTCTTCTAACTTTTGTTTATCATGAAAGGTTTTTATTTCATCATTAAATATGAAGCTCAATTTTGTTGAATATAAGATTCTTAGTTGGCATCCGTTTTCTTTCAGAGCTTGTTATATGTTGTTCCATGATCTCCTGGCTTTTAGGTTCTGGGTTGAAAAATCTGCTATGATCTGAATTGGACTTCCTCTGTGTGTAATCTGATTCCTCTCTCTTGTGGCCTTTAAAATTCTATCCTTATTCTGTATGCTGGACATTTTCATTATAATGTGCCTTGGTGTAGATCTGTTGAAATTTTGTATATTTGGTGTCCTGTAAGTCTCTTGCATTTGATTTTCCAATTCATTTTTCATGTTTGAGAAATTTTCTGATATTATTTCATTGAAGAGGTTGTGCATTACTTTGGTTTGAAATTCTGTGCCTTCTTCTATCCTGATAAATTTGGTCTTTTATCCTGATAGATTTGGTCTTTTGATGGTATCTCATAATTCATGTATGTTCAGTTCATGATTTCTTACCATCTTCACTGTACGGTCAAGTTTATTTTCAAGATTGTATATTTTGTCTTCATTATCCAAAATTCTGTCTTCCAAGTGATCTAGTGTGCTGGTGATACTTTCTATTGAGTTTTTTATTTGGTTTATTGTTTCCTTCATTGTAAGAATTTGATTGCTTTTTTTACACAATCTCTAGCTCTTTCTTTAAGTAATCTTTTGCTTCCTGTATTTGTCCTCTTGTCTCTTTGATGGAGTGATCAATGGTTGCCTTTATTTGCTCTCCTATTTCTTTGTTGGAGTGATCAATTTTTGCCTGTATTTGCTCACTTAAGTCATTCATTTTTTAAAATTTTTTCATTGTAGATGGACACAATACCTTTATTTTGCTTATTTTATTATAATGTGGTTCTGAGGATCAAACCCAGTGCCTCACATGTGTGAGGCAAGTCCTCTACCATTGAGCTATGACCCCAGCCCTCACTTAAGTCATTCTTTAATTCACAGATCATTTTAATTACACATATTCTGAATTCTTTCTCTGACATTTCATCAACTGCGCTGTCAATGTATGCTATTATTGTAGTAACTTGGTTTATTTGGGGCACTTTCTTCCCTTCTTTTTTCATGCTGATTATGTATCTTCCTTTCTTGCAAAGCTGATCTGAGGTATGGTGGTTTCTACCCTATAATCCTGAACTGACACTACAGATTACCTGTATCTCACCTTGGACTTCACTTCCAGTACCCAGCAGGTGTCCCCAGATGGACACTACTGCCACCAAAGATGGTGGCAGTGGTAATTCAAGATGGCAGTGGGAGTGGCCTTCGCTGGGCTCCCACTATAGTCCCTGAAAGTGGTCCTGGGCTTTGGCTTGTGCTCCTGCCGCTTGGCAGGATCTATGGCGTGGAACTAGGGGCAGTCCTGAGCCTCACTTAGGCCAGGTCTCCCACAGGAGTCACCAGAGGCAGTCCTTCACCTGGGTCTGGGTTCCCCTGTGACTGGTAGCTAGCAGTCTTGGGTCTGCCCTTGGCTGGGCTCCAGCAGTGGTCCCTGAAAGTGGTCCTGGCTGGGCCTTGGCCTGTGCTCCTGCCGGTTGGCAGGAACTCTAGCCTGGGTTAACATTTTCTTTTGAGTCACTTTTTAATGAGATGTTTGTGCAGTTCATTTTTAATGCATATATTTGTTGTATCAAGGATTGCATTGCATACTATTATAGCAACACAAAACAGTTTTCAGATATTCTAGCACATGTGATGGAAATTCAGATACTACTGCTTTGCAGACATCATACTTCTCCCTTTCAATGGCAAAACCCTACTTGTCAAGACCTAGATTAATGACCATTGTCTACTGACTAAAGCAGACAGCTTGCCAACAAGAAAAGTGCATTTAAAGAAATAAATAGCATCAGTAAGGCAATAAAATAACAAAACTTGCATTAATTTAGATAAGATCCAATAAAGATAATAACAGTAAAAAAAAAGCTTTTTGTTTAGGAACAATCAAAGTAAAATTTCAGAAAATACTGAAAAGTAAGAATATAACAGTATAAGAGACAAGGTAAACTATGACCCATTTTTGGCACAGGAATAGAGAAACTTATTAATTTTACTAGTATTAAAATCTTAGTTCATTATTTATAATAACTCCTAACATAAAATCTACATGTGTTTGTTAAAGGTTTATGGAGAAGCATTAAAAATGGAATTTTGAAAGTTTCAAATCCAATAGAGGAAGAAAAAAATTAGAATAATTTGATTAAATATAAGCCAGGAAATATGAAGGACAGAGCTCAAAATCATATATTTGAGTAAATAAAAGAAGTTATATAATATCATGTGCAAAATAATGTGATTTATGTATATGTGAAAATAACACGCATGCAGCTGGGCTTGATGGTATATACCTATAATCCAAACAATGCAGAAAACTGAGGCAATGTCTAAGAGAGGTGATACTGCAAAATGTGCTCAAATGACCTATATAGAATGATTTTTCAAATTCCTACAATTAAACACATTTTGCATTATTACCTCTCTTAGATTAACCAAAGGTATAAAGTTGGATGCAGGTACTTTACTTGGGAGATGATTTCAAAAGAAATAGGTGAAGAATGGAGTAAATTAGGCAACAATACAAGGTAAACCAATAAATGGTATTAATGAGCTTGTTATTGCTGTGAGCAAATAGTGCATGATCCTGTCGGGGGCCTCTGAGAAATGGCTAAGGACATATCTTATAATTATTCCACTAGAGGACAGAGAGGCTACAATGTTCATCTTATTACTTCCCTGTGCTTCCAACTCTGAGAAAGCTCAAATTTCTTCCCTATGACCCCAGGTCACAAGCCACATGGCTTTGTTACCTCTAATAAGCCATAGGAGAAGTGAGTGATTGAGGAAAAACAGTCACAGCCAGATGAGCATGCCTTTCTAGAACATATGGAAATCTGCCAAGTATTGACTTTAACAATCTGTCTATAGTAGCCAAGCAAGGCAGCTAAAAAGACGAACTGCCAATTCAATTTCCTTGCCTAAAACTATTTTTACTCGCCCTGAGTAAACACATAACCAGTTACAGTGACCAGTGTTGATTCTTCTACTACTGAAGCAAGGCGACAGTGTGGCCTTTGAAGACAGACATATATTGTCTGGAATTTCTCTGCTCTCTCCTACTTACCAGTTAAGTCAGTTATATCCTCTAATCATGTTTCTCCAACTATAAAATGAGGTTCTCATATCTGATTGCTTACGCCACATCTCCTCTTGGAAGTCTAATAGAAAAAGTGAGACTCGACACATACACCGAATGAACTTCTGATATGCTCCTGACAACCTTGTTCTTCTCTATTTTAGTTGATAGCCAATCCACATTTCCAGAAGCTCAGTCAAAAACATTGCAGTCATCCTTAATTTTTTTTCTTTATCTCATAGCCTACACCAAAGATATCAATAATTTGCTTGGCTCTGACCACTTGTCACCATCTCTTGTATTGGAAACTTATTCTGAACCACCGTTTATTTTTCAGACTCTAAACTGATCTCACTGTTACTACTCTTGTCCTTCAAGTAGATGGTCTATGCAGCAGTAAGAGTGATCACTTAAAAACATAAGTCAGATCCTGTCATTCCCATGTTCAAAATCCTAGAGCAGTTCCTCATCTCAGAGCAAAAGCCAAAATATTCCTAGTGGTAAAATTGCCTTGCAACATCTGCTCCCCACAATTCATTGCCTCTCAAATGTGATTTCTTACTTTTCTTATTGTGTAGTCCACTCCATTCTTAGTGGACTCCTTGCACAGTTCCATCTAAAGACCTCTGCACTGGCTGATTTTACTTCCCTTGATGAGGGTATAGGTAAAATCCTTCACCTTCTTCATATCTTTGTCTAATTATCACCTTCTAAGAATGATCCACTCTAATCAATCTATTTGAAATTGTAGCTATTCTCCCTCCCATTCTTCACTCTTGTATACTATTCATCATACAATATTTTCCTCTCAGTATATTCCCCAAATACCAGCACTGGCATCAATGAGGAGATTGTCAGAAATGCAGAATCTCAGGCCTCTATACAAGATCTACTGAACTATAGTCTGCATTGTACCCTGATCCATTGGTAATTTCTTTGACCATTAAGTTTGAGAAGTAGTGCCCTGTGTTCTTTTCTATAGCATTTCTCAATTTTTAGATACTTTTAAGATAGTAAAATATCATATTTATTCTTTAAGTTACATCAAGATGAGGATTTTTGTCTTTTTTTTTTTGGTACTGGAGATTGAACTGAGGGACACTCGACCACTAAGCCACATCCCCAGCCCTATTTTGTGTTTTATGTAGAGACAGGGTCTCACTGAGTTGCTTAGCAACTCACCATTGCTGAGGCTGGCTTTGAACTCGCGATTCTCCTGTCTCAGCCTCCCTAAGTGCTGGGATTACAGGCTTGCTCCACCGCGCCTGGCGATTTTTGTCTTTTTGTCTGTTTTAGTCACTGTTTGATCTCAATTCCTAGAATACAGTTTGGCACATGACATATACTAAATATGAAGATTTACTAAAGGACTTGATTAAGAATATACAGAACATTGTCTAACCTATATTAACTACTTAACCAATTATGGTTTCTATTCCACTTTTCCCTGAACAAATTAGTTACTAGCTAGTGAACTCTTCATTTTATGCTACTGGTAACTGAACCCAGGGATAGTATAACCCCTGGGTTACATTCTCAGCCCTTTTTATTCTTTTTTAAAAATTTAGTTATAAATGGACACAATACTTTTATTTTTATTTATTTATTTTTATGTGGTCCTGAGGATCAAACCAATGCCTAACACATGCCAGGCAAGTGCTCTCCCACTGAGACACAACACCAGCATCCTCTTTTATTCTTTGAGACAGGATCTTACTATGTTGCTGAGGCTGGCTTCAAACTTGAGATTTTCCTGCCTCAGTTGTTATTACTGGTGTACACCACTATGCTTAGCAACTCTTCAACATTTTAACATTTAAGAATGTACTTTGCAAGATTCCAAACAGCAAAACTTCATTAAAAAGGAATTTCTATTACATCACTTAGAAAATATAAATGAACATCCTTACAATATGTTCCACTTGACCAACTACCCAATAATTAAAAGATTTATTTATTTTATTTATTTAGATACTGAGGCTTGAACCAGGGGTGCTTTACTTCTGAGCTATGCCCATAGCCCTTTTATTTTTTTATTTTTATTTTTGAGATAGGGTCTCACTAAATTGCTTAAGGCCTTGCTAAATTGAAGAGGCCAACTTTGATCTTGTGATCCTCCTGCTTTGGCCTTCTAAATTGCTGGAATGACAGGTTTGTGCCACTGTACTGGGCACCAAAATGTTTTAAAAGAGGATGAGCACATTAGCACTAATAAAAAGAGCTTTTTTCTTTTTTTCATTTGTTCTTTTGAGTTAAACAGGACAATAGATCTATTTTGACATATTTATACAAACATGGAATACAACTTACTCTAATTAGGCTCCCAGACTTATGAATGTACACAATGTTGATTCACTGTGGTGTATTCATATATGTACATAGGAATACTGTGTCAGATTCATTCCACTGTCTTAGAAATAGCTTTTAGAAAGTAAAAACTGATCTCTACATTTAAGTGATTGCTACACATAATAATTAGTAATATAAATTGCACTGAATGTGTTACTGTCTTTCATGGGACATTTGGATTTAAATCAGTTATTCAAAGAACAATAAACATCATGAACATGGTAATGTCCTATGAAGTTAAAAATCCCATAGTTTCTCTCATGCAACTGAATAAAATCACTGTATCTATCAAAGGGAATATTCAAAGACAAATGGCTAAAAATTCTTAACCACCAGGTGTAACTTAAAATTAAGTTAAAACCTTAAGAGAAATTTTGTTAAATATATATTTATATGTGTATGTATAATTATTTATAGATAAATATATAAAATTATTATTATTATTATATATTATCTAATAATTTTAAATAAGAGCAAGTTACCATTTGATATAAAGAGCATTATTCTGGTAAGAATTTTACAGATAGAAAACTTAATCCATAAGTCATAGCAACGGCAAAATTTTTAAAATGTTCAAAGTGCCAACAGGAAAGAAAAAGGATGATGAATTTGCTTCAATTAAATTTAAGGAGTAATTTTGATCACAGTTACTATAAAAAGAGAAGAAAAGTAAGCCACAAACTAAGAGAAGACACTTGCAATATGTATTACTGCCAAATACCTAGTATCCATAATATACTAAAATACTCCTTTAAATAAACTTAAGACAAATAACATACAAGAAAATCGAGAATATAAATACTTCAATCCTGAGTACAAATGCACTTGAACACATACTGGTGAATTTATAAATTGGTACATCACATTTGTAGAACTTGGCCTTGCTCATTATTATTTAAAATATCCATACAGACTTGGAAAATCAACTCCCAATTATATATTGCCACTAGATAACATTTGTACTTACTTACACCCAGAGATAGAATAGAAATAATTATATCAGCACTGTTAATAATAGAAAGAACTAAAAGTTTCCAAAATGTCCATCAAAAGTAAAATGGATAAATCAAATTATGATATATTCATACATGAAATATTGCACATCAGTGGAAATGAATACATACCGATACTGCTACCATCAGAGTACCATGTGAAAATCAATAAAGTCAAGTCACAAAATTTAATATATTCAAATGAATATATGTAACAAAATTAGGCAAAACAAAATCATATCTATTGTAGTTATACATGCATAACTTACAGTATAATTATATAGAAATGGAATAAAATGAACAAAACAACATTGAGAATAGTGGTAACCTCTGCTGGGCAAATAGGTTCTACAAGAAATCCAGGATGGCATTCCTCAGGGAAGTTAGCTTTTTCAAAACTAGTGGTAGATACAAAGGAGTCCACTTTTGTTATTTTTCTATAAACTCCCTATATGTAGCATATACACTCTCTTGAATCCATAACATATTTCAAAATTCTTTAAAAATTTAAATAGGTGAATAAAAGGCAATCCAAAAAAAACAATATAAAATTTCCCACAGTCTATTCATTAACATTACTACATTTTCTAGTAATCACTCTTTTTACACAACAAATAGCAAGTAGATATTTCCTATAGTACAATTTAGGCATGACCTTTGTTGAAGATCTGTGTTATACTTTCTCCTGTACATATTACAAAATTAATTCACAGAAGCAATAAAAATCAATAAGTTACTAGAAATCTGAAGTGTCAGGAAAAAATCATTTCACCTCGAATTTAAAATTTGCAGTTTTAGTTCATTTCTACAATGGATCTTTGAGATAGTTATCTAGTAATATATTTTAATATTTTTTGAGTATAGAGTGCTATGATTTCCTTGAATTGAGAAATGTCTCCTGGTTCTTAATAGGAAATGGCCTTGACATTACAACTTCATTCTCCCTACTTCTTCAAATCCTATGCTATATTTTAATTTTACATAAATTATATATATATATGTGTGTATACTTTGTTGTGGAAGCTGATGATAAATGAGATAATTAAAGCATTTCAAATAGTTTAGTTCAAATTTGCCATCTTGATTTTCACAAGGACAATGAATGAGATTGTAACTCAGTTAACTAACCTCACCAAAGACTTTACCTCAAATAACCCAACCATATCAACTCGTACTTCAGGGACACAAGCTGGACAGTTTCTACGTGTATATGGTAAGGTCTTAATTTTTGTTCATGTCTGTATTTATATTTTATAGTAACAAATTTTAAAGTTATATTTCTTAGCAAAACAGCAATAAATTCTCCAGCTTTCTAGGGAATCATATAAATCATTTAAAATTTGACATAAAACTTTTGACAAAACTTAAGTTTCAAATTTTTGATATTTGCTTCAAGAATCCAAAAAATACAACATATGCACATGGCTTATTTTATGTACTTTTGCAGAAATTTTTTTTGATCTTTAAAACACGACTGCAGAAGTTTTTGTTCCTTTCCTCCAATACAGAAATAAGTTTGGAAATCTAAGAAATGGTTTTATATTACAATGAGTTTTTATAAATAACTTAGTACAATAAATAAAAATGGAATCTTAAGGTGATTTAACTTGAAGGACACTGAGACTTCTGGAGCAACAGGAATTCCATATAGTTTTTTGTCAAAATGAGTGCCCTAGTTCTTTTCATCAAAATCAATAATTAGAATATCCAAAGTCACTAATATTCTACTTTCTCATGAGTAGCACAATAGAAAACTTATGTAGAAAAAAGATTTTAGAATATAAGTCAT
This sequence comes from Xerus rutilus, assembly GCA_028644305.1. Lineage (NCBI taxonomy): Eukaryota > Metazoa > Chordata > Mammalia > Rodentia > Sciuridae > Xerus > Xerus rutilus. Next base: position 99,918,024 of record CM053417.1, read on the forward strand.
TCAATTGGTAAATATCTATCACAATTAGAATGCATTTAACCTAAATATACTACCTAAATGATTTAAGTTGTATAAAAAAAGCCTTTCTTTAGTAAAATTAATATCATGTCAACAATATTATTATTAAATTTGAATAGAATGTCTGTAAGAACAAGAAAATAATTGTCAAAAATAGCAAACAGGCAATAAATAATAAAGAGAACATCCAAACAATAATGTTGCTGCCATTGTTTCATCAGATTTATACTCACACAGAGGAAAAATTGAGAGCAACTAAGGACCAACATGGGTAAATAAGAACTTTATAACTAAAAAATTTACACGTCTATAAATACATTCTGGTGACAACTTCCACTACATTGGCATGGCATTTGCATAAATAAAGCAAAACAGAATATTCCAATCAACTTGACTGATTTTACTTCAAGTTTTACAAATAAACTTTGACCTTTTCACAAATAAAATTGTGCTTTTATAAAATGTGCACACATATAAATAGAGCTGCATATAATGCTGCAACCTAAGTGTTTCTGTGTTCTTTTATTTTTGGTATCAGGGATTGAACACAGGCGTGTGTAACCATTAAGCCACATTTCCCAGCATTTTTTATATTTCATTTTGAGACAGGGTCTTGATAAGTTACTTAGGGCCTTGCCAAGTTGCTGAGCCTGGCTTTGAACTTTCAATCCTCCTGCCTCAGCCTCCTGATCCACTGGGATTACAGGCATGTGCCACCATGCCCAGTAAAACATTTTAAAAATTAAAATTCAGCACATACTTTTGTTTTAAGCTAAACACATTATCTGAAAGTGTCTCATTTATAATAAAATCTGACTCTCTGATAAGTGACTGCACATATAGTGTGACTCTACATCATGTACAACCAGAGAAATGTAAAGTTGTATTCCATTTGTGTACAATGAATTAAAATGCATTCTGCTATCATGTATACTTAATTAGAACAAATTAAAAAATTAAAAATTCAAATAAAGTCTGAGAAAGGAGTGAAGAAAATACTGAAGATATTTATTTTAGTACACTAAATTTCTGCTATTCAAGACAAACTAGAACAAAGATTTCATATTTCGGGAAGCTGTTTCAATCTAATTTTTATAGTTTGCTGGCATAAAACCAAATCTATCAAATATGTTACACATATATGAAGTTCTTACAATATAATGTAAACATGATCATTATCACATTTTTCTTAAAATTAATTGTTTTTTATTTAAAAATTGATAATATTATATACTTTGGATATCATCTTTGTCTAAAGAATAGAAAAAATATGTAGACATATATTAAATATCAGGTCAAATCAGGAAAGACAGACTACAATTTAGAGAAGTTTTCAGAGATTATGGAAGATTAATTACACTTGACCTAAAGAAGTTTACGTAATCTTAGCCACTGTTTTTATAATTCTTGTAGATTCTTTTTGAAAAAATCATGTAAAATATTGTTATCATTGTTTGAAAGAAAGAATAGTCACTTGATGTACTTTTAAGGTATTCAGTGCTTTATAAATGAATCAATGAAGAGATCCAGTTTGCATGCTAAGGAGTATTAGGCATATGCAATATCAATTACTTCTAAGTTCAAATTTAGAATTTAATGCAATCTATAATTTTCCATTACAGTGCATTCAAAAATTATTCCAGCTACTATTTGCTTCATTACATAAACATGATTCTACAATTCTAAATAGAGAATAGAAGATGGGCTCTTTTGAATTTGTATAAAACAAACACATATTCCTTATTAAAAAAAGACTCTGAAATGTACACATTCATTTTAAAGAGGCATTTTAGATACATCAAGCTTTTTATTTTCATCAGTTGATGAAAATTGACTTAAATTTCCATCAACAGAGGAATGTTTAAATAAATTCTACTATAGCATATAATTTTATTCCTTTAAGGTGATATGTTAGAAGAATACTTATTGATAAGGAAAATGTTCAGTATGCATCATTAAGAGAAAATTTTATACATATATGAGAATGTAACAACAAATTCCATTATTTTGTGTAATTGTAGTGCACAAATAAAATTATATAAATGATAAAGAAAAGTCAAATTTAAAATAATAAAAATAAAAACATTTTAAGCAACAGCAAAGAAAGCCAATGTTACCAAACAGTACATAGATTATAATCAGAATTTTGTAAAACAATAGATAACTGATAGTTTTTTTTTTACTGTTGGCAGTGTTTGGATTTGTCCAAAACAAATACCCTCAGCAACAGCACAGCATAGCACATTTAAGCACTTTTAAGGAGATGTGACAGAAATTATGCAAACATTAGAGTTATTGATCATCTGTTATTTCTTGAGATGAATGTTTATCAGTAAATTAATTACTTTCCATTATACCCAATATTTTCAGGTCATATTTTAGAACAAAGAATAAAGGAATAATAGTTTTGAAATTTTCTCTTGAAATCTTTGGCTCAGTTTTATAAAGTAGTTTTTAGTACTTATTCTACATATATTTTATTTTTATTTTTATTTCTTGGAAGTTATTCCAGGAAAAATAAGCTGAATAACTTTCTTATTTTTTGGCACTGACCCCTTTCATGTTAAATCACAACCCCAAATGGTTACCTGTTATGCATGGATATACTGTTATATGTTACAATATACAGGTTAATGTAAGACCCAGTTTTGTAATTAAAAAATTAATAAGCTAAATTGAAAAAGAACATACATAAAAATTATAATTTAAATATGCATCTGCTGTGAACCGCCCCAAAAGTTGTACAATTAATATTAACTTTGCTACACTTCTATTATCAATGTATTTCTTTTGAATAGTGCACGTTGTTTCACTATATTTCTCTCAGGAATCTCATTCCACTCATTTTTATTTATGTGAATGGGACTGGTTAGGAGGCTATGATAAAAGTAGTATGGGTTAATGGATCCATTCAGAGGGAGAGAGAGGGAGAGAGGGAGAGAGAGAGAGAGAGAGAGAGAGAGAGAGAGAGAGAGAAAGGATTGACAGATTGACTTCTAAAGCTGTCTCTAGTTTTTCTCATTTTCTACTCAATAAATTAAATCAATGATACAAGTAAAGTCACATAAAAATAATTATGTGATTTTTCAGTAATGATAATCTGGCTAGTTACTGAATATGGAATAACAGTAAAAATTCAAAAAGAATCTTGATGGGAGGAATCAGAAAATTAATGTAATAACATGCATTTCATAAGAAATAAACATTTTATACTTGGATCTCAAAACACAAATGTTAAAAAGACAGGGTACAAGGCATATGGTTTGGGATGACAATAATAATAAAGAGTAGAAGTAATAACTAGTTGAGTTTGGGTTTGAGTATAAGCAAAAGATTTTCAGGAAGAATATAAAGCTTATGTTCAGATTTTCTAATCTTTCCTAGCTTCATCATGCTGACAAAATTTGCTCCATGTGATAGGTACATTGCCTACTGAGCAGAGGCTCATTATTATATAAGGAAAGTGAATATTTGCAAGGAAGGATGTTCTTTTGCTTAACACCTGAAGCTGATTTTACAAAAAAAATAAGGAATGCAGGAATGGTATTTTGAGTACAGGTCTGGTCTAATTGAGGAATATCTTAATATATGTACAAAAGTAAAATAATGAAATTATAAAACAGTACATATACAAATTATTTAAACTTTAGGGGCAAGTTAAAGTAGCATGATTGCAAAACATGAAATTCTAGAAAAGTTTTTTTGATGTTTGTACCTCTGTTTTTTTCTCTCTATTCCAGCACTCTCTGGGTACCAATGTACTTCATTTAGTCTCTCTTGCTTTTTCTCAGATACCCATTTCAGAGCTGGATGAATTAGAGCACTGCCTGTGAATATACACAGTAGAATAAAATGTATCACAGATCCAATCAGTGATAATAGAATATTAAATATTTCTTTAGTGCTATTGTCTACTGTAAGTGTTTTACAGTGACTGTTTTACAAATTTCTGCCATTCATCCCTTAATCCAATGTGCAGAATCCAATGAATTAAATGTTATCCTTTACAAATTCACATTTGTGGTTCATTTACTATGTAATTCTGATACTGGTAGAAATCAGATTTTGTTTTCCTCAGTTTAAACTGACAGTAATTACTCTGAGTGATCTCACTGTCTTTAATAGTTTACTCTTGACATTTTGTTTCAGTTTTATTGAATGATGATTGAGTGTTAAATTACTTCCAAGACGACTCTAATTTTTAATGAACAGATCGTTTTTCATGGTTTCCAAAAAGAAAATTAACCTAATCCTTATCATTAAAGAAAACACTGTCCAGTCTCCACAATACTAATATATGTATTAATATCCTAAATATCTCTTTTTATATTCTTAGCTGAATAGCTGTATTGTCATAGTGGTTGTCAGTTGTTTTTATGTGTATGTATTTGTAGCATTCATTTCTTTAATAGGAAAATGGTCAAGTATCTGTTTCCCTGTTTAGATCTTAATTTTACAATATGGGCTCTGGGATTACACACACTTCAGTTCAAATTATGATCTATAAACTTTTAGCGATAGAAATTTACTTTTAACTTTATAAAAGTTCAATTCCTGAATCTGAAAAATTAGAATAATAAAAGTACATGCCTGTGATGGTCAGTTTTATGTGTCAAAGTGGTTAAACTATAGTTCCCGGTTAAACTATAGTTCCCACTTAAACAAACATTAACCTATGTGCTCCATGAATGTATTTTATATATATTATTAATGTCCATAACCAGTTGAGTTCAGGAAAATTATCATGAATAATCTGCATGGAACTGATGGAGATGAAAGGTCTTAAGAGCAGAGTTGAACCTTTCCTGATCAAGGAAGAATTCTATCTGTGGACTGCTGCTTCATGTTGTACCCACCTTTTCTGTCACTGTACAGATTTTGGATTTGTTTTTCTCAGTAATCAAGGTTGCATAAGCCAATTCCTTCAAATAAAATTCATTAATATATATCTCCTAAATATTTTATTTCTCTTTTAGTACCCTGAGTCATGCTGTGCTATAGCATTTTTATGAGAATATTAACCAAGTGACTAGCATGAAGTGATAGGCAAGTACTTAATAGATATTATCATAACAGAACAAAAGTGTTAAAGAAATTTTAAATGTGCAGGTTAGTCTCTGAATTCATGGAGTAACAATTGTTAAGTTGTCTACAGTAAAACCATCACTGGGACTAATGTAGTAAATATTAAAAGGCATGAGAGTGTCCAGAAATAGGTAGGACATTATTAAGAAATTACAGCTTCAAAATCTCCAGTCTTCTATGAATTCTACTTTTGTTTTGTTTTGTTTTTCTCCTCCTAAAAAGTCTTCTTTAATATCATATTGTTTGATATTAAGGGATTAGTGAGGGGTGACTCATCTCTAATATTCCAAATTTTCAAATGTATGAGGGCTCAATATTCCTAGAGAAATTTAAAATGATTATGCACTTTTTCAAAATTCTACACAAACAGTATGGATCATATACATTCATATTGTTTCCTTTCTTTCTTTGGCTACTAGAAGGCTCAAAACCAAATATGCAACTGAATTTTTAGGTTCAAGTAGCCTATCATATACTGTACTATTAGAAAATGATCATTTACATTTTAGAGAATATCTTACAAAATAATTACTTTAAGTTCACAACCATTGAATTTATGTTAGGCCTTCAGACAGACACTCTTCTATTTCAGTACAGTATCCATACCATGGCTTAGATCACAATTATTCTTACCTAATATTTGATATGAGAACAAATCCACAAACTGAAAAAAGCATTAACAATCCTGAATCCTAATGCTGTATTCTGATTTGGTATATTAGAATTGGGTTTCAAAAACCACTTATGTACATTTATTATGTGCATTCTTGGCTAACAACCCAAATAACTAATTTTTAAAAACTAAAAACAAAAGTAAAAAATCAGAGAAGAGAGGGGGTTCGTGGTAGATTACAGGATAGATTTGTCACTAAAATTATCTGTCATGTGGGGAAATGATTCTTATAGGTCATGCATTTCATAATATGTCTTAGGAAAAAATTTTCTCCAAGTACAAATGTAGGGTTTACCTTAATCTTGTATAGACTAATTGCCAAGTAGTTCTTGCCAAAGAAGCTAAGTCTAAACACAAATACATAAAAATCCAACTAATATTCTCAACCAATTTTTAAATTATATTTATTTTTTAAAATTTATTTATTCTAATTAGGTATACATGACAGCAGAATGCATTTTGATTCATTGTACACAGATAGAGCACAACTTTCATTTCACTAATAGTACATGATGTAGAGTCGCACCATATGTGCAGTCATACACGTACTTAGGGTAATGATGTCCATCTGATTCCACCATCTTTCCTGCCTCCATGCCCCCTACAACCCCTTTACCCAAAGTTCCTTCATTCTTCCCATGCCCCCTCTCTCATTATGGATCAGCAACCACTTATCAGAGAGAACATTCAGCCTTTGATTTTTTGGGATTGGCTTACATCACTTAGTATGATATTCTCCAACTCCATCCATTTACCTGCAAATGCCATAATTTTATTCTCTTTTAATGCTGAATAATATTCCATTGTGTATATTTTAAATATTATAATTGCTATCAGTATTTTAACAGCTATAGCTGAAGTCTAACTTGTGCCTCATGTAAATACCATATGTAGAAGCTCTCCTTAAGTTTCTAATTAAAGAAACAAAATTCTAGCTGTCTTGTTAAATGTACCATTGGTATTACCTAGAATGGAAGTTTTTGAGGAAGTCGGATGGAAATTATATGCTATGAGCCCTTCCATAAGTATTATACATGTTATTCTTTCTTAAGAATACAGATTATACTTCAAGAGACATAGTAGAATGGGTATTTTTGTTGCTCTATTTAAAGTAGGTGTTATCCTCTACATTACCTTTGAGAAGCAAAGATGAGAACTGGGTTCAATGCATTTTGGGGGACAGCTGTATAGGGATTGTAGAATTGATTGTATTAAGGCTTCTACTGTTAAATGTGAATGATAGTTGGGCTGATCTATATATTTGTATTTGCATTTCATATTTGTATATGACCTGTAGCCTAAAGTAGTGTTTGCTGCAATGAATCCCATCTGATGTGTGTGTAACAGCAGAAAAAGTGAATAACAGTTCTAGGAGAGGATCCAGCATGAATAAAACATAAACATCATCCTTGACAAATTCACAAGACTGAAATGCATGCACACTTCCTGAGTAAAAGAGAGAGAGAAAAAGAAACTTATGAAAAGAAAGCCTTCTTAAAACTCATAGAGCCAGAGTATTTCATGAACATTTGAATTTATGACTAGATTAGCTATTAATATAAAGCACAATTCATTGATATAAATGTCCATTTCTTGATTAAATGTCAGCAATCTGGCAAACAAGGAAGCTATATACAAATTCTCCCAGATTAAATTAGAGACAATACCATTTTCATAGATATGCATTACATTAACACATAAAATTCAGCTAGCAGTGACAATTTTCAAAGCATATTTTAGGGATGCCAGATATTATCTCTAATATTTCTTATTTAGAATAACACTTAAACAGAAAATAAAAGTAATGCACATATAGTTTTCCATAAAATCAATGGCATAATATGACCCCAAATTACTTGGTGTTCCTGACAAAAGTAACCCTTGTGATGTGATTATTATTAAGGATCTGACTTTACCACTGGTTCTCAACTGTTTAATTATAATGCATTTGATGCAAGTTCAATAAGATTTATTTTTTCCTTCTCAATATTGAACAGGTCCTCAAGAGAATATTTGTTTTTAAAGATATTCTTAATATCAAATTATACAACCTAAGCCTTTCCAGAGTGGAACTTATAAAATGGGTTTATATACATAAATAAAAATAGACTTTATGGAAGAGGATCTCATGATGCTAATCAGTACAATCAGTACAACATAATGCTTTGAGTGAAAATAATCTGAGGAATATTTCACCTGTACTATTTTTTTCACATTTAAAACTAAAGAGGAGGCTATAAAAAAGAACAAGAAAGCCATAAATAATAAAACAAAACAGAAACAGACAAAACAGGAAATAGATTTATTATAAATTATAAAAGAAGGGTACTAGGCCTATATAATGATATAAAGAAAGAAATCAGTAAAAATTAAGAGACAAAAAGAAGAAAGTAAGAGAGAAATGAGAAAGCAATGGAAAAAATAAAATAGAAATGATACAAATGTCAGAGAATTTAATAGGCAAAATAAACATGATAAGAATTGTACCCTACCCTTCCAGGCCATGTGATAAGAAGAGGGGCATTATTTGCAGTCTCCCAGTGTATGGAAAGATTGAACCTGTGTATGCTACAGAAAGGGACTGATGGAGCCTTATCTCTTAAGCAATAGTGATGTGAACTGACAGAAAAAAATCTGTCAAAGGGGAAATAATAGAGAAACTCAATCTTTATTGATATGCATGACCAAATCTTGATTGAACATGTCAGCATGGTTAGCACCATTGGCAAGGGCAACCTTATTGCCTGCCAAATAACAAGTAAGAATTTTTCCAGTGACTTTGCACTAAACCCCAGCCCCCCTTTCTCTTATTGTAAGATTTTTGAGAGATAGATGGCCCTTGTCAGAACATTCTAATAGTTCTATCCTTGATTACTCAAAAACTGCTGTGGCAAATATTAAACTATAGAGAATCAACAGATTTAAGATGAACCAGTTTAGCAGTTTATATAATGTAAAACTGAAACTATTTTAAAGTACACTAAAATCAATGGCATAATATGTCTTGTTAAATTATTACATGTTCCCTAGACTCAAGAAAACACTGCTACACAGTTTCTTTTTGGATGAAAATTAGTCAAAGAGGCAGTTATCTATTTTTCATATGGAAAATAAAATAAGCAAGTTGAAGAAAAACAAAAGCTGCATAAATAACACTGGAAATGAATTCAAGTTATGAATAAATTAATAGCTATATCAATGTTAGCAAACTGACAGTGCTGAAACATAATATAATGAAATGTTCTTAACAAAATAACACTGAAAAGAATCCCCTGAAAAATAATTAATTGCTATGTAGTTGCTATATGCAGAATATTAATTACTGTCAACAGCTATTCTTCCCTCAATCTTCTCATTAACTTCAGGAAGTAGCAACTCTTAATGAGTAAAATAAATGACGTTTTAAAGATCTTGGAAATTGCTGAATCACTATAAACATGTACTAAGCTAGATATGTCTGTAAAATCAAGAGTTGAAAAATTATCCAAGACAAAATTACACAAACAGAATAAACAAATATGTGATCAATGTACAGGAAATTCTACATCTAACTGACAAATTGGGTGTAAATAAGCTAAGAGGCCTGAGGGTTTCTTCCAAAGCATGTGAAGAAATTCAATAACAAAACTATGAAATTTGTGATCAGAATGCATAATTTAGTTCTAAATATGGGAGTATATCAAATTGCTCATACAGTAACTGTTATATTGCCAGGCACGGTGGCACACACCTGTAATCCCAGCACTTTGGGAGGCTGAGACAGGAGAATCACGAGTTCAAAGCCAGCGTCAGCAACGGCGAGGCGCTAAGCAACTCAGTGAGACCCTGTCTCTACATAAAACACAAAATAGGGCTGGGGATGTGGCTCAGTGGTCTAGTACCTCTGAGTTACATCCTCGGTACCCCCCAACCCCCCAAAAAACTATAATGGTTATATTGTCTCATGCCTTAGGGATATTGGAGGGGCTGTCACTTAAAAATATAAATATTTTCCAAATTTTGTTAAGCCTAGATTACATTTTTAAGTGAAATTCTATTTGTAGGACAAATCACTGGGAAATTAGGAGAAATGCTTATGTTCAGTTTGTTTCACCCATCAGAATGCGACCTTGTGGAGTCCCAGGACTTTTTACCAAGGAACCCTACTTGCCATGATCATATCAGTGAAAAGCTCATTTGGTATTTTGTCAGTGAAAGTTTTATTAATGAATGAATAAAGTAGAGGCATTTGCATTAAAATGAGTAAAGGAGTTAATGGCTAAATTAAAGCACATGATTTAATTTTATCAAACTACAGTTGCTTAAAAAGAAAAATACATTTTAGTATAGCTAATTTTAATAAGATACAAGTAGGTAGCTAAAGCATAAAAGGTAAATTTTAGAAATCTTGAATATATGAAAACTGTTTTCTACAATAAAAAAGAGTGTATTAAAATATAGCTTCCAATAGAAATAAGCTTATGCATGGTCACAGCTGGAGTACGATCCCCTAAAAAACCTGCTGCATGTTCAACAGTGGGAATTCTTTAGATCTGCCAAGTTAGATGCTGCAGAAAAAAAAATAGGGAGAGGGGGAGGAGGAGTGGGAGGGATGGAGGCAGGGAGGGAGGGGGAGGGGGGAGAAAGAGAGAGAGAGAGAGAGAGAGAGAGAAAGAGAGAGAGAGAGATGTAGAATCAAGGGCCAGGTTGTTTAGGCAGACAGAGTAGTAGGGAGAGAGAGCAGGGATGAGGAATGAGTGTAATAGTGCATTTTTCAATTTAAATGCTTCAGTTATATAGGTCGGCCACAGTAGATAGATGATTGGTGATTCTGAGAACTTGTCTAAGATCACCCAAAATCAGAACAAACAAGAGGGCCTCAAGTGTTTAAATAGGGCAAAAGAGGAGAAAAAGAAGAAATAATGATCACTTATTGGCCTGCCACACCTTATCTCTACCACTTAAATAGTGGTTTGGAGATAAAATAGATTTGTGCATAAATTGTAGAAACAGCAACTTTGGCTGGGTCTGGAGCCCTGGTCTGGAGAGGTCATCAAATGTATAGTCTCATTAGCTTAAAAAAAGGATTAGGGGATCAATACACAAGACTGACTTGAATTCTGTGTTCTCATTTCTGCTTTCTTTGTCATAAACTACACCATGGCCTTGATGTTTTTACACTTTTGAAATAAATAAATACAGAATAAATATTAGTTTCAACTGTACTTGAGCATTCAACATTTATTTTATCTGTGTGTATATATGTGATATCATTTCATATTTACCTTCCATAAATGATGGTAATTTTTAGTTACATTTTCAAACTGAATTTGGAAATGTTAAAATCAAGTTGTAAGGCATAACTACTGAAATAGGATACAAAGAGAAGTAATAGAGCATTTGAAATTGATGTCTCTATCAGATAGGTAGATGTAACATGTGAACTGAGAATTGAGAGATTTCAATGACTATAATTTGGAGTAAGAATAGTGTTTATGTTTTGCAGTGTACCATAGACCCAGAAGACCTGAATTTTTCTTTTAGAAACCATAATGTACTTTTATATGGATCTCTGAGCTCTTCTGAATTTTCAAAGGTTAGAAAACATTTCATTAGTGAACTGAGACACAGGAACTCGAGCAATAAGACATAAGCAAACTTTAGTGGAAATTGAGGCTTAATGAAGCATAGTCCAAATAAAGACAGTATAAAATAAGCATTTAAAAGAAAGTTAAACAACAAAATGAAGATTGTTTTCCTAAGGATGAAAGAAGGAAAGCTAAGTTAAATTTTCTGCACTTAGTAAGTTTAGCACCATATGGCTATCTTAAGCCTATCTAAAGGGAATTCACTGAAGAGACACAAAATACTCTGGTACTTTCCTGAAGGCACTAGTTAGTTTAGATATTGAGACAAATCAAAGTAAGGAACTCATTAACTTTGCCTTATTTTGGAATAGGTACATATAAACATTAGAACAACCAGGTAAATTTACATGTATAATTTTAATGGTACATCAACCTAACTGACACTAACAATTTCTTCACAAAAGGCATCTATAGACGAAGGACTGATTAAACTTAATAATATACATTTCAAAATGAATTGTTTAAAACCTAAGGGAAGGCCCATAATTTTGCTATGTTTTTAAAAGTTACTGTTTTAACCCATAAATGCACACACATATTATTTATGACCTATATAATGTAAGATAATAAGTTTTTGCTGTTTAAATCCACTGTTTGTGGTGTTTATTATGGTAGCAATAAGGAAACATTATACTTTGCACAAAGATAAGAGCAGGTGAAATATTTAGAAGATAAATCAGGAATAAAAAACACATGGAATAACTAGTGGTGAATAAGACTCTACCTATTATTACATTAGAAGCTATGTGATAGTTTTATCTAATATTCTTGTCTTTTAGAGTCTTATATTAAGGTCAGAATGAGAACTAAGATAAAAATCTATTAACCAGACTCAGTGTAAATGTGTTTGTCATTATAAGTATACCTGCCATTCTCCACATGAGTTATTTTCCATTATTTTACCAAATACCTGAGATGATCAACTTAATAAAAGAAAAGGTTTATTTTGGTTCACAGTTTAAGAGGTTCTTAAACTTCTTGTCTTGGGGTCTTGTTTCATTGGCTTTGTTGCCTTTGGGTAAGGTAGTACACCATGAGGGGTAGCAGTAGACTCAGCTAAAGGCACTCACTTCATGACCAAATCGTAAAAGAAAGAGAAGAAGAGGCCAGGGTTCCAATACCCACTTTAAAAGGCTCATCTCCAAAGACATAACTTCTTCCCACCAGTCCACACATCTTAAAGGTTCTCTCAATTCCTAATACTGCCACAGGCTGGGCTCTAAGCCTTTCAATGCATGAACCCTCAGGGGGCATTGGAGATACAAACTAAAGCACATCAATGGAGACATGTAAGGTTAGAAATAGGAACAAAGACTTTTATAAATTTTAGAGTGTGAGGTTAAATATTATAATATTTTATAGTGACACTTTTAGAAAAAACTACAGATATTAACTGAATAGACTTATTAAGATAATGGCTATGAGTAGAACTGAAGGTGATTATAGACAGAATACAGACTTATTTAGAATACTCCCATTAGGCCATCATTAGAAGGAAATCAGATTTTTCATTGCAACTGAAACTCTTGAGTAGTTTTGCTTAGAGAAGGATAATAAGTGATTACAATCTAAATTTATTTGTCATTCAACATCTTAAAAAAGGAATATGCTATTATTTTAGCAATAGAAACAAGGCAATTAAGCAGTGCTAGATGAGATGTGATTTTCTTATAACTAGAAATTAAGAAACTAAGTCGAGACATTACCTGTGTAATTGTAGGAAAATGATTACTGTATGTATAATATTTACTTGTTCTATACAATTAGCCACTTTATTGAATTATTCACATTCATCCATGAGCCATCATTTGAAGCTAATCAAATGTAGATGTCTTCCTCTTTCTCTAAAAAATTTGTGGTGACACATACTGAAATTGAAGTTTATATTAAATATGGAGCTTTAAAAATAACTTCTAGAAATAAATCAGGTACTACATAGATTACTTAAGGGAGGAACAACTTTTATCAAAATAGCTCCATAATTAATTCACCTTCAGAGGAGCAGTGTTCTATTTAGAGCTTGTGATATAGCACATTCAAATAGTAATTTTGATATGCTTCCATTCAATGTGGAATGGGTTAGAATACTCAATAAGTCATTTCCAATTGCTGAAGGCATTCAGATAAGGAGATGTGCACACCAAAATTAAAATTTAATTAGAACACTGAGGTGAACATTCAAAAGTATATTAAAAGTATCATGCTTTTAATATAATGGATCTGACTTCTTTAATTTCTTCATTATAAGTTGTTTGTTGCCCACAAGGAATTTGCAACCTAATGATGGAAACATAACAACTACATACTTATTTATAACCACTGACAATAAGGATAAGCACATAAAAATGACTACAAGTAACATATTATAAATGTATTTGTAAACAACTATAGCTATAAAATACATCTACATGTAGGTCCTAGTGTGAATATGTGTACATGTATATATATATACACATATATGTATATACATGTACATATATATAGATGTACATATATATAAATGTACATATTTTATGTACATCTATATATATGTAAATATTTGCAACTTTTAGGAAGGTTTTAATAACAATTCTTTTTCTTAAGAAAATATTTTTATTCTATAGAATAATAAAAACAAATATGAAGAAAGAAAGAAAAATCATGAAGAACAATGCTTCATCTATTTTGCATCTTGAAATACAAAATCATATTAGGTACATTACTCACACTATTTGGTGAGCTACTTACATTTTTATATTATTTAAATTATGAGTGGATTTTTCCAAGTTTTCTTTATATTTTAATATAATAATCATGTATCCATACATTTATTCAACAATTTTTATTGAATTCCTATATAAAATACCTGGAAGTATTCTAGATATTGGGGCTACAACAATAAATTATGAGAAGTTTCCTGCCCTCTTGAAGATGAGTTAGAGAAATAGGTAAACAAAGATGAAGCAATCATAAAGTATCAGTGATTAACAAGTGCTATACAGAGAACTAAATGGGGCAAACTTTGAATTTCCTTAACTTTAGGGGCTAGGAAAGTTCTAACAAGGTGACAGTTTAGCTGAGACATATGAGAAACTGTAGGCCTATAAAAATCATCTCCTTCTGTTGCATAATATTGTCTATTCCAGTAAATATCTGTATAACCATTATTTCATGTACTATTTTCACTATGATATTTCAATAGCATTCATCATAATGGAAAATTTATCAGAGGAATTTAAATAATACAAAACAAAGTTCCTTATTAGTAAGATTATGATAACGTAATTAGATGAATTATTATTATTATTGAGGTTGCTGGGAATCAAACACAGGTCCTCATTCATGTGAGCTAAGTACCATGCAAATAAACTAATATACAAATAAACTACATCCCCACTACCCAGGTGAATAAGTAATAAAAATAAAAATATAAATTCTATAACAAAATAACTCCTTAAAGAAAAAAAAGAATGTTTTTCATTGGGGTAAAATAAACTAAACATCAAATTTGTAATTTTGTAAAATCATTATATGATAATCAAAATAAAATCATTTTTCCTAAATTTTGTCTGTCTATCTATCTATCTATCTATCTATCTATCTATCTATCTATCTATCTATCTATCTATCTACAGGTTGGTGACTCCAGGTTCTATTTTAACACACACACACACACACATATGTAATTTGGTAGTGTCTCTCTTTTGAATTATGTAATAGAGATACTGGCCAAGGAAAGGACTTGGCTTCTATCACCCTTGTAAAATTAAGGTAGAATTAAGAAGAAAATGGAAAAATAGATGGCTGAAAAAGGAAAAGCCAAAAAGCCATCCATAAAGGGATTCAAGATAAATAAATACCAGAAGCAACTTAGATAACAGTTTCAGATGTGTACACCAAGTCCTGCCCAAAAGATACAGCCAGATTCATAAGGATGAAAATCCGTCCTATGCCCTACTCAATGAGCTACATCTATCCAGAAGAGAGAGTTCCTTTTTCTAATTGGCATCAGGACATCATATGTCCTTCTTAATTACCTTAGTGCCATAGACTAAATTGATTGGATTCTTCCTTCAAACATCACATAGGGATGTTCTTTAGTGTTCTGTTGCTAAGCTACAACATGCCGGACTATTTTACCCTAAGAAAATTCTAACAGCAAGCAGTAAATGGTTACTTTAAATGGTACCCAACTTAGTCTATCCTTAGTCCTAAGCCCAGGACTATCAGAGTTGAGAACAGTATTTGTAATGTATTGATCAATGTGTCTCTGTGACTACATCCATCAATAACAAGCAGTCTGATTTTTTGTTTTCTCTTTTTTCTCATGAGCAACACTCATACATATATAATTCAATACATTTATGCATTCCCTTTGATTGATTCATTGAATCTGGCAAGAAAAGAATGTTAACAGACCAACTCAAAAGAGAAGGATGAAAGGCAATACAGAGATGAAAGAAGACTGTGAGAGGCAATTTATATTTGTTTATAATATGAATATTAACATCAAAACTTGAAAGAACAATCATTTGTAGTTAAAGATATACAGCCAGAAATGGGCATTAAAATAGTCTGTTATAGGTAATTAAGAAAGAACAAATGCTAGTCACATGTGAGCTATAGTGCAAAGACAATAACAACTATAAGAGTAGAAAATAGCTGGGCATGGTGGTGCACATCTGTAAACTCTGTGACTTGGGAGGTTGAGGAAGGAGAATTTCAAGTATGAGACCAGTCTCATCTACTTAGTGAAACCCTGTTTCAAAATGAAAAAAAAAATGAGAGGGACTGGTGATATAGCTCAGGTGGTAAAACAACCCTGGGTTCAATACCCAGTACCAGAAAAAAAAAGAATAGAAAAAAATTTACAGCAAATTCATTATATTAACACAGGTAGGATACATTAATCACAATTGCATCAGCAAAATGACAGGCCTAATTGTTGAGTATGTTGTAGACGCGCACTGTTCAAAGTGTGATGCAAAGATCAGCATTGTCATCACCTTGGGACTTATTGGAAATGCAGAATCTCAGTCTTCACTCCAGACTTACTGAACTGGAATTTGAAATTTACCAAGATTCCTAAGGGTTTCATATGTATGTTAAAGTTTGAGAAGCATGCCTTTGGAGTTCCTGAACTGTCACAATAGATAGAAACTGTTTATAAAATTTCATGGAGAGTTTTTCAATGGATTGTCTCCAGTGTATCTCATTAGAATGTTTTCACCTGATTCCTTGAACAAATGAAAGCTATAGTCTCCATGAAATCGAGAACTTTGTGCCACATGTCCATAATTACATGCCATAGAAGAGCTGCATATCACCCTCAGATATATCACGACTGTTCAAGAAAGTACAGTATCAAACATAATAAAGTGGAAACTTCATATTTTATAGCACTTGAGAATTCTCAGAGTGCTTACTTTCACATTCATTTGTTCATCTCAACAATGATCCAAGGAGAATAGAGAGGTTATTACTTTCTTGGTATTCAGTTTTACTTGAGGAAATAGAATCAGAGAGAAATAGGGTCATGCTAGAAGGCAGAAGCAGCAGTCATATAGTAAAAATAAAGATGATTCATGTTTTAAAATTGGTCCTTTAGGTAGTGTTTTTTGGGAGGGCAGAGATTCAATTCCTACTAACAATTAAATACCTTGAGAGTAGTAAAACATTGGTCTTTTAATTCCATCAACGTTTTGTAATACTTGGGAGCCTTGAAGAAAACAAAGACCTCCCCATCTCCCTGTCATGGTCTCATCCTTCTGAGATTGGGATATATAGTTGGTACAAAGCAGGACCTGAACATGCACATTGAACTACAAATTTTCCAGATGTTTCTCCAATGCAGAAAAGATTTAGAACCAGTGATCAATTTCAACAGGTTGATATTGCTGACTGAAATCCCAGAGAGTAACTATCTAGGAGTATGAATCAAAGTCACTAGAGAGCATGTTAAAACACAGATCGTTGGTCTACACTACCAAAGATTCTGGTAAAAATAATGCATTTTTAGCAAGGTCCCTAGTGATACTGATGCTGGCCTAATGCGAGGTTTCTCAAACTTAAATGTGCTTCCAGAACCCCTGGGGATCTTGTTAACACTCAGACTCTTACTCTGTACATATGAGAATGCTGCTGAGCAGCTGACCCTTGCTCACACTTTAAGTAGTCAGAACCTCCTCTGCCTAATGAGAACTAAAGGCTTGATGATTTAAAAGAAGTGGGCCAATATCAAGAAGAAACTTGCCCTAATTCATGATTTTGACAAGAACAGACACTGACCACTAGAATCAAAGGGTATAAGTTGCAAGGGTCAATATTAAAACACTGTAGAGTGGAAATCAGACTTATTTAGCAGGTATAGCATTGAAGGACAATGGGTACTATCGAGAAAGGGAATTGCAAGAATGGAAAGGACCCTCTGATACAGATTTCCAAAATTAAGAGTTGGGGTAAGGGAACAGAAAGCTTGAAATTATATAGACCTAAGAAAGAATTATCATAGACATTTACTTAGGCTGTTTAAAAGTAAAGACAATATTACCTACATTGCAGAGGTGTGTGGTATTAAATAAATTAACATTTGTAAAATTCCTAATACCCTACCTGGCACACATCACACACTCAAACAAATGCTAGGTATCATTATTCACACAAAAAGTATTAACAGACATCTCTTAAAGTTCTATGTGCTTTTCCAATTACATCATTAACTCTCATTTGAGGAAAATGAAGCCAAAACTATAGGCAAAGGAATATTTTTCTTCATTTATGATGTACACATTAATATTTACCATATTAAATTAAAATATTCTGCATTGCATTTCAGAGATTTATCTAAAGTACAATTGGCATTGAGTAGAATCACATGCCAGAAAACATTATTTGATCATTGTTAGAAAAAATTCTTACATGGTTTTTCCAATAACCAAAGTAACTTCAGAATGAAAATCAAATTTTCAAATACAGTACAATGGTCACACAATGATTTTTCTATTTAATATGGGTTAATCCTTCAGTTATTCCACACACATGCATTTTGCAGGTGATCATTTAGTTCTTTTAATTTTTTTTTAGTTGTAGATGGACACAATACCTCTATTTTATTTATTTATTTTTATGTGGTACTGAGGATCGGACCCAGTGCCTCACACGTGCTATACAAGTGCTCCAGCATTGAGCTATGAATCCAGCACCTAATCATTTAATTATACATTTGAGAGTCATCTCTCCAGAGATATCTCCTGATTATCCTACTTAATATTATTTCTTACCCTCTTTCTCACTTTTTCCCACAGCATTTAACTTCAACCTCATCAAATTTTATTTATTTTGCATTTCCTCATGTTTTGTCTTCCCCATTGAAAAGAAAGTGTCATGAAATCAGAGTCTCTATCTGGAATATGTTGTGGTATGTTTTTGCCTCAGGACATATACACTTGTATTTTCCTCTGTCTCTAATTTCCACATGGCTTACTTGCTCATTTCCTTTAAATCCTTACTCAGATGCCAGTCTATTCCTGGAACACTGCATATAAAATGACAATATCCATTCTTCCCCTCTGATACCTCTTAGCCTCTTATGTTGCTTCATTATTCTTCATTGCACTTATTATACTCTGATGTAATATTTATGTGGTTGCATGATTACTGTGTATGTCTTCCTCCATGGAAAATAAGATCCAGTGGGAAAACCATGCATTTTTTCCCCAAGAATGTAGAATTGTGTCTGTTAAAAAATTGTTGCTCAATAGCTATTTTTAAATAAATTGACTAATGCAATCCTCTCAGCTAGAACCCACAAAATTACTACGTACTTATATTGTCATAAGAATATTTTTAATTTATTTTTACAAATTTTATTTTTAATACTAATAGCCTTTATTTATAGCTTCCCAATTGTAGTCAGACAAGGAGAGCTTACTCATCTTCTTTAACTTAAACATCTTTTGGTGTGGTACTAAACATAGAACTACAACTCCAAAGAAATAAATTTACCTAGGAAATAGCATCTCAGAATTTATGGATTCAACTCTAACACAATACCACCTGAAAGTCACTGTCATAATATTTTTCACACTGGTTACCTACATGCCATACCTTCTAGGATAGATAGTGAAATTAATCCATGTGGAAGATCATGCATGTTTCCTTAAATTCACTGAAGCCTTTACCCATTTTAATTCAATTCAGTAACTCTCCACTGAGTTCAAGAGGCTTTCTATCATTTTTGGAAAGGAATTTTAGACTCTAAACATATGGGCTTCCAAAATATGTCAGTGGAGAACAAAGAGGTTTCAATTACACTGGCTAAAATAGTTCTGCAAATTACACTATATTTAGGAATATAGTGTTTTATCCCATTGACATATCCTAAATTATTCCATTTTCTTCTCAAATATATCAGAAGGATACAAGATAAAATGAGGGATGTTAACTAGAGTTGAATAAGAGGAACTGATGTTTTTAACATTGGCATCAGATAAAAGCTAGTACATTAAGGACAGAGTAAGGTGTGTCATTCTAATGTAAAAACAAATACCAAATATTATTTGCTTAAGACATAGAGGATCCTTCACTTTAAGACAATTACCTCAGTTTTATCAGAATCAATGGTTTAAAATGAATATTCCAAATAAAATATAAAGAATGGAGGAGTGTCAATAATTTTTTAACTTGAGTTATGGGTGCACAAGAGTTCATTATACTGTTTGATCTACCTTTAGATGTTTGAAAATTCTCAAATAAAAATGAAAATGCATGATAAGCAAAAAGTGAAATAACACAAATGTCTGAAATTAGAAAACCATGCTATATCCATTAAACGGAATTCTATACCACTTTCAAAAATTAACTATAGATGTGTATTTATTGATGAGAAATATTCTCTATTTAAAGTGAAGGAAGTCTGGTTTGAAATTCTATATATATGGACATTTTTTGCCTTTTTAACAGTGATTATTGTAGTCAATAAATGCTAAATTTGTACATACCATATATCAGGCATATTTTAAGTTCATTAGAAACTTTAAGTCTAAGTGATTACAGATGCTCATAACAACCTTATGACTGATAATGCCATTATTATATCCTATGTTTAAGGCACAAGGAGATTAAGAAAGTTAGCCAAGTTCACACATCTAGCAAGGGATTGAGTGTGGGGGATCCTGGGATTTGAACTTGAACAATTTGGCTCCAGAGCCTTTGTCTTCTTTATGCTATATTGGCACTGTTAATCATATAAGTGTGAAAAGATATATTTATAGATAATTGAACAGAAAGACACTTGAAGGTTATATTTCCAAATTCACAGTGGTTAATTATGTGTTGAGAGAATGTGGCTGGGTCTTAAAAAATTTTTTGCTTATGTTTAGTTCTCATTGTTCCATATGCATCATGTATTACTAATATAATCAGAAAATTTAAAAAATGTTCTCAAAATATAAAATGAATATTAGATGAATTCTTGGTTATTGCTTTTTAAGGTGAAGTGTATATATATAACAGGTTTTTCCCTTCCTCTCCTTTCTCTGTGTTGCTTTGCTGTACCAGGAGACTGGGATTTTTTCAAGTCAATTTGCCTGCCAAGAATAGAGGGCATGATGTGATAATTGTTAAGGATGTTGTGATTCAGTTATCTATTGTCATGATGACATGAGTAGGCTTCTCACATCAGCAGGAAGCAGAAGTAAACAGGCCAGTTAAGAGCTATGCTCATAAAACATTGCTTCTTTTCCTGCATACAAGGTGAAGTGGAGACAAGATGACCTCTCTTGACAAATACCACAGCTCCCAA
Source organism: Xerus rutilus (assembly GCA_028644305.1). Taxonomy (NCBI): domain Eukaryota; kingdom Metazoa; phylum Chordata; class Mammalia; order Rodentia; family Sciuridae; genus Xerus; species Xerus rutilus. The sequence goes on from CM053417.1 coordinate 99,939,208, forward strand.
AAGGACTCTTGATCACTTCCAGTCTTTGGAAGCAGATTATGCAGGGCATTTAGGACTTTGGACAGATTCACCAGTCTGGCACCTTTATTTCAGCTAAGCTGACAACTGCTGCAGGCTCTTTTAGCTTAAAATGCCCTCAGTGCTCTGGTCCACAAGTGCAAGTCTTTGCCAAAAATCTTAGAACACCCTCTCTTTTATAGGGGATGCATGGAATGTTAATGGCTTGGGCTACTTGGTGTTATTTTTTTTTAATGACTGAACATTTATTGCCACACGTGAATGAATGTTGAAGGAAGTGACTAAATTTCCTTCAATTAAATTTAGTGACTAAATTTATTATACTGATGCAATTAATGCAAAAATCTTAGGCATATGCATCCCAATTGTCAATGCCTCTTCTATACCAAGCTGAAAAGGTTATCAATAATTGATAAATGACTATCATTTAATCTATTCATTAAAGATGCATTCATTTTAGCCAAATGAAGCAGAGTATGTAAAAACAAATTTGCATTATTGGCTGATTTTGGAATATTTTAGTTATCAAATATCTAAAAATTCAATATAACTAAATTTTGAAAGTGGATCATGTATAAAATAGACTGAGCCACTTAATATAATTTGTTTAAAGAATAGTTCTATTAACATGAACTTTTGCTATAATATATATTATACATATATGTATATATAACTAAGAAATCCAGTGGAATAAGTAAAAATGTTTCCAGATTAAAAATGACATTATCAAGTGATACCATGAAAGTATGTGTAACAGCAAACTACTATGCTAATAACATTGACTATTATGCGCTATTTAAAAAAATCAGGTTGTAACATAGGTTCCATTAGAAGAAAGAAGGAAAGCAATAAGACAAGATACATCAAACTGTTAATAGATGTATACAGATTATGAGATTATAAATGATGTTTCAAAATTTACTTCTTTGTTTACTCTTACACATAAAATATGGAGTACCTTTATTAAAAATAATAAAATTCCCAAAATAGACATGTAGACTTATGGTACATGTCTATTGACAGAGAGACAAACCCACATAAATACAGTTATCTCACACTAGACAAAGGTACCAAAAACACACATTGGAGAAAAGATAACCTCTTCAAGTGGTGCTGGGAAAACTGGAAATCCATATACAACAAAATGAACTAAACCCCTATCTCTCACCATGCACAAAACTCAACTCAAAGTGGATCAAGGACCTAAGAATTAGACCAGAGACCCTATGCCTAAAAGAAAAAAAAGTAGGCCCAAATCTTCTTCATGTTGGACTAGGCCCTGACTTCCTTAACAAAACTCCTAAAGCACAAAATAAAATCTAGAATCAATAAATGGGATAGATTCAAACTAAAAAGCTTCTCAGCAAAAGAAACAATCAATGAGGTGAAGAGGGAGCTTATATTTTGGGAGCAAATTTTTGCAACACGCACGTCAGATAGAGCACTAATCACCAGGATATATAAAGAACTCAAAAAACTTTACGCCAAAAAAAAAAAAGAAAAGAAAAAAATCCCAATAAATAAGTGGGCTAAAGAGCTAAACAGACAGTTCGTGGAGGAAGAAATAAAATTGACCAACAAATACATGAAAAAATGTTCAACATCTCTAGTGATTAGAAAAATGCAAATCAAAATACTCTAAGATGTCATTTCACCTCAGTCAGAATGGCAGTTATCAAGAATACAAGCAACAATAAATGTTGGCGAGGATGTGGGGGAAAAGACACATACATTGCTGGTGAGACTGCAAATTGGTGCAACCAATCTGGAAATCAGTATGGAGACTTCTTAGAAAACTTGGAATGGAACAATGATTTGAACCATATATCCCACTCCTTGGTCTATACTGAAAGGATTTAAAAACAGCCTAATACAGTAATGCAGCCACATCAATGTTTATTGCAGCACAATTCACAAGAGCCTAACTGTGGAATCAACCCAGATGCCATTCAACAGATGATTGGATGAAGAAACTGTGGTATAAATACACAATGGAATATTACTCAGCAATTAAAGAGAATAAAATTATGGCATTTGCAGGTAAATGGATGGAGTTAGAGAATATTATGCCAAGTGAAGTAAGCCAATACTAAAAAACGAAAGACCAAATGTTTTCTCTATAAGTGGATGCTAATCCATAAAAGGGAGGCATAGGAAGAGTAGAGGAACTTTGGGTTAGCCAAAAGGGAGAGAGAGGAGGGGAGGGGCATGAGGAGTGGAAATTTGATGGAATGAGATGGACATCATTATCCTAGGTACATGTATGATTGCACAAATGGTGTGACCCTACCCTGTTTACAACCAGAGATGTGAAAATCTGTACCCCATTTGTGTACAATGAATCAATGAGCATTATGCTGTCATGTATAACTGATTAGAACAAATTTAAAAATGGCTTAAAAAAATAAAACAATAATCAAAATCTCCCTCCAAAAAAGGTGGTTCTGGAAAGGTTAAAATTTTAATTATACACATTATTGTGGTTCGAAATATATCCATCAAAGAAAAAAGTGATAAAACAAAGATTTGTGAAGTGATAAAATGAGTGGAATTTTATCTTAAAATAATTTTACTTTTTACATAGAGCTAGACATAGAAGGATACCAAAAAAGGAGGAGACCAGGCCAGATTGTCAAATTCATTTGGTCTTATATGATTTTGTGGATCTGGGCTATCTTGATAGTTTGTGCATAGATAAATTCATATAAAGGCATACCTATATATGTATAGTCATGCTTCAAATATCTACTTAGTAAACTTTCTAGCACATTACCACCCAGAAAATAAATATTGTGTCCAACACTACCAAGTGAAGGTTCAATGTCAGAAGTATATAGTACAAAAATGAAGCAATTGAATGTGGACAAAAAGTGGTCACTGAAAATTTGTTTATACTTGAGAGAACATGGAAGAACAAAGAAAGAATTTCTGTCAAGTGATTGAATTAGAGCCAAGGTATAGATAGGAAAGAGTTAAGTCAGACAGAACCTATAGCAAAAATAATAAAACTACTTTAAGAACTGAAAAAGAAATGGGGCTGTCATTAGTAGAGAGTTTGGAATAGACAATAATGGAGTCCTACTAGTGCCTGAAAGCAGACATGAAGAAAATCACTTGGAAAATGTGGAAGTGTTCTGAGGGAAGAGTGCAGATATGAGGCTAGGGGGGATTATTCCATACACATCATTTTTGCAGTTTACAGTTTTAACCTAAAAATATATTTTAAAAATTCTTTTTATAACAGTACACAGAGATATGCCTCATTTTCTTAAATATTAAGCATAATATTCTGTAAAATAAATGATAATTTCTTTCTTAGTCATTCATCAGAATTGTTGAGAATTTTCCTACTGAAAACAATGCCAAAGGCTAATCTTCTGCATTCATTTTCTACCCTCTGTATATTTTCTTTTCTGAATATTTCATAAGTGGAATAATTGGGTAAAAGTTATATGCATTTTACATTGTTATGGATGGTATCAAATAATCCTAAGAAGGCTGTGCAAATTCACTCTTATACGTTTTACAACATTTGTGATGTTGAATATTATTTTGTTCATTTAAAAGATAATGTGTGCTCAGGGCTAATGCTCAAAATACATTAGAGAGAAAAAGAAATAAACAACTTCTTGCTGTCAGATATTGTAATCTAAGGGGGAAGCATAGAATAAGAAAATTAATAACTTAAATACATACAAAGGTAGGATGAAACAAAACAATGCAGAGGAAGACTTATAGAGAGCCAAGGATATGAGAATGGGATGTTATCTTAGGTAGAGTAAGGAAGGAGAGCCCTGCTGAAGTGGTAACACTTTAAGGCACCTGAGACAGAAAGCCAGTGATGAGAATTTTATACATCTCTAAATAGAACACTCTGGAGCAGATGAGAATATACATAGAAGAAAGTGCAAGGCAGTCAGTGTGCCTGGAGAAAAGGACCTGGGAGAAGAGCCACGAGATACATGGTCAGAGAAGCAGAGGATAGGACCAGGGGAAATAGATTCCAAATTTGTAGAGTCCCAGAGACCACAGTTAAGAATCTAAATTTACTTTAAATGAGATGGAAGGCCCCTGAGAGTTCTCTGTGCAGAGATGAGAGATTATCTGCTCTGTGTTACAAAAAAATAACTGGGCCACTGCTTGGAAAATAGACTGTAGAAAGGCAAGGGTTGAAGTAGGGAGAGACATAATGGGTCAGGGATGAAGCTATACAGGCACATGACCACAGAGGCAAGAGGAAAGGTGTTGAGTGGTGGTAGGCTTCTGAAAATTTTTGAAAACAGAGTCAAGAGGATTTGCTCATGTGTTCATTCGAGGTATAAAGAAGAGAGGATTCAAGGATGGCTCTAAAGATTGCAACCTAAGCAACTAGTACAGTGGAGCCAACATTTTCTAAAATGGAGAAGTATGCAAGGGAAAACAGGTGTGAAGGGAAATCAGCTTTGGGCATGTAAAAATTAACGTTAACTATTATTGGGTATCCTGGTGGAGATATCAAGTAAACATGGAGTGAGTAATACTAGCAATAGTTTTCTGTTGTGCTCTCTTTTCTTTGCCTTGTTTTCTTTTCATTTTTATTTTTGAATATATACTGAATGCAGAATAATCTTAATATTTTAAATTTTTTTTTAGTTGTAGATGGACACAATACCTTTATTTAATTAATTAATTTATTTATATGTGGTAGTGAGGATTGAACCCAGTCCCTCACACATGCCAGGCAAGCACTCTAGCACTGAGCCACAACCCCAGCCCTCTTTTTAATATTTTGATATGGCTCAGTGGTGGAGAACTTGTTGAGCATTTGTGAAGTCCTGGGTTCCATGTGCATCATCCCCTCAAAAAAATAGTGTATCTCTAAATACAAGTTTGAGTTCTCATGTTATTTTAAACCATTTGTATTTTTCTGTTTAGTACTCATTTGCTTGTCATTTGTTCTTCTGATTTCTGGAAATTATTTAGGTATTTCATATAGAAATTATTATTTTTTCTGCTGAATTCTATTTCCCACTCAGCAGTTTGTTTTTAAATTTGTTTCTATTTTCTTTCTTGGTACAGAAAATTTTAATGCAGTGAGCAACATGGAAGAGTTACTCTGTAACTAGACTGCTTAGGTTCACCTACCAGCAATTATAAGATTGTTGTACCAATTATAAGCTTGTTGACCCTGGACAAGTTATATAATTTCTTGAAAATGCTCACTACCTCAAACTCATTGTCTATAAAACGAAGGTAATAATAGTGCACTTATCACATTAGGTTGTTGTGTTCCTGTATAGAGAGTACTTAGAATAGTGACCAGCATATTGATGCATTCAAGAAGTGTTAGCCGTTATCATTGTTGGTGTTGTAAATCTAATCCAATCTGTATTGTCTACATATATGAAATGATAGATAAACGCTGACATAGGAATACTTTGAAGATGAAATATGATTAGGTGAAGGGCAGAAACAGAAGTGCACCCAACAGCTGATTACCCCAACAGTATTAGTTCTCGCTATTCTAACTTTCTGGATTTTATTGACTTATTTCAACCATTGGAGGAAATGATAATAGTAGCAATATTATTATTTGTGATGGTAAAAATACTTCGAACACTTCTGCTATAACTGACTAGCATGCTGCAATCATCATCTCATCCAAACTTGACAAAACATCCTAGGAAGTCAGTCCTGTTTTCTCCACTTTCAAATGAAAGTGCAACTGATCTATACCATGTAGACATCCCATATTAGTATTATTTAAAAGAAGGTGCCAAAAGAAAATGAGCCAATAAATTTAAAGTGTCTAGAACAATGTGTGGCATATAGGAAGTGTGTATAAATAAATGCTATTATTGCAATTATTGGTTTGATTTTAACAAATATTTTGAGCATCTACTATGTGTCAAGCAGAGAGTTAAGTTCAAGAATGTGGTTCAATATAGTGTTTGTCCTCTGAGAAGTTATTGGAACTTGCCTTCTCTGGAAATTAATGAACTGTAAAAATCAGTTAATATGAACGTATCAAATGCTTTGAATAAAATGATCTTTTGGGGCTTGTTATTTGCTTTCAATGTGGTATAACACTTTAAAATTATTACTTCATTAATGTAATGATTATTGATACATACTGTACCAGATACCCTGCTAGTTCCTACAGATAGCAGATGGAAAATACATACCTACAACAATTTATGTCACATAAAACATGACAATAATGTAACATGCCAAGTGTGTTAATAGAACCATATATTTACAATAGAAGTAAATAGAGAAACATGTACAAGGTTAGCTTATAAAAGATGGAATTATATCATTCACAAAACACTTTTAGCTCTACTCACTATTAAATTTATAACCCACATATTGCTTTGTCTTTATTGTGGGCTAGTCTTTAATTCTACATGATTTTAATCACATGACCATTTGCATTCATGGTTTGTTTAAAAAGCTCATAAACACTGAATCATATGGCTTGCAGATATCTTAAGAAACCTTGTTCAGTTCCTGACCTTCAGGCAGTTGAATGGCTAATCCATCCAGATCAGATGACCTTGGTGTTTCTTTTTATGTTTTATTCTATCTCAGTTGTTTCATTATGCAAGACACAAATGTCCTTATGAATTCTAAAGTGCTTCAGTATTTAAGTATAGCAACAAAGCAACAGTAAAAAGAATAATTCTTAAAATCCATCCTTTAATTTTCTTTAATTCTAATGAAACTAAAATATAGTCACAATAAGTTTCTAAAAGAAAACTCCTCTTTTTCATAAAGGTATCCATTATCAGATGCACAATGTAAGACAATTTTAAAGGAAACTACTTATGTAAATCAACACAGAATATGTGATAAATTATTATAAGAAACGTGACTAGTGGTAGGGACATAACACATCTGAAGTAGAAATAAGCATTTATCATCACACTAACTGAAAGACAAAAACAATATGTCCATCTGTTGTAAGAATTCATATGAAACTTGCTCTAAAATTCACATTTGGAAATAATGTCAACATTTTCATGAAAAGACATTATATTATATTTTATGATTTAAAGAGTTCCAGTTCAGAGAGAACATTAGTGGTATTAAATCCATTGGTGCTTTCCTATCATATTTAAGCAAGAGGATTATAGTAAAAGACATAATTTTTCCATGTGTTATCTACAAGCTCACAGGGAGAAGGCTATAGCAAACCTAATTGCATTCACAAGGAAGTGAGAGTGATGCAGAGGTGAAACTGTCATTAAAACTATTACTCATATCATTGTTTGCTAATTCACAGATGCCACACAGCAGGGATACGTCAAGTTATAAAATACATATACACTGTATTTGAGTGCTAATGAACAGTCTACATACTTGTCTCAAGCAGGCATTTATTCAGACTCAGTAAGTTTTGATGACAAATCAATAACCAAATTAAATTTGAAGTGTAATGTTCTTCCCGACCTGCAGTACACTACAAACAGTCACCAATACAAGCATGAACAACTGAACATGAAAAATGAAGGCTACTCTTTGTAGATGAATTTAAAAATGAAAGAATAGATGAATTAAATAATATTCATCCAAGAAATATTTTTTAAAATTTTGTTTTAGTTGTAGATGAACACAATATTTTTGTTTTATTTATTTATTTTTATGTGGTGCTGAGGATTGAACTCAGTCCCTCACACATGCTAGGGAAGCACTCTACCACTGAGCTACAACTCCAGCCCCTCATCTAAGAAATATTTATTGAGCACCTATCTTGTGTCAGGCATTGTGCCAACTCCTGAGAATGTAAAGGTAACCAAAAGAGAATTCTTTCTCATGAACATATTGAAAAGTCAAACATGTCACTCAAGCTGAAGGGATATTTCTTTAGAAATATCACTACTCCTGATCTTAGGAATCCTTCTCCTGTGCTTCTCCTCTTGTTCCTCCTTTTACTAAGTATCATTTATTTGATTCTGACCACATGCTAGGAATAAGTATTAGCTCATTAATTCTTAAGGTAACACTAAAAGGGAAATTCTCATAGTTCATCAGAGTGTTAACTCAAGTTTATATTGCTAGTAAGCATAAGATATAAAATTCCAACTCGGGCTTTCTGAATCCAGTTACAAATCTCACATTTAATTGCAGTTTTGGGACTGAATTTCACATATATATATATATATATATATATCTGAGAAAGTTATTATTTACACATACACACTGACCATCACATACATGTTTAAGCTTTTAGAAGATAGAAATAATGGACTTGACTCAAATTGTCTGTTATTCTTCAAAATCCCCTTAAACATAATAATCAGTACACATTATAAATACCTAACAAAGAAGAATCATTCAGTCAACTTCTGTGTTGGGAATAGATCATCTGATGCAAAGTTTGTCCTTTCTCAAACCTTCCCTGAAGCAAAGGATGCAGTTAAGCGAAAGAATTTCAAGATACATGCAATATTATTAGAGGAAATGTAGTATTAAAACATCAGGAAAGAACAAGCTATTTATAGTGAATAGTAAAATTTTTGATTTGTCAAAACAATAATACTTAAGTAATATTTGGATTTAAGAAATATTGTTTGTGTTCCTATTATATGCTCAAAATGATCTGCATAGAAAATAGTGAGACAAGGGAATCAGCATGATATAGGTATTACTGAAAAAGAAAAGACAAGAAAAGACACATAACAAATATGATTACAAACCAAGATAAATGTTTTAGTGGGGGCAAATTTTAGGATAGATCCATAATCCAACTGACCTAGCTGAAGTTAGTGATCTTGACCTGAAATCTGAATGGTGAACATAAATAAGCCAGGCAAAATTGTTTGTGTGTATGGGAAGATAGAATGAAGGGTGTTTCAGCTTTAGAAATATGTTTTTTATGTTCTAGAAATGGTCGTAAGAGGGTGGGAAGATCATGGCCCAATTTTTAAAAGGCCAGGGTATGGATGGCAAGTAAAGAGACTAAGAAAGCATGGAAAATCAAAGTGGCTAGAGAGATAGGCCAGATGTTATGGCTTGAATTGTGTCCTCCTCTCTCAAATTCATAGGTTGAAGTCTTAAGCCTTAGGACTTCAGACTGTGACATTATGTGGAAATAAGGACATTGTAGATGTAATTAATTAATATCAAGTCATACTACAGTAGGGTGTACCCCTAACCCAATATGATTTGTAGCTCACAAAAAGGGAAAATTTGGACATAGGAACACATATAAGGAATTCAATATATATAGACACAGTAAGAGGATGGCCCTTCTGTAAGTCAAAGAGACAGGCCCAGAGCATTGCCTTACCTTTCCGCTTTCAGGAGGAATCAAGCCTACAAAATTTCAGACTTCCAGGCTTTCAACAGTAAGAAAAATAATTTCTGTTGTTTAAGCCATATTGGTCTATGGCATATTGTTATGACAGGCCTAGAAACTAACACATGAGACAAAGCTATGGATTTTTGCATTTATTTTTAAATCAGTAGGAAGCTGTGTGTGTGTGTGAATACATGTTATGCACACATGCATATATGCCTACCAGTGTATTTGTCTGTTGGAGTTTTTTTTTTTATATGCCTGCGATTGAACCCAGGACATTATGCATGCTAGGCAGACATCTACCTCTTAACTACACTCAGATGTTGGAGAGGTGTTTATGTTGTCAGATCTGAGTTTTTAAAAGATATGGCCAAAGTACCCTAAGCAGTTTGGATGCTTTGGATTCTACCAAGGAATCCAACTCTTACTGAAATATTGACTTGGCATTGTTTAATAATTGCTGAGAAAGATCAGTTAGTTACATGAGCCGCAATCATTATACATACTTTCCCTTTTTATATCAGTTTATGGTTTGCCATGATGAGGGGGCACAGTAAGGCAGAAGTGAAAACCCCTGACTTTACTAGGTCATGGATGCCAAACCCAAAACAGTATATAAAATCTGGACAATAAAATACTTCAGAGACTGGTTAGCAAGATGATGGGGAGATAGCTTGTAAAAACAAGAGGTGTTCCCTTTTTTGTGACTAATGATGAAAAAGAAAGCTCTATGGATGTGTCTTCCTGAAAACAGTGACTACGGCACAAAACTGTACTTAGAAATACTTCACTTCTTCACACTTCTCTGTTCTAGACAGTCCAGTCAAACTTGGATGGTATCGCATTTCAACAGATGAAATAACTATTTCCAATAAAGACAACAATAATACTCCCCCTGCAAAAAATAAAAATAAAACCAGAAAACTGAAGAGGCAACCATTTTCTTACAGTGAAAACCAGCTTTATATTCTTTCTGTGGTCTTCATATTATGAATCATATTACTCTTATAGAATGAAGGCATCCTCTGTTTTCAATGGATTAAAAATTTAGCAGGGCACAGTGGCATACCTGTAATTCCAGTGATAGGCTATGGCAGAGGGATCAAAAGTTCAAAGCCAGCCTCAATAACTGAGTGAGTCCCTAAGCAACATAGTGAGCCCCTGTCTCTAAATAAAATAATAAAAAGGGATGAGGATGTTGCTTAGTGGTTAAGCACCCCTAGGTTCAATCACTGGTACCAAAAAGCCTATCATTTGAGAGACTTGAGCTGATAGCTATTTTACAGCTTCTGATTAATACCAAATAAACTACCACATAAGCCAAGGCTATAAGAAAGAGGTTCCACTAAAATCTCAGGAGAATAGAGAGCAGAAAGTATCTGGCCCCAAAACAACTCCTGGTAGTTGTATTATGCTACATCAGGATTTGCACTGCATTTTCTGACCAGAGTTTGGAAATTGTCATCCACTCAGAGATATATTGGTGCTTCACAGGCAATTGTGTTTAGGATGGAGATGCTTGGAAAGGCACACCTGGGGAATAGAAAGGCAGTAATAAAATAAAACTTAAAAATTGATTTCTACAGTAGCTGTACCCAAGCTTCATATTTTTTATTTATAACAGCAAATGAAATATTGTACAAAATGTATTCAGCCCCTAGCTGCTACATATGTACCTAGTTGTCCTGAATTTCTTTAATATGGGTGATACATTGACCTTTATAACTCAACTTTATTGGTATTGACTAGTTCTCTTAGTTCATGAGGCAAATTCACATTGATGATGTAGCATATTATATGGTTTATTAAACAAATAGTTTTGCCATTTTGTTAAACTGCTAAGGTGTACCATCTAATTGTTAAGCAGCATGTGAATATGAAAAGCTTTGGATATTCTAATATACCGGGAACCACCAAGGACTTGTGGATTTAGGAAGACAGAAAACAAGAGAAAATTTGGCACAGGACTAGAGAGAAAAATAACCTTTTATTTCTCCTACTTTAGGGGAAAGATTGATGTGGGAAATGTTGATGGCAGATGCTATTATCTTTTCAGATAGACTTTCTCTTATTTTTTTCACTTTTTCTCCCTACCTTTCCTGAAGAGATGCCAATGCTATGGATCTTTCACAGAGGTTGCAATCTAGGGGTTCCCAGTAGCAAGGAAAAGTGATTTTGCACAACCCTTCTGGGAACCCCTGATGAAAGCTTAAGAAAGTGCATTTAAGCTGAACAGCTCATACTGGGAAAATCACATTAGAGCTACAGTTGTCTGAGATGTTGGAACTCAGCTAAATTATTTCTGGACATGAGGGGAACCACAAATGTGCCCATCTTAATCAAGTATTCTGGCTATGAAATAACCTATTATTAATCTTGATTTTAAAAGTCACCCTGTGATTAATTGACTTCAGCTCAATAGACACCACAGAGTGGTTTCATAGTGTCTGCAAAGTAGACCAGACAAGAGAAAATGAATTAAAGGTCACTGTGATGAGCCTAGACAGCATATAAAGAAGTAGAAGAATTGTTGCCCTTATGCCTATGAGGATGGTTTTCCCTGAGACATACTGTAATCTGTGTTATACCTTTGGGGACAGAATAAAGGATACATTAATATTGTAGAATTATAGAAGTATTTCATCCACCAAACAACATTAATGTAAATACTTGAATAATAGATTTGCTTGGATTTATCCTTCACTTATATATGGGTACATTGTTGCAATATTTGTTTTCCTGTTTAGAAGGAAAAAGTAACAATTTCTATTAGTAGCAAATTCTTCTTTACAATAATCATTCAATATAAAACATTGAGATTTTGTAAAAATAATAAAAAATTAAAATTGATGAGTAAGTAAAAATAAAGACAGCAGGTATGAATTAGTGACAGTATCCATAGTGAGATTTTTAACATGTTTTATAAAATTCTGGGTTCAAACTTTTTTAAGTATTAAAGGCTGAGGGGAAAACAGAGTTTTAAGCCCAGATATTAAGGTACTTTGTTATATGGATAGACTTCATCTCTTGCAAATTTAGCTTCTTTATGTGAACAATGAGAGGAGTGAATTAGATAAATATAAGGTGTCTTCCAGGCAATATGTGGTACATTTTCTTTGCAGAGCATCTTTATGAAAGTGAAAATTCTTGATAGAGGTGAAAACTAACTTTGATCTCAGAAAAACATTTAGTAGGAATTGCTTAATAGCTAGTCAGATAGGCATACTTGGAAGCCGGTAGACAAGAGCAACCTCAGGACTTTTAAAAAATGAGGAAATAGAAAATGAGTCAAAATGGTCTCCTTCAGAAAATTTCTTAGGGTTAGGCATTTTTTAAAACCAAGTAATTTTTCTTTAAAAATTCTTTTTATCCAATTACAAACACAACACAGCTTTGTGAAAGTTTTAGAGATTAGAAAAAAAGCAATCAATCAAAACAAAATTGCCTATAATTTTTCCATCCATACACAATAATAATGTGAGCACTAATAATCAGCAGCATGTCCAACTGTGCCCAGGGCTGTCTTTAGGCTTTTTATAAGGCATTCAATCTTAAAGTTAACCCTATGGGATATATACAAATATTATTGCCCCACTTTATAGATGAGGAAACTACTTCTTAACACATTTATGAAGCTCTTTTATTTATATACTTTGAAAAAAACAAAACAAAAAGAGATAATTATGGAGACTGGGGTTGTGGCTCAGTGGCAGAGCACTTGCCTAGCATATTTGAGGCACTGGGTTTGATCCTCAGAACCACATAAAAATAAATGAAGGGATAAAAAATTTTTTAAAAGATAATTCTGTATCTCAATTTTTAAACATTTTCTTTCATTTAATATAACATAAAAATTTCACTACATTACAAAAGCTTTCAACAGCTTAGTTCTCATTTCTTCATATTATAAACAATATTTCTTCATATTATAAACAATATTCATATCATGAACAATTCAAGAATCTCCTTGTTAAATACTTATAAAGAACCAATGTGCTCTGCCTTTGCCTTTGGGTAAATGCATGCAGTCAACCATTTGTCTTTCCATTGTCTGAGATGCTTCCAAAGAGAATTAGCATTCCAATGATGGCAAAGCAATAGACTTTTCAAAGCATAGACTATATCTGGTAAGGCAAGACTTGCCAATGGAAGACTCTCATATGGGGGATTCATTCATTCATTCTAGTTTTCATTAATTCATTTTGCAGTATTTATTGCACACTTATGATGTGTCCAGGTAGTGTGACACTATCCCTAATTTCAGTGTATAAAATAGAGTAGGTGCAGGGAAACCAGAATTTAAGCAAGATATTTGTAATAACAATGTTCGAACTAGAACCATTTTCTGGGGCAGAGTTTCTGAAGCTTAAATGAGGAATAGAATCACCAGAAATTTTGTTAAAACACAAATTGTTAGGCCCACTCCACAGTTTTGGAATTAATAGGTCTACAGTGGAGCCTCAGTTTTTTCATCTCTAACAAGTTTCCAGGCAATATTGAGGCTACAGGTCTAGGGGTTACATTTTGGGAGCTACTGCTCTACGAAAAGGTAACAATTCCTCATTCTCATTTTTGATATTTGTAGAATGGATGTCAATAACTTCTCTGCCTACAGCACAGCAGAACCACTGAGAAAATGAGCTTGAGAAATGGAATCCATTGGTAAACATGAGATTACTTTTGTCAGCAACTGCAGTGTAAATTTGAGGAAGCCAACTGGACATCGCTATAAAAGTGATAGCCAGGTGCAGTGGCGCATGCCTATAATCCTAGCACTTTGGGAGGCTCAGACAAGAGAATTTTGAGTTCAAAGCCAGCCTCAGCAACCACAAGGCACTAAGCAACTCAGTGAGACCCTGTCTCTAAATAAACACAAAATAGGGCTGGGAATGTGGCTCAGTGGTCGAGTACCCCTGTGCTCAATCCCCGGTACCAAAAAAAAAAAAAAAAAAGGATAGATAATCTCTAAATTTAAGTGTTACTAAGGCTATGAAGTTCAGTTAGTGACTAGAGTATGAGCATTGATCTTTTTTTCTCTTCTGTAAATAAATGAAAGTATTTCAGAAATTGCATAACTAATAGCAATTGAAATCCAAAGGATTTTTGTTTGTTTTTAAGTTATAAGGTTCAGTGTCACCATTTCAGCTTACCCATTTTCTGTTCCAATAGATTTAATAATCACGGAGGAGTGCATTCATCTGTTTACTCTCTCTCCTACATATGTCTATTGCTTTTTATCAGTAAGTACAGGAGAGAGGGAGAGAGAGGGAGAGAAAGGGGAAGAGAGAGAGAGAGAAGAAAAGAGAAGAGGAGAGAAGAGGAGAGGAGAGAAGAAAGGAGGAGGAGGAGGAGGAAGAGGAGAAAAAAGGGGAGATTCAGAAGAGAGATCAGTGGAGCATAGAAGAGCTTGAGGGGGAGGGAAGAGGGATGAGAAAAGAGAGGAAAAATGGAATAAATTTCATCAAAATTTCCTATGTACATATATGAATATGCCACAGAGAATTTCACCTTTATGTATATCTATAATGAAATAATTTAACAATATATTTAAATATATGAAAGATCGGTAGAGAAAAGGGAACAGGGGGAGGGATGATGGGAAGCACTGGGGATTGATTAGAGCAAATTATATTTCATGATTGTATAATTGTCAAAATGAACCCTAATATTATATATAACTAAAATGAACTAATAAAAATAGTATGTTTTAAAAAGTAATGGCTGTGCTATGGAGCTCAACTAGAAGTAGTTTTATGGGATAGAGCTCATTCTGTAAGAGGGAATGAGAGCATTTTAATACTGTTCTGAAAATGGATTGCACTCCATTGTGGTCACAGTTCACCTAATAGATTGTTTGGATCTAGTTCTGTGTCTTGCTTAAATTCGACAATGCCTTACAAAAGTTGAATTCCAATTTAAAACTGATTTTGTCTAATCCAAAGTACCTGTATTCTTCCCTTTGGGTTAGGCAGAGGGGAGTGAAGGTGGGGGAGGGGATATGAGGGTAGGAAGGATAATAGAATGAATTGGACATTATGACTCTGTATATATGATTACGTGACTGGTGTAATCCTACATTGTGCACAACCAAAAGAATGACAACTTATACTCCATTTATGTATTACATGTCAAAATGCATTCTATTGTCATGTATAATTAATTAGAACAAATAACATTTTTTTACAAATTTAAAAAAACTAATTTTGTTTAGTGTGTGTCCCAGATATGCATGAGCCATACTAAAAAAGTATTTGTTGTTTATCTGAAATTCAAATAGTATACTATATTTTCTTTCCTGTATCCCATTAGTAATGATGTAGTATCTGGTTAACAGACATGTATATATGCAGAAAAACATTCATCTGTAAGTCCATGATGAGCAATCTACTGTTGGATTTTAAATCATGATTATCCAGGGAACATTTTTAAGAGTACCAAAAAGCATATCCACACTACAGCAGTTAAATCAGAATCTCTTGAAATGAAAATGAGTCATTGATAGTTTTTTTAAAGTTTTTTTTAGTTGTTGATGGATCTTTATTTTATTTATTTTTTATTTATATGTGGTGCTGAGGATCAAACTCAGTGCCTCATGCATGCTAGGCAAGCGCTCTACCACTGAACTATAGCCCCAGCCCCCATTGATAGTTTTAAAACCTCCACATATTATTCTAGTAGGCAGTTCTGGCTGAGAACTATTGAAATAAAAGAAGAAACTTATATCAGTGGTTTTAATTGTGGCTAACACTAGATAACCTGGAAACTTTAAAACATTCCAATTTTCAGTCTATACTCAAGATCCATTCAAACAGAATTCCTGGGAGTGGGACTTCAACATCTGTTGGTTGTTAAAATTCCCCAGGTGATTCCAATGTACAGCCAAGCCTGGAGATATTAGTTTATAGTCAAATCAATGTATTCTTATGAGACACATTAAAGTTATCTATAAGCATTGTAAGTGTAGCACATACACTTAGAAATTATTGCACTGAATGCAACATAAAACTTTCATTTTCTAAATTTCAAAAAAATTCCTGGTTACTTTCACATTCTAACTTTTATTAATGTGAAAATTTCAGAATACTATGAAGAAAGTTGAAAAATTATAAAAAATTCCCTGCCACTTTTATGCAGCAATCTCTGAGAGGCATACCAATAAGAGCATATATTGTTAAAATAATTATTTTTTTAGCATTCTCAGTGACACTCCATTGCACAATGCAAACTTGCAACATTTACATAAAACATGATGTGAAGGAAGTACGCCAGAATTTTGGTACTTGGATACCTTGCTTCTACTCCATTAACAATACTGTTCATCTGAGACAAAGACTGTGAATTAGGTCTCTTAAGTCTCATAATAGGTAGAACATATGTTCATAATAGATATTCATTAGTTATTTAAATGGAGTCATGAAGAACTAAATATCCAAAAAAATATATAGATAATATCAAAAAGTTACAGTGTAATAGTTTCACCATTGAAATATATTAAAGATATTAAACATATTGCAAATATTTCAAAATTTTTTTGGACAAGTATTTGGGAAAGAATTAGTTAAGCAATTCTCACTTGGTACCTCTCATGGGATTATATTTATTTATTTTTTTTTTTGGAGATTATGTTTTTATTTTTATTTTTATTTTTTCACTGAAAACATTTGTTGAGGCAAATAGAAAAAAATTGTTACAATCATAATTTTTCTAACTTTGCACAAAATTATAAGCAGATTACATTCTTCATATTAAACATCTTTATATGCACTTTCAATGAACAGTATATATATATATATATTTTTTTTTTTATATATATTTTTATCAACCATCTTTACTATACCCATTCCCC
>CM053417.1:99956454-99978502 GCA_028644305.1 Xerus rutilus
ACTTTAATGTTTATAGCAGCACAATTCACAATTGCAAAACTGTGGAAGCAACCCAGATGTCCTTCAATAGATGAATGGATAAAGAAACTGTGGTACATATACACAATGGAATATTATTCAGCAATAAGAGAGAATAAAATTATGGACTCCACATCTTAATAGGAAGTATGTCAAATGTTTTCAGGGCCATGATTACAATCACGTTTAATATTTAATTTAAGCCTTTGGATATGTTTGGGTAAAATATTATCTAGGACAAGTAATTAAGGTATTCTCATGCAAATGGTTTAGTTTTTGTTTTGGTACTGGGGATTGAACTCAGAGGTGCTTAAGACTGAGCCACATCCCCACCTCTTTTTGCTTTTATTTTTTCATTTTTATACAGGGTCTTGCTAAGTTGCTTAGGATCTTGCTAAGTTGCTGAGGCAGGCTTTGAATTTGTCATACTCCTGCCTCAGCCTCCAGAGCAACTGTGATTATAGGCATGCCCTACCATGCTCAGCTGATACAAATGAATTATTAAAGTCTCAAGGAAGCCCCAGAAGAAGAGACCAAAAAGAAAAAAAATAAACAAAAAATATAAACAAACACAGAATGGAAAACTCTGATATATTTGAAACCCAGACATACTATTCTAGTATCTAGGAAACAAGAGAATCTCCTTAATTGGGTCTGCTTCAGCCAGTATTTTCATACATGCTCAATGAATAAATCATACACAGTGAGAAGTTGGAGAGTTGAAATATGATATCACTTTTCTAATATAAAAAACTATAAATAAATAGGAGGAAGAACAATAGAGGAAGGGGAACAAGGATAGAGAGAAGGGGAGGGAAACAGGAAGTACTAGGGACTGAAGTGGAGCAAATCATATTTCATGCATGTATGATTAGGTCAAAATGAAGTCCAATATTATGCAGAACTATAATGCACTAACAAAAACAAACTATTATATCACATAATGCACTAATAAAAACATTAAAATATATCACTTTTTAAAGGCACTGCTTTTTCTCAATTTCATCAGATTTCACATGAAAGTTTCTTTTCATTTTCCTAAATCTACATCAGTCAGTGTGGTACATATTTCAAAGGCTATTTTTGCTTAGTCCTCTTTGTATTGATAATGTGGTTGAGTACATGGCATTCCTTCAGTATTATTTGTATGACTCTCTCCATCCACTTGTCATAAAATAGAGTAGAAAATGAGTGTTTAATTATTTGATACACCCCTAATTTATTTTTCTACACATAGGCAAAAGCTGTATTTAAAATTTTAAACATTAAAGCAAAAGGAATTATAATGATTTCCAAACCACCATCTCCATCCACATGGCTGTAACTTTTATTTCATGCAGGTTGTTTAGAGTGGTATGAGATGCTAAACTCAATATTAAATGTCAACCTCTAGCATAGCCTTCTCTTTATCCCGAAGGGAAAGACCTTTAATTTACCCCAGGACTGTTAGATCAATTGTCCCCCAAATACCAATGGACACATATATGCATGGCTGTAGAGAAACCATTTATTTTCTCTGTACTGAGGAATCTCCTGTGAGATGATTCACCTCCATCTATCACATTGCTAAGAAAGAATTTTAAGGCCAAACTAACTAGGAGGAAAGAGACTGAAGGGAAGGCAGTCAATACCCCTTTGTGGCTGGTCTTCACCAGCTGGGTGTGCTTCAGCTGGCCTGGAACTGTCAACTAAAACTGCAATTACTGACCTTGCTAGAGGCTGTGACTCCCTGGAGGCAGCAAGGGAGAGAGGGAATGATGGATGCTCATGGTGTTTTCTACAAACAGGAGGAATAATTATGAAGTATTCATGCTGTCACAGACCACAGTGCCAGGTCTCTGGAGGATCATAAGATTAAAATCATAAGATTTTGGAATGAAAATAGGTTCACTGAAAGTTCACTTCAAGTTCTCATTAAAATTTTTATAAGAGAGGAGGAAAAGCACATGCCTTTATCACAGAGCAATTATAACTTATAAGCCAGTGAGAATGCTGGTGACAAGCAGTATGAAAGAACTCCCCAAGCAATATTTTATTTCATGGAGCTGTTTTTCTCTTCAAAACTGACTATGAATATAGCTTCACTGTAAAAATTCCATTTTGTTGGTCATAAACAGAACTATACAATTTTACAATATGTGCCTGTGAAAAAAATGCTTTACCTATATGTACTAATTCCATTATGTGCCTATTTTATATTTTAGACATTCTAAGATGTGTGATGACATTCTTTCAACAATTTACTTTTTATACAAAATCATTATTTAAATGAAAATGTCTCCTCACATAACAATATTCTATATTCTAAACTTCAGTGGCTTTTCTGAAGTATAATTTACATACAATAAAATTCACCCATTTTAAGTGTTCAATACAATGAGTTTCAGTAAAGTTATATATTTTTGCAACCATCATCAAAAACCAGTTTCATAAACCCAAGGTTTCTTTATGCCAATTTGTAACCAATCACAGTTTCTATCCCTGGCCCCAGGTACCCATTCATCTGGTCTCTGTCTCTATAGTTTTTCTTTCTCTGAAAACTTTCTATAAACGTAATTGTAAAGTTTGTACATGTTA
Source organism: Xerus rutilus (assembly GCA_028644305.1). Taxonomy (NCBI): domain Eukaryota; kingdom Metazoa; phylum Chordata; class Mammalia; order Rodentia; family Sciuridae; genus Xerus; species Xerus rutilus. Next base: position 99,959,050 of record CM053417.1, read on the forward strand.
CATGTGTCAGTAGGTTATCCACAAATTGTAGAGTAGCAATTCATTGTACACATATTTCATATTTTGCTTATTCATTCTCTAATTTATAGACATTTGGAGAACCTCCAATTTGGGGCTGTTCTATATAATGCTAGTCTGAACAATGAATTAATTACAAAGGTTCATATGGACATATGGCTTCTTTACTCTTGTGTAGATGTGGACTTGCTGGGTTTTATAATATATCTATGGATTACATATACCTACATATATACATGTGTATATGTCTGTATATATATATATTCATATACACTTATGTATATATGGTATGTTTAGTTCATTTAATTAAAAAAATACACCAGGTGTGGTGGTGCACATCTGTAATTCCAGCACTTTGGGAGGCTAAGACAGGAGAATTGTGAGTTCAAAGCCAGCCTCATGAACAGCGAGGAGCTAAGCAACTCAGTGAGACCTTGTCTCTAAATAAAACACAAAATAGGTCTGGGGATGTGGCTCAGTGGTCAAGTACCCTGAGTTCAATCCCTGGTATCAAAAAAAATAAAAAAAGAAAAATACTGCAAAGTATTTCCAATATAGCAGTATCCATTTACATTCACATCAGCAATGTGTGACAATTTTAGTTCCTCTGTTTTTTTGCCAAAATTATTATTGTCAGTCTTTTGGATTTTAGCCATTCTAGTTTGTGTCATGTGATATTTCAATGTGTTTTTAATTAGTATTTCCCTAATGACTAATAATGTTGACATCTTTTCAGGTGCTTATTTGCCATTTATGTATCTTCTTTGATAAAGTGTCTATTCAGTTATTTTGCCTTATTTAAAAGAAATCTTTTTATACTTGAGTAATACATTATTTTCTATGTTCTAGATAAAATTCATTTATCTGATTTAATTTTCAAATATTTTTAAAATCTCTAGTTTGACTTTTAATTGCCTTAGATATCTCTTTAAGACAAACTATAATTTTGATAAAGTTTAATTATTAATACTTTATTTTATCATTTACGTTTTGGTTTCATCTTTAGAAAATCTTAGTTTACTACGTAGTCACAGGGATTATCTCTTATGTTTTCTTCTAAAGAGTTCATAGGTTTAACTTTCATATCTCTTCATTTTGTGAAGATTTATTTATGTGTCACTGGCAGGGATGATATTTCTAGCTTGGAGGGAAACAGTTAATTATGTCTGGCAACTGTTCTTCTATTTGTTGGTTGGTTTGTTTTTGTATGTGTGGTACTAGGGATTGAACCCCCAGATACTCTACTACTATGTTTTAGTCCCAGCCCTTCTGTCTTTATTTTAAGAGAAAGCCTTGCTAAGTTGCCCAGGCTGTTCTGTAACTTGCCATCCTTCTGCCTCAGCCTCCTGTGTAGCTGGGATTATAGACATGCACCATAATCATCTGTCAACTTGTTTTGTTATGTTTTTTGGTACCAGGGATTGAACCCAGGGGAAGTTAAACACTGAGCCACATCCACAGCCCTTTTTATATTTTATTTAGAGACAGAGTCTCACTAAGTTGTTAAGGGCCTCGCTAAATTGCTGAGGCTGGCTTTGAACTCATGATCTCCCTGCTTCAGCCTCCTGAGCCACTGGGATTACAGGCACATGCCACTGTGCCGGGCCTGGCAACTGTTTTTGATGAGTTGGTTTTTAAGCAGTATCAGCTATTAACTATTTTGAATATAATTTCTCCTGTATATATTAATTTGAACAAATAAACCACACACTGGTATTATTACACATATAAGTAGGAATAGTTCAAATGTCTAATTTTGTTCCACACAGTAATAGAAAACGATTAAAGTATGACATCTATCAGTATTAAGGTCTGAAGTATGGGTAGCTCCTTATAGAAGCCAAGAATGAGTAGAAATGAGACTCAGCATTTGTTTAACACAGTGAGCTACAATATATGCAGGGAGAAATTACCCAACTATAGGCCTGATTAAGGATCAATATGTCAGTACAAGGCTGTCCAGAAAACATGAACATCTCTAGTGACATTTAAGACAAAGTCTCAAGATGCAGTACACTCCAAGTGGGAAGATATAAACTAACATCAGGGGAGCTGACTCTGTTATTTAAAAATCCAAACAGGCAAATATTAAAAGATAGCAAGGTTTGATCATTGCCATTCTGACTGAAGTGGGATGAAATCCTAGTGCAGATTTTTAAAAAATATTTTTTAGTTGTCAATGGATTTTATTTATTTATATGTAGTGCTGAGAATCAAACCCAGTGCCTCACACATGCTAGGCAAGTGCTTTACCACTGAGCCACAACCCCAGCTCCTAGTGCAGTTTTGATTTGCATTTCCCTATTTGCTAGAGATGTTGAGCATTTTTCCCTATATTTGTTGGCCATTTGCATTAATGTTTTTTTAATTTTTAAAAATTTGTTCTAATTAGTTACATCTGAAAGTAGAATTATGTTTCTTTTTTGATAAATATCTGTTTAGTTCTTTTGTTAATTTGTTGATTTTTTTTCTGTTAAGTTTTTTGAGATCTTTATATATTCTGGATATTTATATATTAATTCCCTGTCAGCAGAGAATTTAGCAAAGATTTTCTCCCAATTTCTAGGTTCTCTTTTCATGCTTGGTTGTTCTCTTTGCTGTGCAGAAGATTTTCAATTTGATTCTAAACTTCAGAAATCTAGGCAGGGAAATGATTTAGCAAGAAGACAAGTTTCATAGACTGCCACTTTTTACTGAATAGTTTTCTAGAAACAGGAACTAGGTAGGCCTAGTTGAAGGGACTGGTGCATATGAACAAATATTTGGGAATAATTTAGGTTCTTAGTTTTGAATCATTAAAATGTTACAGGCACAGAAAGACAAATACCACACAATCTCATATACATGTGGAACCTAAAAAGTTGAACTCATATAAACAGATTATAATGGTCATTGCAAGGGGCTACTGGGAGAGTTTATTGAGCTATTGTTCAAAGAATACTAAATTACAGATGGAAGGTATAAATTCAAGAGATCTATTATATAACAGGTGATTATAGTTTATAATTATGTGTTTCTTATAATGTTATTGTATTTTTTATACCTTTATTTTATTTGTTCATATTTATGTGGTGCTGAGGATCGAACCCAGTGCCTCACACATGTTAGGCAAGCACTCTACCACTGAGCTACAGCCCCAGCCCTAATTTTGTGTTTCATACTTGGAAATTCCTAATAGAGTAGATACTATATGTTCTCACCATAAAAAGTTAGGTGTTAATGCATAAGTTCTTTGTCTAGATTTTAGCCAAAAATGTATATATTTTATTAGTAAAAAATAAATTAATTAGAAACATTATAATTTACCTCAATAAAACCTTATTTTCAATTTCTCTTGTCACACTAAGCTAGATCCTTCATTCTTTTCTCTTACTTTTCTTTCTTTCTTTCTTTCTTTTTCTGGTACTGAAGCTTTAACCCAGGAGTGCTTTGTCACTGTGCTGCCTCTCTAGCCCTTTTTATTTTATTTTTTTAAAATTTGAGATAAAGTCTCTCTAAATTGCTTAGGGCCTTAATAAGTTGCTGAGGCTAGCCTTGAAATTGTGATCCCCCTACCTCAGCCTCCAGAGCCACTAGGATTACAGGTGTGTGTCATCATGCCTGATGCATTATATCCTTTCTAAATTATGATACTCTTCTAATCTGTTCCCTGGTTTAGAGTTTCTCACTTCTCTAATTTATTCCATATACCATTTCTAGAATGATTATCCTCTAGTATGATTTCTAGTACATCCTTCTGTGATAGAAACTATTTAATGGTTTATCATTGCTTGTTGTATTAGGTACAAATTCCTCATCCTGACACTGAAAACTCTAAAACAAGCAACCTTCATTCCTACCTCATCCAGAGCTACCTATCTACACAGAGCCTAGATTTCTGCCATTACTAACATCAAGATGTTTGTAACAGTTCTGATTCTTAAATTATGCACATTTCTATTGCCAGAAATCACTCCATAATCTTAGTTTGCCAAAATTCCTCCCACTTTTAAGAATGACCCAAATGCTACCTTTTCATTGAAATACTTTTCCCCAATTTAATGCTATATCTTCCTTTTTCATGTTGGCTACGTCAGTGGTTTGTAAACTATGGCCCACATGACAAATCCATTTCATCATATTTTGTTAGACCACAACCATGCTTATTTACTTATTTGGTATCCAGGACTCCTTTCATGCTACAATGGTATGAATGTGAATATGGTTTATGCCCTGGTGTTTGCAGGGTATTGATTCCAACACCCTCACAGATTCCAAAATCTGTGGCTGCTCAAGTCCCTATGTAAAATGACATAGTATTTTCATATATACATATCCTTCCTTATACTTCAAATCATCCCTAGATCACTTACAATACCTAATACAAGGTATATGTTATATAAATTGTTATTCTGTATTGTCTATGAAAATATACCAAGGAAAAAAGTTTGAATGTGTATAATACAGATGCAATTTTTTTCAAATATTTTCCATCTATTGTTAGCTGAATTCACAGACACGGAACCTGTGGATGTGGAGGACCAACTGTAGCTACTGTAGAGGTGATATAGCTCATAAGGCTGAAAACATTTACTATCTAGACTTTTACATAAAAGTTTTCTGATCCCTGTTCTAAACCAAGCTGATCAAAGAGATATTATTATATCTACATATCCTAATAAAAAGAAAATATTTAAAATATGAATTTTTGTTGCACAATTATACCATCATGTAATTACCAACTACTGTTCACTTCAGTGATATTTGATGTGGTCCAAGCACCCATTGGAACACTATGCATGTGTAACCTGTTTGCTCCAGTAGTACAAATCCCTTTGCATATATTCTTCTATCAATTTAGCAGTGATGCATACTTCCAGATGTTGAGTAAGTTATTCATATGTGTTACATAACTTACCATAATTAAATATCCATAAGAGATGGCTATTGAGAGGCAGATGAAATCGTCATAAATTGAGTAATAATTTATTTAACTAGAGTGATTGGCTCAGGATTCTTCTATAGAACAGTTTTTAATAGAATTTTAAGTGTTATCAGTATAAAAACATTTTATACTGATATAAAATTTTATCCTATGTAAATTGTAATAAAACTATGCGAGTATTCCCATCTTTGTTAACAAAAATGGGTCAATAAGAGGTCAACAAATCTAGGTGGTATTAAAGTCTTCGAGTCAAGCACCTTTCCAATCCAGTCCATGAGGGTCATATTTTTGATTTCATTATTTTACTCTCTGCATCTAGCACAAATCACAGTCTTAGTCGCTGTTCAATAAATAGTTTTAAAAATAAATGACTGATAGCCAGGCGAAATGGCACGCTCCTGTAATCCCAGCTGCTCAGGAGGCTGAGGCAGGAGGATCAGGAGTTAAAAACCAGTTTCAGCAAGGGTGAGGTGCTCATCAACTCAGTGAGACACTGTCTGTAAGTAAAATACACCTGGGGATATAGCTCAGTTGGTAGAATGCTTGCCTCATATGCACAAGGCCCTGGGTTCAATCGCCAGGACCACCAAAATAAATAAATAAATAAATATAATACAAAAATTAGGGCTGGGCATGTGGCTCAGTGGTTGAGCGCTCTTGAGTTCAATTCCTGGTATTCCCTCCCCAAAATAAAATAAAATAAAATAAAATAAAATAGTTGATCCTTTTATTCTTTCTTTCTTTTTTTTTTTGTTCTGTGACTGGCAAATTACTGTTGGAGCACTTCCAAGTAAACAACTTTCCCTTAACACAAGTCTTAACTCATATGCAATTACATGTCACTCAACAGAGTGGCATCCTTGTAATTTTTTTTAGTTAGCCATTATATAAGCCCAGTCATCTCTGTGCACGTGTTTCCTCAGAAAAATTGCCCAGGCTTGGAAATTGATTATAATTAAAATACTACTTATATATTTTATTTCTTAAGGCTGGAATTACCAAAAATTAAGACATTATGTCATTTCAAAACTGTGCAAAAAACATTGATGGAACTCAAAGTAGAGGTGGTAGGCATTCAAACTTCAGGATTATATTAAAACATTTTCTTCTCTTTTTGTATTAGATGTGGGGTTCTAATCACAGAGAATGTCACTGTCTAATTTCTAAAAATTTTGCTAAAAAGGAAAGGCATATTTTGGTTATATGTTTTCTGTTTAGTTTCCTCAAAGTAAGTAAACCTCACTTTAAACAGTATTCCACTATCTTTCAAGAAAATAAATAAATAACATTTCATATCCAATCTATAATTTTGGAGAGGCTCATTATTATCCAATAAGTAGTATTAGCGCTTTCTTCTAGACAGATGTTCATCAGTGATGTGAATACTCAGGGAAGAAAAGAGTGATGACTCAGGATTTTCTTTAACTTTTTTTCCTCTCATAATTTTCACGTTTTAATTAAATTAAAAAGAGAAATGAAATTACTTTTAAATAGGAAATTAAATGAAAAACCCCAAGGCAATGAAAGAGAAATGTGTTTTTTCTTAATTAAAAAGATAAATGCCATGCAATATAAAAATGTAAGGGCCTCAAGTGTGAACTCATATTATGTGTTTGTGATAACCCTTTGGATAACTACTTAATTAAACTAATATTTTGTTTTTCTTCCATTAGCCCTTATCCAGACTTCCTGAATAGGGGCCATTTAAAATAATCTTCCCTAAATACCACAGGATCTTTTTTTTTCATTTATTTTGATGCTAAAGAGTAAAAGCCTTCAAGGTAAAAGTTGCAGTGCTTCAACACTTCCATATAATTAACTATCAATATTGTACTTTTGTGTCTTTTGAAAAAGTCATTGAAGTATATATTATCATCTAACTGACTTGAAAAAAGAATCATTATCTTTCCAAATTTCAAGTAGCACTTGCAGCTTAAAAGATGCTTTCAGTTATTCCAGAGATGACAACTGTCGAAACTGTGTTAAAATAGAGCCAAGCAAATTTATTGAAAAGGAAAAGACTCTGTAAAAGACTGTATTAAAAATATCTCAAAGAAAACAAGATTTGTGAAGGATTTTATTAGCTATGGTCATATATTTCCAGCTGATGTTATCTAGAGTTAGATTCTCTGTGGCCTTTCAGTGTAAGTAGAAGTAAATTTTCAACATATGCATCATAATTCAGATGGTAGGATATACGTCCTTTTTCCTGCCTTCCACTCTCTTACAAAAAAAATTATAAAAAGGAACTACCAGATGCTTTTGCCTGCAGATGTACATCTTCTATGAGGAGTTGCTCCTACTTTAAAGAGCAGACAAGCTTTTAAGCGGAGGAGAGAGGATCCTCACATACTGTAGCCTCCCTGATTATATCTCTCATTAAATAAGGGCCCACTCTGGGCTTGGCACTATTCTAAGAACTTGTGATACATCTGAGAATGACAAAAATGCATGTCCTTATTGAGCTGGAAAAGATGTTCCTTATCCCTAAAACATCTTAAAACTCAATGTTAACAAAGCTATATCTTGTATAAGAAGATGTATAAGAACCTTGCACTTCTTTCTCATTAAAATAAATGATAGAGCTAATGGGAAAATCATATTTATTAAATTATGCTGTTTATTAAAATTAATTTTGTTTTATTTTAGCTCCAAACAAAAACGAAATATGTTTTTAATGTGGGCTACTGTTACATAAATAATTTTTAACAGCCATGTTTTCTAGGGTATCTAATTGTAATTTATGTCTCGTGTGTGTTTGTGTGTGTGTGTGTGTGTGTGTGTTCGTGTGTGTTTGTGTGTGTGTGTGGAGAGAGAGAGAGACAGAAATTCAAATTCCTAAATAGGAAGAAATGTCTCCTTAGAGGTTAGTTCATAAAATAATTCAGCTTTACATTATAGATCACTGCAAAATTACTGATTATAATGCTTTTAAAATATAGATGTTTAATTCCTATAAGGAATAGGTAGAGTAAACAACTTCATATTGTGTATCTAAATAAATTGTTCCTATATTTTTTCAATTTTCCTTTGAACTTGATTACTTATGATCATTTATTAATGTCATTGTGATTTCTTAAGATAATATAAACTCCTTACTACCTAATTTGTTATCATACACTAATGTTTGTGAAATCATGTAGAGGAAGTCTTAAATATTTGGCAAACACTTTTCAAATATATTTGGCACAATTTAGGGTCTTTTTTATAAGAATTGCTCATAGAATTCTTTCAAGGCAGTGACTAGTATGAATCTATTTAAAGAAAATTTTAATATGAAGATGCCACTTCATTTTAATAATTTTCATTTTGAATTAAGAATCAATCATATAGTTGCAGCAAATGAAGTATAAAATATATACATATTTATATTTTTTAAAGTTTAGATGATTTGATATACATTAAGCTATATAGGTCTTAAAATTATGCACACCCCATTACTTCTGCTTGCAACTAGAAGCTATCTCTTTATATCTAATATATGAATATATATTAGAGTAGGGGAAAGCAACCTATGGGCAAAATCTAATTCCTTGTTTGTTTCCATAAATAAAAAATTTATTGGGACTCAGTCATGCACATTTTATTTTATATTGTCCATAACTGCTTTCACGCTATAACAGTAGAGATGAGTGGTTGAAATACAGACCATGTGACCTGAAAAAGCCTGAAATGTTTGCTTTTTGACCCTTTTCAGATAGCTGAAATTGTGTGTGTGTGTGTGTGTGTGTGTGTGTGTAAAAATTCCTTCTTGGAATTTTTAAAAGACCTATCATACTTTAAGACTTGTCAGCACACTGTAGCCATATTTGAATTTATTAGTTTGTAAATTATTGAAATTTTTTACTCTAACATTAGCTAAATGTTCCTAATTGATAATGTAGCTTTCCATTATTCTAAAATGGACTTAGATCTGTCAACTTAAAATCTCATTACAAAGTTAGAAATTGGGAAATTTTCCTTTCTACATCGACACTTTCTATTCAGCTTGCATTTCCAAAGTCATTAATCTTATGATAGTAAAACTGCTGATATTATCAAGGAAGTAGAATTAGGAAAGCTAAAAAGAGTATTGGCTGTTAAGCCAATCCTCTCACTAGAGTTTTCTTACCCTATATTCTGTTTTCATTTTTATTATTTCTTTCCTTTTATAAATTTTAATTAAAATATTTATAAATGGTTTCTAATTTTCAATAGTTAGAACACAGGAACATAACTAAAATATTTTCTAAAATATGATGTGTATGTATGTATGTGTGTGTTTGCATAAGTTACTCTGGTTTAAATCAAGCCTTCTTTATTGGTCAACATTGTGAAATGTTTATTTGCTATTAGGGAGAGATTCTTGGAAGAATAGGGATGCATTACTATTACTACTTTGCCCATGGAGCCCAATTAAATTTAGCAAGACATTTTTCATTGCCCAGATACACTGTTGCAGGAGCTGTGGGAGTTTACAAAATGACCACCTCGTGGGCATGTTTAAAGAATCGGATTAAAATTATTCCTTTTAGTTACACCTCTGGAACAGCACAATCATACCTCATAGTGAGAGCAGGGAATGACCACTGTGTCAATTACTATTCTCTCCCTCTCTCTCACTCTTTCATTCTTTCAGACAGATAAACACGTTCACACACTCATACTTACACATCAATGTAACCCCACCACCATTAAACTGCCAATACTCTACTTCTATTCAGAGAATGAGTTAAGAGCATCATTCCTAGGAATCTGTCTTGGTTCAAATCATGGCTATTTACACCACCATGGCAACCCCATAGCCATTAATCTTGGATTTTTCTTTTTTCACTTATCTTCATTTTGGTTTTCTTATTTAAAAATTGTAAACTTTGAAGATAAACACTGAAATTCATGTCTATCATTAGAGAAAAAATTTATTTTGCTTCTATTTAAAAAACAATTAATGGAACATTTTTAAAAATTTTCAATATACAATTGCCTCAATATTAAAGTGTGAAAACCAGTCTTTGCAATAAAAATTAATCAACTGGAAATTCTGTATTTGTAGGTAAAATGAAAGATTTCTCTTTGAAGCAGTAAAAGGGTTTCCACATATGCTGAATAAGGAAAGTACACTTACACTAATGGGGACTCTAACTAGGAGGTACAGTCTGACATAGTAGCAAATAAGCACAGTTGGAACTTGTTTTTATAAAAAGTAATATTAAGTGCTTAGTTTATTTTAATAACTTAAATTGAGAGACCATGCTAAGAACAATAAAAGATATTCAAAGTACAATCATGTAGAATCTAATTATTTTAATATCATATATAGTTCAAAATTCAGTGTTTGGTGAATGTTTGACAATTCTTTGGTGAGTAGTGAGTCTTGTACCATTTGCCAGACTCTTTCAAGCTGGTACAACACAGCTTCAGCAAAACACTGGTTTAAATGTTCTGAGACTATTACAAATTAGACTCAGCATTCTTTCTTGAAAAAAACTCTTTACTGTACCATGAAAGTATAACTGGTTTCTCTCAGAGATACTATATGTACAACCAGTTGTGTGTTGCTAAATTATGATTCATATGTTCATTACAATGGATTGTCAGGTGCACCATTAACCTTAAAGAAGCATTGCCTCTAGGTGTTGTCTCACAGAAAGAAAATTGCTACCTGAAATCAGGGTATTGTCATTCCATAGCCACTATATTATTTTGGCTATATATGGCTTAATCAATTCTTAGAAATATCAGAACTAAGCCAGGCGCAGTGGCACATGCCTTTAATCCCAGCTGCTTGGGAGGTTGAGACAGGATTGTGAATTCAAAGCCAGCCTCAGCAAAAGCAAGGTGTTAAGCAACAGAGTGAGACCCTGTCTCTAAATACAATATGAAATAGGGCTGGGGATATGGCTTACTGGGCGAGCATCCCTGAGTTCAACCCCCGGTACACAAACACACACACACACACAGAGAAATATTAGAATTAATACTAGCTCTTATTTTTGAATGATTTACTTATAATTTATTTTTTTCTCCTAAGATAATTTTATTAGTTTCTAAAGAGAATAGTCTAAGAATTGCTTGATAAACCATAATTTGAGAGAAAGAATATATAGCATTACTTATTAAAAATAAGTTATGAAAAATTTCCATCAGCATTTTTGTTTGTGTGTTTTCATCTCAGATGTAATAAAAGTAGGTTCACATTCACCAGGGCTGTTTTTAATATTACAAGATATACAGGGAAAATATTGAGAACTATTTGCTACTATATTATAAATTTGGGATAGCTATACTGCTTTCAACTATTATCTCAATGTAAAATTAATACTCATTCAACTAATCCTTATTTCTAGTTCAATTTTATCTCAATTGAAACAATTTTTCATAGTATCAGTGAATTGCAATTATTTAAAATGTACTCAAGTGATTGATTTTGGAATTAATAAATAATACTTGAAAAAACAGCAACTTCATTATAAAAATATTATCATGATAAAGAAACATTTTTCCCTTTAAATCAACAGAGAATTTTCTCTTTTTCACTCAGAACTCAAAATCATTACATCATGTGGTTTTGAGAGCTCATAGGACAGAGTCAGACAGAGAATAACTGAAGTATTTCACTCAAATGAACTCAGGTAGCTATTTTAACACTCAAATCATTGCAACAATTTTATAGAAATGAATCTAAACAATCAAATATTGGGTAAGGCAGGGATCAGTGATGGTCTACATGGTTATAGGTTTTCTATCTCTAAGGAATTCCTACACATTTCTACATACAATTCTATTTTTAAAAATAAAGATATTCCTGTATAATGTATAAAAATTCTAACTCAGGAACAGCAAAGGTTTGAGCCTGCTGTTAAAAAGGGAGCTAAATGGTTAGGCCAGTGGGGTTCTAAAAGAGATAACAGTGTCCTACTGGGTAAGTAAAACTTAATGCAGCTACACATAAGTCACCAATTGATTTTCTGCTCACTAGTGGGATCCCTTCTCCCCCTGAGAGAGAATGTAGTATGAGAATGAAGCAGAGAGAAGAATAGAATGTTCACTTTTTGAAAGACTATTAAGCCTTTGAGAAGTAAAGTATACCTTTTAGTGCACAGAGAGAAGTATAGCATCCTGCTGACCCCATAATGAACTCTGTTTCACAGATTCTATTATTTATATCTTATGAACATAGAGTTTCACATGACTATTTTTAAATGGATGTCCACCTTTTACACATCAAAACATTAGCTACAAGGAAATTACTGCTTCTGTTTACCTACTATAAGAATATCTTGTAGGGGCTGGAGTTGTGGCTCAGTGGCAGAGCGCTTGCCTAGCACAGGTGAGGGACTGGGTTCAATTCTCAGCACCACATATAAATAAATAAAGATTCATTGCCAACTAAAACAATTTTTTTAAAAAAGAATACCTTGTAAGCAGTACTTGTGGAATTTTCATACAAACTAGTCAACTATATAACTTCAGCAAAAAAGGACCACAATGAAGAAAGGAAAGCTAGAATAAATCCCCAATTTTTTACTACCAACTCCAATTAGTGTTAATTGTGATAGTGTTTTTGTCTCTTTTACCAATGTGTATCCTTTACAGCAGGAAGTACACAACATTTTTAATATGTCCATACTACAGAATAGCCATCAGGGACAATGGTTTCCAGTCATTGTTATTTAATCTTAATTAGATTGCAATCAAATGTTTCACTATGGGTAGGTGGTATGCTTTGTACTTGTATACTTTCCTCAATCCTTTTCATGACTCTCTGGTTGAGATCATTATGGTTATTAAAAACTTAAACTGCATCTACATAAATGACATATAGTACCCTATTGAACTCAATGTGTCAGCCATATTCTAGAGCTATTCTTCCATAAGCCTGGCTGTATAAATGGTTGTCCATATCAGCTTTTATCTCAAATATATACATAAAATAACATGCCAGTTCTCCAGCTTAGTCTAATAGCTTTTTAAAGAAGCCACAATTATTCCATCTTTCCATGTACGTCTCTATTAAATATATTGAAATGTCTCATAAAACAAGGTAAAACTTACTTCCTTATCCCTTAAATCTAAGTTTGGCCATATAACTTGTTTTTGTCAATGGTGCATCAGCAAAAGTGACACAAAGAAAGATGTGAAAAGTACATGTGTATTAGGGAATGCTCTGTCTTGTTTCTGGGGCCTCTTTTGTCTTTATATAAGTGAGGGTAGGCTAGAATGTGGGAGCACATAAGAATAAAAGCTCAGCCAGGTTAGCTGATGTTTCAGACATGAGCTCAGATGATTTCAAGCAGAGCATACAGAAACCATTCTTGTTGAGCCAAACTCAAATTGATGATCACACAGAACAGTGAGCAAATGAATGATTATTTTAAAAGTTATTGTATTTGGGGTGGGTATATTTAGTTGTTATGTATCAAAGACTAAATGATACGTTAGTTTGGTTTAGTCAGAACTAAGGACTAGACATAAGAGTGTGAGAAACATTTGTTCACAAGCTAGTGACACAATGCCTGTGGCCTGCCCTCCCCAAACAAGTCAGTTTCATTAATTCCACTTATATTTTAAATAGAGTCACAAAAAGAAGTTTCCAGGCTACATTAAATAATACAGCTGAAAGATCATCTACTTTAGTTTTGGTGATATTATGTGGTCACTTATAATGAGAGGAAAAGTTTTGAATTAGGACAAACATATATATTCACAAAAGATGAATAAATTCCTATTGAGTATTGAATAAGACCATTTGTAATTACTGAATTGAGGGAGGGAAGAAGAGACAGAGAGGGAAGGAGAAAGAAAGGAGAGAAAGAGGGAGAAAAGATGGGGAATAGAGTGATATGGAGACAGAGAGAGCTCGAGTCTCTTCCTTGCAAGTTTCTTGACAACAGTTTCCCAATAAATTAAGGACATTACACTTTAGTTCCTGTGAATGGATTTTGATGAAATTCTACTAAGAATTCTGAGTCTTGGGGTTTCAAAGAACAAAACCTTGCAAAAGTCTGATAATATAAGAATGAGGATTATTCTTTGCAATCAAAGTAGCCAACTAGGATAAATAGTAATTAGATAATAAGAGATAACATGCTAGAAAAATTTTGAATGGGAAAAGAATAGAAAAAAACCTGTCTTTTATTTTACTTGATAATATTATGATCAATATTTTCATCATAAAATTTCCTGGTAAATGAAATTAATTGAAGTAAAAACAACACTACTGATAAATATAATCAATATACAAATAATTAAACATTATACTTTAAAAAGCAGGACTAACCTTTGGATTAATTAATAGTATGGAATCAGTGCTAATGTCCTGATTTCAATAATTGCACTACAATTATATAAGTTGTTAAAATATGGAGAAGGTGGACAAAAGTTGCACAGGAACTGTGATATTTTGGAACTTATTTCTATGTTGAAAATTATTTCAAAATAAATATGTTAAAATATATAACAGATATAGCATAAGAACAATGATTTACTTTACTTTCACCCCTACCCCAAATCCTACTGAAAAGACAGAAACTATATAAGAGAAATAATCTTTGCATTCCTACACTAAAATGAAATAATGGAGTGCTGTCAGCTAACTAGAAAGTTTGAGAACTTTATGGATAAGTAAGTGTAAGCAAGTGGGATCATTTGTCTGATGAACCAGAATTGAGAAAATATCTGTACCAAAGAGAAGAGGGAGAAGTTTGCTTGTTAGATAGTTATTCTCCCTACCAGATTACTGAGGACCCTCCAAAACTAGCACTAATGAGTGCAGGGACACAGTCATGAAACAGTGCCCCTTTAGTTAACTAACCAGAGTTGATTAAAAATTTCCATGTCTCCGCTTACATAGACAATGAAAATATTCATATGGAGTGGTAAAATGATATGAGATGGGTCCTTCCTGGACATCTATCTGATGGACTTTGGCACAATTTAGAGAAGTATCTGCAAGCAAGAAGAATGTTTTACAGGGGGTTAAAATAATATAAACCAAGATGAGAAACATTTTATTAGATGCTAAAGATTTTGACTTTCTGAGATATTCCATTGAATTCCAAAGCCATTTCTAGAAATACCATCAGAATGCCAAGGTCAAATAAAATATCTGCCAAGGACCATGTGTCCTATATTTGCCACTTTTTACCTAGGCATTGGGCAGTGACAATATGAAGCAGGTGGAATTGGTGGAACTATGAAACAGATAATGAAAACTATTAACATAATTAATAATGAAAAATTAAACACTCTGGAAAACAATCATGAATGTCAATTTCTCTTTCCTCATTTGGTCTGACAACAAATAAGTTTTCGACAGGTGAAATGCTAAGGTAATGGAAATTTTGGTTTAAGTCCCAATTAAATAAGTAAATCAAGAAACTGTAAGTAATTTGGATTACTTAATTTGAAGAAAAGGGAGAACAGAGAGGTGATGGAAAATAAGGGAGGCCAATGTGAAGCAACATGGAGACTTGTCAATGGACATATCCAGTAGGTAGTTGTGCATATGGGATAGATATTTTGTAACAGAGGCCAATAAAGGACATGCACAGTCATTGTTAAGGTTGTGAAATAGATAGTCATGGAAATAGGAGGCAAATCAACATTAAAATATGACAAATAAGGAGAAGAACCATAAGACAGATATCAGTAGAGAAGAAAGTACGTTTGCAATGACATTAATCATATTCAATACTGACCACCCCATACAGTGTTTATTGCCATACTACTGGGAATCAGAAGTAAGTAAGGAAGAAAAAAAGATGAAAAAATAACAACTTTGAGGTTGATTTACTGTCAATATTTCAATGATTTCCCTTTCCTGAAACTGACAGAAGTCAAATAGCAATAGACAAGCATGAATTATTTCCTTCATTGATTTTCTTCAGTGAAATTTGTTCCTTTTTACTTGACAAATATTGAAAAGGCTCTAATTGAATTCTCAGTGAGCTCTCTTATTTTGTTCTGGTAATTGTGTTTCAAGTGTCATTCACATGAATGCTTGAAAACACAAATAATTTTTAATATGGCTCTTAATTTTTCTTGATCTTGACCTAAGAAAACTATTAATTAGGTTGCTTCTCTCTTCTGGATTATTGTTTGATTTCAAACCAATCTGACAAGGAGTGACTGAAAGCCATCACTAGCTCCCTTGGCACTAAGTCTATGTTAATGTGTTGGTAGTCCCAGATCAATTCTTGTGGAACAATTGTCCATTTTATTTAAACATCTACATCAATTGCAACAAATTAGTATCTTGAATGAACTCTAAACAACTATTGCCATTATTATATGCATGTAAGGATGGTTCTCTGTCACCCTGTGAATACATGGAATATCAGTTCTTACATGTCTATTCTGAATTTAAATTAAAAATTCTGTTCCCAGTGTCCTTTGTTTTGATTTTTAATGACTCTTGTTTTGCTTCAAATAAAATTCAAGTTTTGCCCTGAAGCATCATAGATATTTATCATCCAACAGGATTCTGTGATAATTATATGATATGTATGAAATAATTTATAGAATTCTAGTTGACAAAAAACTCTTTTGAAGATTTACAAAGGTAAATGACAAATGGAAATTTTTCACCACACACACACACACACACACACACAGACACACACACACACATGCACACACACACAGATGCATATTCCTGTAATTGGGCACTATTTTAAGTCTTTATTTAGCTTAACTGTGCAAGCCTACAAAGAATTCCCCAAAAGTCCTCCCAAACAAAATGCCTACCTATATTTCAAACTAAAAGAATTAGAATATAGCCTGAATTTAAAAACCATTGCATTTGATGTATTATGAAGTACATTTGAAGTATTTTCTCATTCTTTATTAAAATTATTTCTTTAAAATCTCCAAAATATAATGTATAAATCTTAACTGTATGTTAAGGGAAATATCCTTCATAGTTTTCAATCCAAATAAAGAATTTCATGTTAACTTTCATTTACCTCACCAGTGAGTAGAATAGAAAGTAATATGGATTTGGAAAGTAAGTCATATAAAATTTGAATCATTGCTTCTAGTTCTTTTTTAAAAATTTCTTTTAGTTATTAATTTCCAACTTTATTGAGTTTTTTTTTTTTTTGGTACTAGGGATTGAACTCTGGGGCACTTTGCTACTGAGCCACATCCCCAGCCCTATTTTGTGTTTTATGTAGAGACAGGGTCTCACCGAATTGCTTAGTGCCTTGCTGTTGCTGAGGCTGGCTTTGAACTCATGATTCTCCTGTCTCAGCCTCCCAAAGTGCTGGGATTACAGGCTTGTGCCACCACACCCGGCACTGCTTCTAATTCTTTATCCCCACACTGGAAGAGACATATACATCCATGCCTTTTGTCATGAAAATTTGAAGTTCCTCTTACTGGAACAGGCAAAATATACATCTGCAACATATTAGCTTTGGACACTGCTACGACTGGCTTTGGATTATGTTACATGGGTAAAAATGACACTGTGCCTATAAGAATTGAGCCTTCAAGAGATATTCCAAGTCCCTGCCAGCTTTCCTGGAGTTTACAATTTTTGCAATGGGAACAATGTGATTCACATAGTTATTGTTTCCTTAGAATGGAGCTCAAAATGAAGACATAAGGAAAAGATGTTAATATAACTAAAGACCTGAAATCCAACACAGCCCAATACAACACAGGCAAGCACCATTAATGTGCAGTCAAACCATAAAATAAATTGTTGTTATTGCACACCTCTAAACTTTTATTCTTTTTTTTTTTTTGTGATGTAGCTTTAATCATTGTAGCCTGCCTGATTAAGTCCTGAAAGGTTTCTCACCTTTTTCTTGGAAATTTTGGCACACCACAGGAGTGGTCACATGAGGGAACAGGAATGAGGGTAACAATATGGCAGGTCCAAACATTCCAACAAATCCTCCATAACCACAAGCTGCATATAGGGATATGTTCTCTCGGAACTACAGATCCAAATCTACTGACTGACTACAACATCATGAATCAATAGTATCTAATCATCACACATAGAATAAGCTACCAAAAAACATTAAAAAATATTTTTGAGTTACCATGAAACATATACCAAAATAGACAAGACAGTATGTTGGACCATAAAATAAATTTCAACAGATTTAAAGTAATTGAAATCATATAAAGTGTGTTTCAGACCAAACTAGAATCAAATTAGAAATCAGTAACAGAAAGATAATGGGAAAATATTGAAACATTTTGAGACCAAACAATGAGCCAACAAGCTAGGAATCAAAAAAATAAGTCTCAAGGAACATAAAAAGGACATCAAAAGGAATTAAAATTTAAAAAGAAAACAAAAACAAAAGACCAAAATTTATAGAATGCAGCCAAGTCAGTACTAAGAGGATATTTAGTGGCAGCAAATACATGCTAGGAAAGAGAAAAAAATCTCAACACTCTAACCTCCTACCTCAAGAATCTAGAAAAAGAACAAAATGAGCCCCAAAACAAGAATGGAGGAGATAAGAGCAGAAATCAATTAATAAGGTTGAAAAAAAAGAAGCAACAGAGAAAAATCAATGAGGAGCTGATTCTTTTAAAAGAAGAGTAAAAATTGAAAATCTTCTAAGAATAAACTAAATAATTATATCTAGACTTGTGAAAGTTAAGAAACTCTGATGTTGGGAATGAAAAGGCATGCCAGAGTTCATAAAAAGCCCTCAAAGAAAATCCTGCCTGTATATGTAGGAAAGAATAAGGAGTAAATAATTATATTTGTTGTTACTTTAAATTTCTGCATTTTCAGACCCATTTAATATGAGTATTCATATCCTAAAATGACATTGTAAGATATTCTCTTTGCTTCTCAGAGGAATTTCTGCCCAGTTTCCATAGTATAAATTGCTTTAACACAACATGTCAAGAATTGAGACCAAGAATCTTCAAGAAATTATAATATCCATAAACTGTATACTTATTTTGTCAAACATAAAGGCAATTTTAAATAACATAGTTTGATAAAATAATATTAATATCTAGAATCTCATTTAGGACCATTTTGTGTAATATATATATTTACCATTTTTAATTATCTTTCATTTATTTTACCTTCACATATTCCAGAAAAATCTTAATTTAATTTTAAAAAAGCTTAAATCATTATCTTTCAGAACTAAGAAATGTAAACATTCCTTAGAAGATGGTACTTTTCTCAACTAATAATGAAATGAAGGTACCTGCTCCTCTCCATCTTTGTCTTTTATGCAAGTGAAAGGGAAAAGGGGTGAATAAGGATTGTTATAAAATATTTATACTATTTTGTATTTTTCCCTCAGAAGTTCTCAAAATTTGTGCTGGCTATTTCAAACTGCAGGGAAAATCATTCTACTTAGCAAAATGAAAGCTGCACTTAAAACTTGAAAAATGCCCCTGTAAGAGAATCCCTAACCCACCCCAGTCAGAATGGCAGCTATCCAAAATACCAGCAACAATAAGTGCTGGCGAGGATGTGGAGAAAAAGGTACACTTAAACATTGCTGGTGGGATTGCAAGTTGGTGCAACCAATCTGGAAA
>CM053417.1:99979002-99991681 GCA_028644305.1 Xerus rutilus
TTTTCAGTGAATAGTGTGTACAGCTTCTGATAATTTGTTTTTTTCTGTTATGTTTGCCAACATGTATTAAAATGCAACTTTTGGGAAAAAAATAAAATAATAAAAAAAAAAAAAAAAAAAAGAGAATCCCCAAGAAAATGGCAGGGGGAGGCTCCTTTTATTATTTAAAGTAAACAACTTTGAATAAGGCTTTTGAGAAAAAGATTTAAATCATTATGATATAGCCCATATCAAATAAGTTATTTTTGTTCATCAGTAAGAAAAATATAAAACACACATTTTTGGTGTGACTTTCCTTCTCTCTCATCCTATATGTTGTTCTAATTAGTTTTACATGTTTTATTCTGTTGTTCATAGAGGAGCAAAATACTTCATAAAAATACATTTGATTTCATGACCATCAGTCAAATACAGTTGATAGATGTATCTAATCCTGAAATGACAGCTTATATACTGGTAGTAGATAGTATGTTTTTCAATAACATGTCATATTTTCTCCCCAAAGGAAGTTTGTGCCAAGAAGGTTATAAACAAGCACAGTCTTTTTTCCTTTTTCTGGGCACTTTGGAAACTGGGCTCTTCGAAAGCCAGAATGTCCATTCCATTAATGTAGAAATTAATCAGCACAATTCTTTAAAACTACTTTTCTAAATGTGGTAAGGACAGGTCTCTCGAGGCTGAAATAGTTTGCCATAAATAGTGAGTTAGGTAAAAGTTTAATTAGATCCTCAATTTTATAGAACATAATTTCTTTCATAAAGGTAATATAGAAGCATCACCAACTCTTTGTAGTATATCAACAGAAACAGCATATTTTGAGATAGGAAAATAATATTGATGTTAGCAATTTCACTCATAAAGCCACATATACATTTATAAATTGAAAAATCTAAAAATAGACGCAGAAAACCACAATGAAATACCACTTTTGGGCTGGGGTTATGGCGCAGTGGTAGCGTGCTTGCCTAGCACGCATGAGGCACTGGGTTCGATCCTCAGCACCACACAAAAATAAAATATTCTGTCCGCCTACAACTAATAAATAAATAAAAAAAGAAATACCACTTTTTACTCATTTGAATGGCTACAACCATAAGTATAATAATAAATAGAAAATAAGTTTTTCAAGGATATGGAGAAACTGGAACCTTCATGTACTACAAACATAGTTTTGTTCTGTTTCAATGAATGTAAAATGTTGTTGCTATTGTGGAGAATTTGGGAATTTCCCACAAAAATAGAGATCTTTTGATATAACAGTTTCAGTAAGTAAATACTCAATAGAGTTCAAAGCAAGTTTATGAAAATAAAATTGTATGCAAATGTTCATAGCAGCATTATATGTAATAGCCCCCAAATGAAAGCAACATAAATACTCATGAACTGATGAATAAATAAATAAAATGGAACATTCTCTCAATGGAATAACGTTTTTCCATGAAAAGGAATGGAGCACTTATACAGCAGATAGCATGAAAGAACCTTGAGAACATTATACTAATGAAAGCCACCAGTAACAAAAGACAACCTATTATATCATTCTATTTATGTTAAATGTTCAGAATAGGCAAATCCACAAAAACAAAAAGTAGGTTAGTTGTTGCCAAGAAATGGGGAATAAGAGTGAAATTAGAAGGTTTGGGGGTTTCTTTTTGGAGTAACAAAAACATTCTGAATTTGCACAGTGGTGATGGTTATATATATTTTTATTATACTAAAATTCACTAAATTGCACATTTTCAAATGGGTGAGATAGTAAATTTCATGTTAGGTGAAATCCATCTGAAATTTTAAAACAAATGCATTTGTGAATCTAATGGGTAAATTTTAAAATAGAACAGTTTATTTTGAGATAAACTCTGCAAGGTTTCAAGAAATGTTTTTAAATATTGTTTAGATGAGTCTAAACAAAAAGTAATCAAACCCAAAGCATAATTATTAGCTTTCATTTTTCTTTCCAAATGTAAATTGCTATATCCAAAATATTGAGAAAATGTTGGCATTTATGTGGACAAAGCATTAGAATGTATAAATAACAACTCTCATGAATAAATTTGAAGAAACAGACAATAGATCACATGAAATAATGTGATAACTATGAGAACAAGTATTGCTTCACATGTCCAAGCCATCCAAATATTTTGAAAGAACATAAATATAACCAGAGCAATGATCACATTAATCTGAAATTGTTCAGACTATCCTTGTTTTCTCCTTGATTTTTATCTTTAAATGAAAACCTGTTTTTAAATAAGTAACTTCATGAAAACCTGTTATATTTGTCTCAGTCTAATATTTTAAATTTTAAAATAGAGATAAAGATGAAAAGAGATGAACTACGTCATTTCAAAGATTATAGAGGGGTACTTATTGAGAAATGAAGGAAAGGACACTGAAGAGGTTTATACATTTAAACATTAAAAAAATACAGATTTAAAATATTTTAAATCATCTTCAATGATTTAAAATATTTTTCTAAAACAGATAACAAAGTTATTATCAATATATTTTCTGAATCATGATATATACAAATAATAAGCTTATCTAAAACAATATACATATGGTTATACTAATCATTATATGGAGTCACTTCAGAATGAAACAAAAATAATTTGTGAAATGAACAGGTTCAGAGTTCTATATAGTTGAACAGGCACACATTCCTATATAGTTCCCAAAGGCTATAAAGTACACTAATAATTTTACATGATAATTATATGCTTGGCAACATTTTAAATCAGAAATGCAAAGGTAAATGTTGAAAAAATGAGTAAATGTTACGAGATCAGGGAAATCTTTCTTAAGTATGCAAATAGCCAATGTTCATATTAAGATCTCAATCCAATTAATTATTGAGAATAAATAAATAAAACAACACCAAAGATTCACTTTGTCTATATATTTGACCAAGATTAAACAAATTGTTAATACCCTGCGTCCTATGTTATAAACAGGTATTTTCAAGTAGAATGTAAAAGAATGTAAGTTGGAAAGGTATTTTTGGAAGACATTCTTGAAATTTTATTTAAAAAATTAATGGACATGCCTTTTTCCAGAAATTGCATTTTGAAATATTCTTTCTAAACATATTCCATCAAATGTACAAATAGTATATGGCATGATTTTGATCATAACATTATTTATATTACAAAATAAAAGAAGAAAGAATGTATGCCAAGGATACCTGTTTAAATAAACTATGTTATACACTTCAAAAGTGTGATTTCTTTGTGTATTAATATGAAAATATTTCGATAATATGTTATTAAATGCTATTTATGGTATTAAAGCACAAGAATAAATAAAGCACATAAAATATAAGAAAAGACGTTTATCTAAAAGTGAATAGCAATCACCTGTGGTACAGGATTTTAGATGATTTTTACTTTGTTCGTAATCCAAGCATTTTGAATAGGGTGATATCATTCTTAGGGTGTAAAAATTGGTTCTTGGAGAGGAAGAAAACAAATCTAAAATATTACAATGGCTTATGGTACCTTAAAGGACCATAGTACATGAACAGATATACTATATATATTGCTGATATTAAAATCTCATGGAATGAATGAGTAGGAAAATTATCTAAAAAGTCTCTTGGGAAGTTAATAATGATTGTGAAAAAAAAAAGATTGAAAAAGCACTGCTTCAATCTGTAGTCTGCAGTATTTGAGATTTCTCCATGTGCATTTTTAAGTATATACATACACACAACTATTTTCAATTTGGGAAACAAATGTTTCTTCGTTATGAAAGAAAGAAAACAGAAGTGGTGTTAGTACATTGTAGAAATATTTCCATCCTGAATAATAAAAATGTGGGGGGTATGGTTTAAAAGGGTAAGGGTCATAATGGCAGATAAATAAGACAATGTTATGTCTTCAAATATTCCTCAGAAATCTTTACAATAATCTATCTCCATTGAACAAGATTGCTTTACTCTGTACAGCAACCATGGAATCTAAATAATATCGTAGAAAAATTTACATAGGCAAAATTTTAATATGCAAAAAAATACATTATTAAAGACTTGCAATAGAGGACAGAGAACTAAACTGTGGAAGCAAAAGGTAGTAGAATTTGTAAGTGTTGGGGTAAGTTAGTGGTTAGTTAGTAAGTTAGTGATATTGTGGGGGCCAAGGGTGGAAGACTAAATCAATGTGATTAGGCCCTCTGTATTCCCAAGTTGTGACATCTATCAAAGTTATCATTCTACCTTGTAGATACTAGGAGATATAGCACTATCTTGCTTGATGAGTATATTTTAAAGAGATTCTTCCAGGTTTTTGATAAAGATATTTCTGGGATGTAAACCTGGCAAGAACCTGGAAGACTTATACCTCAAAGAAACAGAAATAATTTATAATTGCAAGTTTTCTAAACTGATTTTTTTTCAGGTAGGATTACTGGAGATTGAACCAGGGATGCTTAACCACTAAGCCACATCCTCAGCCCTTTTTATTTTTGAGATAGTGTCTCACTAAGTTGCTTCAGTCTTCTCTAAGTTACTGAGACAAGCTTTTATCCTCCTGCCTCAGCCTCCCCAGGCACTGGGATTACAGGCATGTGACACCAAGCCCAGAAAGTGAATGCTTTTAAAAAATGGAAGGACATGGGGCTGAGGGTGTAGCTCAGTGGTAGAGCACTTGCCTAGCATGCGTGAGGCATTGGGTTTGATTCTCAGCACCACATATGAATAATGAATAAAATAAAGATCCATCAACGACTAAAAAAAATGGAAGAACATAGGGCTACACTTAGAAAGAAACCTATCATGAGTTATTAAATGTGGGGGCTGGGCCTGGGGCTGGGGCTCAGTGGTAGAGCACTTCCCTGGTATTGTGAAATCCTGGGTTTGATCCCAATCACTGCAGTAAATAAATAAGCAAATAAAGTTACTGAAACAGATGGGAACATTAAGGCTTTCTTGGTCAATAAGCACTTTTGTGAACCACTTTCATTCATGACTCAGTTAAGTCATAACATGTTTAATTATTGCTTACAATTAATACAATATCCCACAGCAACTCCAAAAGAGCTATCATTTGATATAAAAATCAAAACAAAACATAACTGAAATGTAAAAGTTCCTATAGTTTTTAAAGAATAACACAAGATACTATTGAATTAAGACTTGAAGTAAAATATTTTAATCTTACAATTAGCATAGTATGCACAGTTAAAGGGATTCCCAATTTCTACTCATAGTAATTTGCTGTACTTACACTAAGCATAATATTACCTATTAGGAAGACTTAACTGTATGTTTTCCTTTTTGGTCTTCAAAACCCTCTGCTATTATTTCTAATTATGATTAATCTAATAGCAAAGGGGAATGATATTGATAAAGGGAAGAAAATCTTGGACATTTGGAAGCCTTTAAAATAGTTTCTCCTATTTAAGCATGAAATGTCTGAATTGTAATTTTATTAATATTTTGGACATAGATGATGTGAACTAAAATATCAAGAGAAAAGGAATAATATATTTTCTTGATTCCAAATGGATAATTTTGTGAACATGTGCTTGTAATTGTGGGCTCATGTGTTCATCACTCAGCATCTTGGGGAATTCTGGAGTACTTATTTACATGTATTTTGCAGCACAAGAAAACTACTGGTAAGGGCTGCGGATATAACTCAGTTGGTAGAGTGCTTGCCTTACATGCACAAGGCCCTGGGTTCAATCCCCAGAACCACAAAAAAGAAAAGAAAAGAAAAGAAAAGAAAAGAAATCTACTGGACAAAATATCATTAGTTTACCTTCAAGAATCTTAGAGATGTAGTTCTTAGTTCATTGTGGCTATTAAGTTCTCAATATTCTATGTGTTTTTTTTAATTAATACAGTCTTCCATTGAAAAAGGAAAAATATAAAACTTAGATATAAGAATTACAGTGGTAGAATACATTCAAGTCAGATTTCAGACACTGTAAAATCTGAACACTCAAATGCAAAATTGCTGAATACAGCACTCTGAGGCTTCACCACAGTTCATTATGGTAAGCTTTGCTGCCAATGTGATCTTGAAGGCAGTAGAAAAACTGCATTGTGTTACACTGTAGACTGCAACATAATTAAGTGTTACTGCTGTGTTTGTGGCTTCCAGAAAAGTTATTAATAACAAACACTGTCAGGTAATTAGAAACATGGATCATGCACATATTTCTTTTAATTTGCTAGAATTCGCAGCCTAGTATAATTTTTCTATTCTCTTGGTATTTGAGGGATATTATCACTACTAAGAAATCTATGGCATTTCTAACAATCTGTTAATAGACAAATCTACACCTTTACCAAGAGTTTCTCTTCTGATTTCATTTAAACATTAGCTGTTTTATAGAAAGAAAAAATGTGTATTTTACATACACACATATAATCACCCACTTACAAAATATATATATATATAGATTAAAAGTACACATTAAGTTTATATATACATATGTATTATATATATATATGTCATGTATGTCATGTAGATAGACTCTACATCAATCATATTGAATTATGATTACATATATCATCAAAATTCAAACTCTCTTCCTTATATTTGACTTTGGTCAATAAAGAGACTAGGAATTTAACAGAGCTTTGTATGTACTAATATTGCAATGTACATTGGTGTTAGAAATCTGAGGATACATTTTATTCCATTAATGTTTTTCTTCATTTTTTTCTGCTAAGAAATACACTTAAAACTAATGGAGAAAAGTATTGCTTTTACCATTAAAAGTCTTATTCAACTATGAAGAAATTATTCTTTGGTGAAACATTTTTACCAATTTATAACTGCATACAGTGCCTGTTTGACAGCCCTGATTTCTGAGTTTCTGTTTACTTGTAATAGGTAAGACAAAGTCTGGAGGTATGGGTGGTTAAGAGGGTGGTAGGGAGTTTGTGTTATTTTCATTTTTTGCATTTGCATAATCCAAGCAGTGATATATATTGGGATTAAATGGCTACATGTTTTCTCTCCCCTAAACCCTAGGCATGCATAATAGGTGTGTGTATATATATATGTGTGTATATATATATGTGTATATATATATGTGTGTGTGTATATATATATATGTATATATATATATAGAGAGAAAGATGCTTAAAACAAGATAAATTTTCTGCATAGATGTCAAAAGACAAGTCTTTTGTGAAAACCAATAACTGATATAAAGTTCATTTACACATGAGGACACCCAGCAAATGACTTTCTGAGAAATGCTACACTAAAAAGGTACACAGAGATGCATTTAGGATTGTTGGATAAATACTCTGATGAAGTTCAAGAAAGGAAGGAAGATCCATAGAAAAAAGAAAGTTACTTACTGATGACTGAATAAAAGAATAGAGGTTCAATTTTTTCATCTCTCTACTCTAGCTCTTTACTGTTCATTTTTAGAAGTGCTATTATTGTAAATATCTCCAGGGCAAGAAAGGGAAGGAGGATTCAGGAGGGAATTGAGGGAGGAATTCCAGATACCCATGAAGTTTGGCAAAGAGAAAAATGAAATGGTGAAAATAGCAAGCTACAGAAGGAGAGAAGTTAACAAAATTCTTTTCCAATGACTATTTGTGAGTACTACTTTTATTTCAAAATGATATTTGTGCACTGCCAAGATCCTTTTTCAGTAGTTGTTAATTCAGGGTCTACTATATATCTGACTTTGAGTATCCAGCCTTTGGGTTGAATGGATCAGATATACCACTCCTCAGTCTGTGGTCTGGGTATCAGTGAAAGTATTGGCATTGCCAGAATCTGAATCTATACTCTAACCATGTAGTTGATTCCTATATAAGTGTAAATTTGATTGTTTTTTTTTTGGGGGGGGGGTTACCAGGGATTGAAACCAGGGGCATGTAACCACTGAGCCACATCCCTAGCCCTTTTTTATATATATTTTTGAAACAGGATCTCACTGAGTTGCTTAGGGCCTCACTAAGTTGCTGAGGCTAGCTTTGAACTTGAAGTCCTTCTGTCTGAGCCTCCCATGCTGCTAGGATTACAGGCATGTGCCACCATGCCTAGCTCCTAAGTGTAAGTTTGAAAAACTATTCTTTAAATATATCACTATAAAAGTTTTAAAAACAAATGTGCTCTGATACTACAGGAGCCAAAAAGGGAAACCACTAAATTTGCGGGTTAAGGGAAGACTTTACCTTGGAGTCATAAATTAGGACTGAAGAATACATTGGATTTAACCAAGTGAATGTATATGGCAAATTCAAATATTAGTATGGGTATAGGGAATATTCCTCCCTATACACTCAAGAAATTTCAGTTTGGAGAAGTTAAAATTTAGTAAGGCAAATGGAGATTGATGATGGTAATGGGTGTGAATGTGGACTGATGTTTGATTGTGGATAGTGGTGAAAGAGAATGGGAGAGCAGTGTCTGAGATTGGGGTCTCTGATGACCTCATAGCTGTGCCATGCTTGGTGCTTGGGGAAGTTTCTGTGCAAAGGTGCAGGATGCCTAGCTGCTGTGGTATTGCCCTCCATGAGGCGGCTCTGTGCAATAGTCTTATCAGCCTTGACCTTGATCTCAGGTATACAGCTCCTGGAAATAGAGGAATTTTCTTTTTAGACAACCACAATGCTTCACCAGCTCTGCTCCTCCCGAACCTGCCCACCTAACACTAACTTCAAACAATGGACTTTCTTGAGAGCTACACAAAGCTCCTAACATTGCACATTGCAACTGTAGAATGTAACTGTGGAATAAGCTGCATAATGATACTAGCCCTGTAACTTTCCTGAATACAAAGAATAATTCTTTCATTGTCTTTAATCTGATAATGAGACATATAAATAAATATTGCTGGTGTAACTCTTTAGACCTGCTTCTCCATCAGAAAGTAGAGCTCCACCCGACCCCAGCTATATCTTCAAAAACATCTATGTGTCTGTGAGTCTTTATTTTTCTTATCCCCCTTCATTCCTTGCCAGAACCTGCTAGATTGGCCATACTGGTCATGGCACTTGACGTTTTGAGAAACCAGCTAAAAATTTGGAACTGTATCCTTTAGAGTGAGTGACAGACAGGTTTTAAGCATCTGGCTTATACAATACATAAAATAGTTTTGCAGCAGTTAGGTGGTAGCAGAAAAGTTGCCTTAATCACTGTCCATGGGTCCCAATTTCTTCAGGCCTATGGTTGTATAATTTGTTTTAGTTCCTTATTATTTCAAAGTTACAGAAAAATTCGATATAATCCTGAAATTGTCTTAGATTTTTTCATTCAACGTTTGTTCCAGAATGAAAAATATATATTTTAAACAAAACAAATATTAGTAGTAATTTGTGTGAAAATTTTATTAGTTATCATGAACTACAGAAAGAGACCATTCTTTGTTCCTTTCTCCTCCACTTCAAGGCAAAAATAGATAAAAGCCACAGCTACATAAAAGACAAAGTGGATCTTCTAGATTAGCATAGTGTAATCCTTTATAATTAAGATATCCAAGATCAGTTTCAATATAATTTTCACAATATCCTATGAAATTTCTGATGCAAACCTTTAAATTTAACCTGATTTATCTACAAATCACGTCCTTACCAGAGCATAAAGCTGTCACAAACTCCCATGACTGTTTATAGTCTTTGCTGAGGTAAATGAGTGCTACCACTGTTGTCCAAAAGCATTTCAATCTTGCAGGCTTTAAAATATTTTTTAATTCAATATATATTTGAATTCATGGATGGTTGCTTCTGCCTTGAAATTCTTAACTCTGGCCTGTCCCTGCTTAATGGTGATGGGAACATCCCTGTTTTTTACTTCAGTATTTCACTTCTTACTTTTTTTTTTAGATTTTTGATCTCTTACCCTAGTTCATACATTTCAATATAGATATTTCAGAGAGGAAAATTCAGGATCAGCTCAGGTTCCATAGAGCCCAATTACCACAATGAGCAAATAAGTCAAGATAATATTAACATATTTTCCACAAAATGGAAAATACAAGAATATGTTTCTAATGTTGGCAAGGATATAGGGGAAAAGGCATGCTTATACATTGCTGGTGGAACTGCAAACTGGTACAACCATTCTGGAAAGCAGTACAAAGATTTCTTAGAAAACTTGGAATGGAACTACCATCTGATCCAGCTATCCCATTCCTCAATTTATACTCAAAGGATGTAAAATCAGCATACTACAGTGACACAGCCACATTAGTGTTTATAGCAGCTCAATTCACAATAGCCAAGCTATGGAACCAAACTAGGTGCCCTTCAACAGATGAATGGATAAAGAAAATGTGGTATATTTATACACAATGTTATATTACTCAACCATAAAGAAGAATGAAATTATGGCATTTGCTGGTAAATAGATGGAACTAGAGACTATCATGCTAAGTGAAATAAGCCAATACCCCCAAAACCAAAGGCCAAATGTTCTAATACATGGATGCTAACACACAACAAGAGGGCAGGGGAATAGAAATTAATTGGATTAGACAAAGGGAAGCAAAGGGAAAGGAGGGGGGATGGGAATAGGAAAGACAGTAGAATGAATCAGATATAACTTTCCTATCCTTATATATGAATACAAGACTAGTGTGACTACACCTCATGTACAACCACAAGAATGGGATCCTAATTACAATAACTTATACTCCATGTATGTAGAATATGTCATAATATACTCTACTGTCCTGTTTCTTTTATACTTTTCTCTTTTTATGGTAATAGAGATTGAACTTAAGGTCCTAGGCTCTCACAAATGATAAGCAAGTGCTCTACAACTGAACTATATTTCCACCTCTATTTTATTTTCTGATATATTCTGGCCAAGTTGAGGCTGGCTTTGCAATTGTAGTCTTCCTGCTTCAGTCTTCCAAGTTGCTGAGGTTACAGGCATGAGTCACCCCACCCAGCCAAGAAAATATTTTTTAATATTAAATCAATCCTAATTGTTTCAGGGAAAGGATATGTAGATTCCTTTAAAAGTTTCCCAAAATTCAATTGTCAAAGCTTATTTCCTGTGCTTTTAAATTCAAATTTCATTTTAGGAATTTTAAGATTAATGATGGGCACACAAGACATTTCTATTCTTATGATAAGAAGAAACTTAACCTGTGCTTTAAATTAAGAATAAACTAATGTTTAATTTTCTACTATAGCTCTTTTAGCATACAAAGTTATATTGAGATCTTGATTTTGGTTATTCACTAAAGAAAGAGAGCATGATGCCAAAATTAAAATAATCACCAAGCATCATAGATATGTTGAAAATAGCAGCCAAGACTGCCTTTTAAATAGCATACACATATTTATTTAATCCTTGTAATTATCCTAAGTGGAAAGTAGGTTTGTCCTTACTTTTCAAATGAAGACATAAAGTGAAAGAGTATCCTAAGGTTGTACTGCTATTGGATAGTACAGCTGCTACTGAATAGTCTTGAAAATATGAGTAATTGATTCAAAATGGAATGGTTTATAGGGCTTTTCAAGTTAGAGAGGTATGAATTCAAAATTTGGCTTGAGCAAAGTGATTAAGTTCTCCAAACTTTAATTTGCTCATCCATAAAACAGAAACCATATCTGTATTAGTAAGTTCCTGGGAAGATGAAAAAACGTGAAATTGCCTATCATCAATCCAGGAACATAGAATGGGCTCAATAATGTTTAATTGCTAGGGCTGAGGTTGTAACTCAGTGGTAGAGCACTCACCTAGCATGTGTGAGGCACTGGGTTGCATTCTCAGCACCACTTAAAAATAAATAAATATTTTTTAAAAGTTAAATGCTTTTGTTATTATATCATTTCCAGTGAAATCTCAGTTGTTAGAGCTATCAGTATTTCTATACAAACTGTGTTTTCAAAATGAACTTAGTTCATTTCTTTCTTCATATATCAAATAGTTGAGACTATATGTGTATATATATGTGTGTATATATATGTATATGTATATGTATGTGTATACATATATATGTGCATGTGTATATATGTGTGTGTATGTATGTGTATGTATGTATGTATGTATTTATACATAATCAAGGATTGAAGCCAGGGCCTCACACATGCTAAGTAAGTACTTTATAACTGAGTTATATTCTCAGTCCATTTTATTTTTTCTTAAGATAGGGTCTGAATATGTTGCTGACACTCGCTTTGAACTTATGATACTCTTGCATCTGCCTCCTGAATTTCTGGGATTATAGGAACATGTATACAAGAGAAAACTTTTTTTTTCTGTACTGAGGATTGAACTCAGAGACACTCTATAACTGAGCCAAATTCCCAAGCTTATTAATTTGCTGAGGCTGGCCTTGAACTTGCAACCTCTTGCATGAGCCTCACAAGTCACTGCAATTTCCAAAACATGTAGCATCATGCTATTCAGAGAGAACATTTTTTTTTTTTTTTTATTTTATTTTTTTCCCAAAAGTTGCATTTTAATACATGTTGGCAAACATAACAGAAAAAAACAAATTATCAGAAGCTGTACACACTATTCACTGAAAACATTTGTTGAGGCAAATAGAAAAAAAAATTGTTACAATCATAATTTTTCTAACTTTGCACAAAATTATAAGCAGATTACGTTCTTCATATTAAACATCTTTATATGCACTTTCAATGAACAGTATATATATATATATATATTTTTATATATATTTTTATCGACCATCTTTACTATACCCATTCCCCTTTCCTGCCCCCCGCCTCCCCCCTGTCGCGTCT
>CM053417.1:99991781-100004570 GCA_028644305.1 Xerus rutilus
CAGAGAGAACATTTTTAATAAAATTTACAACCATCTGGTCCTGAGCTCATTATACAGAAGGTCTTGAATCATAAGGTAATTATTAGGAAGAACAATAGTTGTTGTGATCTGTACAAGCAAGTGTAAATTTAGCCGGTAAGAGAAATGAGTTAAATGTATGTCAGTTGTAATGATTGTCCTTTACTAAGGAGGGATAAACTCTATTGATGCCAATGTCTTAAGGTAGCTTAGAAATGCTCCAAAAAAGATTAATCTGTCAGGCATTTTACACACCTCCTCTTATACCTTGGTGACTGTCCATAATCTCATTCACATTTAAATGAAGCCCAGAAACCCAAGTCTTCCAAGGTAAAAGTGTTAAGATTGATCCTCATCTACACCCCAACCCCATTCTCTCATAAATAGAAAGCAGACAAGCAGTTGACCCTCCTGCCTCCAGAACCTTTCCTGTTAAGGTATCTGTCTTTCTTTTGTCATGTTCCATTAACCACTGCAGTTTCTAGTACACCATATCGGAACTTGGACTTTCTGGTTTTCTACATTCTTTTGCATCCTGCCCCTTCTCATGTGTATTTGTTGAAGCACATTTTGTTTTGGAAGATGGAAATGTTATCTATCTCTCCCCCATCTCTCTCTTGTTCAAGCAGTTTTATACAATCTCCCTTTGGGACAAAGGGAATATTTGAAGTCATGGATAGAGGCCAGACCAGCTGTTGGAAGTCATGGGTTTCAAGAGTTAGAGTCCCAGTTGTACTTGTCACTAACAGTGTGACCAATTTACTCAATCTATGAGGGATTCAGATTTTTTGTCTATAAAATGGGGGAGAATCAATATACCTGAATCATTGGATGATTGTAAGAATTTTTTAAACAAGTTGGTAGATGTAATGTGTTTTAAAAAGTACTTGGCTTTAAAAACTACTGACATTTATTAGCATACTTGCTCATAATATTCACATCACAGCTAAATGAAACATTTCCTATGAACATCTAATTCTTTAGAAGTACTTATGGATTTTTCCTATATCCCAGGATATATTGAACTTTACCCAAGATGTGTGACCCTGGAAAATGGTGAAGTTTAAAAA
Source organism: Xerus rutilus (assembly GCA_028644305.1). NCBI lineage: Eukaryota > Metazoa > Chordata > Mammalia > Rodentia > Sciuridae > Xerus > Xerus rutilus. The sequence continues at coordinate 99,992,870 of CM053417.1, forward strand.
ATTTCTTCTTCCTTTTGTGTTTTGGGAAATAGCTTACCATGCACAACCACTGTGCTTCAGGTAACTTAGATAAGATGTATGTGTCTTCCCATTTATTTTTTGCCTATCACAAGGTCATGAAGACATAGATCCTCAAAATTCCCATTGTTTGTCTCATAAATTAGTTGTATTGCTTTGTCCTCATTGATCAATTAGAAAAGGAAACTTGGGTTAAAATTATCTCTTTTATCCAAGTTCCTTGGTTTTGATCTAGTTCAGCCTAAATCTGCATATAGCCTTAAATGGTCCTTCCAGAGACTAGTCTGACCACAGGATAAAACATTTTCTTATCTACTATCTCATGTTATTAATTCCTTTTATCCCACATCCCACAACTGGATCTTTCATCCTTGTTTACTCCTCTCAAAAAATAAAAACCCTTTTTGCCTTATTCTTTAGAGACTTGAAGATTTTATAGTTAGAGTGGGATCCCTATTGCCATAGTCCCTCCATCCTTTGCAATAATCCAAATAGTCTCTCTGTACTAAGAACAGACTCTCTTTTTTGTATATTTAACATCTATTTTAGTCAGTTTTGCATCACTGTTACAAAAAGCCCTGACAAGAACAACTTGGAGGAGGAAAAGTTTATTTTGGCTCATGGTTTCATAGGTTCAGTCCATAGCTGGCAAACTCCATAGCTCTGGGACTGAGGTGAGACAGAACATGATAGTGTTCTGTGTGTGGTAGAGGAAAGCAGCTCAGAACATGGCAACCAGGAAGGGGGGAGAGAGAGAGAAAGAAAGAGAGAGAGAGAAAGAGATATCAAGATCCTCTCTAAGGGACAAACTCAAACCATAAACCCCCAAATCACCCACCCAATGACCTACATCCTACAGCCATAACCTACCTGTCTACAGTCACCAACAAATTAATCCATCAATGGATTAATGCACTGATTAGGTTATAGTTCTCATAATTTAATCATTTTACCTGTGAACATTCTTCCATTGTCTCACACGTGAGCTTTTGGGGGACACATTACATCTAAATCATAACAACCTTAGTCCAAATCCTCACTTGCCTACAAAAAAACAATTTCCAATCCATTTCTGCAGGAAACTTTCTATTAACATCTCAGTATTCCCATCATATTTTACAAACACTTCTCTTACATCACATCTCATTTTGCATCTTATTCTGTGCATAGTTCATCTATTCTGCCCAGTGGTATCTATCCCAGGAGGTGTCTACTAATTCATACTTGATTTCTCCTAGTGTTGAGCAAAGTATATGAATAAGAACTTAGTCAATTTTTTGTTAATGAATAATGGACTTAGTACATGTGCATAGTCTATACAATGGAAGTACATGGTAAAATGCAGCAAGGACATTTTAAGACATTATGTTATCTATGATCCAGTTCAAATTAGATAATATATGCAAAGTGCTTAGAGTAGTGCATACAGTAGAAATTCAATAAATGCTGGTAATCATTAGAATCATCAGACTCTTTTCTCATATGCATTAGAGAGGAGCATCCAACTTATATAATCAGTATGGCTGAAACTAACCAGGGAATATTAATTGAATTGTTTTATCTCTCATGTAAAATGTTTTTAATTATAATTTTTCTATGGTTTGAATCACGGTAATGGAAATTGACTGTGACAAATTCATCTGGTATCAAACAACCCCTTGACACCAGAACAGATGTGTTGCTAACCTATTGTTGCTTTCTGTTTTTTTTTTATCTTGCTGTTTCATGCACCAGAGCAAAGAAACAAGCATTTATACAGTCTATTACAGGCTAGGTACTATACTGGGTGCCTAAATATGATTTTGTTATCATCACAGTTTAATAAACATGAAGGAAATTTACTTTGAAAATGTATCTAGCCCATTGAACTCTTTTAGGTAGGAAAGAAATTCTAGTTTACATTGGAACCCAGGCGTTTAATAAACATTTCTTGAAAGAATAAATGATGGTTTATCAAATTTCAGAGATTTTGCTTTTTCAAGTATAGTGTGCTTTCCTCCCCAAAACTAAAGAAAATTCACTAAAATCAGAATAGTGTAAACCTTTAAACATTATAAAGTTTTAGTCTTGGAAGGCATCATAAGGTTCCTAGTATACAAATAAAGGCTCAAGTATTTTCTCGAGTCCTATACCAGTTGGAATCAGAGCATAAAGTAACCTCAAACTAACTCAGACTCTTTCCATTATATGGCACTGCTTGTCATAATTTATCAAAGTCTTTCCTCACCATTTTGGGGCACTTAAGTTGTTACTAGTATTGTACTATTACAAATAATACTATTGTACATTAAGGGACAACTTTAATGGCACTCTCAGGAGTGCCATTAGAGCCAGGTACAGCAGCGCATGCCTGTAATCCCAGTGGCTCAGAAGGCTGAGTCAGGAGGATAGAGTTTAAGGCCAGCCTCATCAACTCAGCAAGGCCCTAAGCAACTCAGTGAGAACCTGTCTCTAAATAAAACACAAAAAAAGGCTGGAGATGTGGCTCAATGATTACGTGCCCCTGAGTTCAATCCCTAATACAAAAAGAAAAAAAAAAGATGTTCCATTAGAATTCTTACATGTTACTCACTTATCAAGAGGTCTAAGAATTTTTTTCCTCTAGTGGCTTCGTCTTTTCCCCTTCTGCTTTCCTTCCAGTGTATGTTTCCTTCCAGTGTATATTTTTGGCTGGTCTTCTATTTTTTTCTTTGTGTGCTTTATTAGCATTAACCTTGTAAGCGATTTTGCTGTTGATCTCTATTTCTCACACTGCAGTGCTTTTTGGAGCTTTATACTTCAAAATATTTTGCTTTGTTTCCTAGAAATGAATTTCCAGACTACACATGCTTTCAAAAATACTTCAATTAACCTTGTAACAGGAATATATTTTGCATTAACTTTAAAAGTATACCACCAGAATTATTGTGAGGAACACAAGAGTTCTTAGTCCTTGAGATTAATACATATTAATTTGAGAATAATGAATTCACAAAGACCTACAAAAAGTTACATTTGAATTATTTCATGAATAAACTGAAAATCTTCAAATAATTACTTATGTAAGAAATTTACAATTAAGATTAAAAATATTAGCTGAGTTATTTACATTAGAATACATTTCTAAAATACATACCAAATTCAGCCTTTGTTTATTCAACATTTCAAAAACTGCCTATTACTCAAAATAGGCAAACAATGCAAAACACAGTAATAAAACCATAATAAAAAAGACAAAGTCTTGTCTCAAGGAACTTAGAAGCCAATGGGAAAACGTGGTAATACATCCAAATAGACAAATAACTGTATAAAACAAAGTGTCAAAAAGTCAAGTGACCTCTGTGGAAGAAGGGACTGTCCAGATTTATGAGCAGGCATTGAAGGACAATCAGAGGAGATGAGTTTTCATCTGGTTCTTGAAAGCCTGGTAGTTTTGAGCATGTGGAGATTTGATGGGCATGCACAAAAGACAGAGAGACGGTATAGAAGGAGACATATGGGCAGAAAACTAGAAGCTGTGTAGCTTTAGCAATTTCAGTTTTAGGCCATTTGTAACTTGACAATAAATTTTCCTTTAAAATCATTTGATTTTGCATTGGTAAACTTGCTTCACTATGTGACTTAGGGTAAGGCTAGGAGTACATAGGTAAACCTATAATTTCAGTGGTATAACCAAATTAGTGCAATAAGAGTCTTTCTGGTCAGTGAGCAGTTTTCCCTCATGATGTGATTTAGTGGTCTGGACTTCCTCTATCTGTTAAGGATGTGGCATTCTCTGTACCCAGCCAATGAAGAGGAAGAAGTCCAGGGAGAAAACAACCCTTTTGTTTTCATTCTTTTGGCTCAGAAATTATATCCTTCCCTTCACACACATTGATAAGAACTAATCATATGGCTCTACTTATAAGCAAGAGAGGCTAGGAAGTATAATTCTTAGCTGTGCAGCTGCTTCCAGTAACAGTTTTATACTACAGAAAGAAGAATCTGCTGTCACAACTACCCGCTGTAAAATTATTTGGCAAACTACAGAACTACATATAGAAATATATCTTAAACTTCAATTGAAGGTGCACAACTTTAATTCGGTATGTGCACAACCCAGAGCTTCATCTCAGCTAATAATTGATTCCAAGTGCTACAGTAAGGTGGAAGACTTAATTACTATTAGTGGAGCATTACTGAAATACTCTGTCATTATGTTCTAGGACTCTGAAAGCTATCACTAGAAAAAGAATAGCAGAAATCAAAAATATTCTCAGTGTAAATTTATTTGGAATCAATAACCAGAGATTACTTATATGAATAAGAAGCATATTTAATTGCAGACATTTTTAAATTAAAGAAACAGACAAGTAAATTTTATAAATACTAAAAGGATTTCTACCAATTCTAAAAGTGGTATTCAGTTGAACTTCTCTTATGTAGGAAATCTCTTCTGATAAGAAATTTATATTTTGAGATTTAATTATATTTGACAAAAAATGAAGCTTCTCCTTAGTTTTTCTGGAAAATCATCTTCTCTTAATGTCTGTGCTACATTTACACTGTTTTGTTCTTTTTTGCTTATGCTTCATATTCCAATGCATATATTATCCTTGTCTAATTCTATTGGATAGTATATGTTCACTTACTATCTTTGTGCAGATTAATCCAAAATTGCTAAAATATTTCAGGCCCACATTTCCAATTGTCTCCTGGAACCCTTCAACAGACAGCCCATAAACATCCCAAACCCAGCAATACCAAACCTTGATGGCTACTCCCTTGAGCACAGAATCTTATTGCATTTGTAAAATTCATCCTCTATTTCCTGACTTGTTATTCCTTTCTCCTCTGATATTATTGGTCACCTTACTCCAAGTTCTCATTATGTGAGAGATTTACAATTGAGATTAAATTGCTTCATGGAAAGGCTGAAAGACTTCCAGGTCAAAGTTGAATAGTCTAAGCCAGTCATATTAATTGTATGATCTGGACCCCTTGCAGGTTTTGGTTTATTCATAGGGAATTTGGAACAATGGAATATGGGTAGAAGTCCACTCTTGGGACCTCTGAGAAAGCTGTACTTGCTCTTATTTAGGGAACACAGTATGAGGCAATCTTTTTTTCCTGTCTGGAGACACTGGCATTTTCATACGATGCCATTTTGGGCAGCTAGCCTAGGAAGATGTCACACAATGACAATGGAAGAAAGACAAAAAGAAAATTCATCCTTAATCATTAATAGGGCCATTTTAGATGTTGAATTACCTAGGCTGGCTCAATATTTCCTCTAGAACTCTTGTTAGATAGCATAAAATATACATTTGATATTTTAGTCATGATCTATCTACTGCTAAATAAGTAAGTAAATAAATAAATAATAGAAACATTTTAATAATCTCGTTTTCAAACAGGCCTATCTTCAAATCCCACAAAATTCAAATCTTTCAAACCAAAATTAACCTGCTATTGCATCTTTGCTCATCTGTAATTAATCAGGTAAATTCTTTTGTCCTACTTCCTACATATTTCTTAAATATATTACCTTTTCTTCATACTAACTGCCTTGTCTTTCTTTTTTCCTCTAACATGTCATCCAGAACAGTATTTCTCAAACTACCTTGAGTAAAGATCCACTATACTATATTATTTCCCATCTTTACCTTGAATAACATCAAAAGTAGCTATAAGTCAATTATATTAAACATAACAAATATAGATCTTATAACTAAACACTCATTTATACAATTACATATGTTTCTTGTGTTTAAGTATGGAAGTGTTATTCTGAATGTAATTCTATTTCTTACTAAATGCTTATCAAATGATTGTGTTGGAAGAAAAAAAAAGTACATGAAAAGCCAGGTCAACACTATGGGGTTTATTTAACTCAAAGAAAATTACATTAACATAAAATGATATGATTATATACTTGAATGGAAAACATCATCAAAACTATTTCATTATAATTGTATTCAGCCGTTCACTTTAATCTAATTTTAGCGATCTCATAATCAACCAGTGAATAGTAAATAACTTACTATCTGTTTGATGCACCCATAATATAAAGTTTTAACATGAATGGATATTTTTTTACATCTTTTCTATTTCACTACTTCCATGTTTGATGGTGAAATTACTATTGAATTCAGTATTTGGAAAGAGTGATATCATTATGTAGCTCATTAACTCCATAGAAACAACATCTAATTAAAAATATTCTATATTCATGTTACATTTTGAGTAAGGGACTCATAAAAGTTGATTCACAGAAACATGATACATTGAGGTCTTCCAGAAGCCATAAGTTTCATTAAAAGTTAAAAAAATCTTTACTTTTTTAAAATAATGACACAAGTTTCTGTATTATTCCTTCATTCTTAATTTGACAAAGTACATTTTAAAAATAAAAGTTTAAAATAAAAGTTCAGCAGTGCTTCGTGATCATTACTCATGTATTGAAAACCAAAATGTTTCAGTAAATACTAAAAATTCCAAGATTTCAAAAGCAAGTGATAGAAATAGTAGTGTTTAAATTCATGCTTAGAATATGCATCAAGGTTTAGTGAATAAAGCAAATGTATTCTTCACATGATGTCAGTATGAAAAACAGAACATAATTATCTAATGGACATTAACAATAAGTGCTCATTAACAGCTCCAAAATGTCAGTTGTTGACACCAGAACATACCACTGATTATATATATTGCTCCTATTTTTAACATAATATCCCTTAAATCTTTGTATTTTTTCTTTTACCTGGAAAATACATTACACTCTATCATTTCAGACAAATTATATGATATTCCTAAAAAATTTTTGATGCTACTTATATTCCAGAATGTCCTGGTTGATGTGCTGCAGTAGAACCCAGTGCTCAAACCAACAGATAATTAAGTAATATGTAGTAAGTTCTTCTAATTAATACAGAATAAGTTATTTCTTTACATCTTGTATAAAATTCTAAAATGCTTTAAATTTGCATATTCATGTTGAACTGTCCATTTACAATTCATTGGATTTTTTCGGTCCTCCAGATGGAACAACAGATGCTAATATAATGACTAAAAGCCTTGGTCAAATATTTTAAGAAATGAAAACATTAAAGTTTCCTATGATGCAAAAGTCATGTATTTTTCCATGAATAGAAAAACTACTTTCCCATGCAGTTTTCTCAAATGTAGTTTTAAAAATTCTTCTGAATGTGTATTATAGAATATCCACATCAGTTGCAATTACAGAGGTACTACTTGGCTTCATCACCATAAAGGTGTTTTCAATATTCTGAGACAGACAAGTTAAATCCCTAGAAACATACTTAGTAGACCTTTTGATCGTGTAAAAATAACTTTTTTTCAAATAGTTAAATATTTTAATGATAGCATCCAATATTTAAAGTTCTATTATGTAATTATTAAACTACTATATCAAAATCTAGCTTTGTTCTTAATTATTTTTCATTACTAAAATATAAAATTTATTTGAAAAAATGGGTAACAAAAAATTTAACATAACTGAAAAATCACTAGTGACTCAATGACCTTCCTCCAGCCTGTCTATGCCTCACCCTGTCTCAGGTGGGATTTTGTGATATTTTTAAATCTTTCAAAGAAGGCAGCATCAAAAATCTCTCCAAGAATAATTTTTTTTTTGGGGAACCATTGTTAATTGCTAAAATCACAGAGCAGTAAATTTAATCTCCTCATTTGATCAGGAAAGAAGAAGAGATCTAGAGAAAGTATAAGGATAGCCATACACACAGTAGATTATTAGGAAAAACAGAAACACTTTTTCTTGTGAGTACCAAGGATTGTACTAAGGGGCATTCGCCCACAGAGCCACATCCTCAGCCCTATTTTGTATTTTAGTTAGAGACAGGGTCTCATTGAGTTGCTTAGCACTTCACCATTTCTGAGGCTGGCTTTGAACTCATGATCCTCCTGCCTCAGCCTACTGGGCCGCTGGGATTACAGGCATGCACCACCCCACAAAGCAGAAACACTTAAATCATGATGAAATACATTACCTGCTGCATTTTTAATGTAGTCACTGCTTGTTGTTTTTCTAGCATTTTAAATTATTCCAATTTTTTAACATCTTATCATGACATGTCTTAGTGCTTTTTTTAAAAAAATCTAACTGGTAATAATATTCTCATTTCCTTTAAACTTTCCTATTTATTATGTATCTACTAGTGTGCTTTTAATCACATTTATTCCTATGTTCTCATTGTTCCTTTCAATTTTTTTGTCTAGGAAAGAAGAAAACTAAATTTGGAACTCCATTAAGAAAAAACATACAATGTAAGTGTAATAGGAAATTAGCCTGTGATTTTAATTTTTTCCTTACTTCTGTACATATTAAACTGTCAGAATTCAGTTTATTAACAAAAACCCCCATGGTGCAGTAAAGGCATTATTATCCAGCTTTTACAACAATTCAATTGTCAGTTCCATACATTAATGTCCATTTTGAAAAATAATACAATACTTATTTATTCAAACTAATATAAGAATGATATAATATCATTAGGACCATTAAGAATCTTCTGCTTAAACAAATCAACTTGGTTTTATTTATCCCAGGTAACAAAGTTCTTGCCATTGTGTATCAAATATAAAATTAGGAATATAAGAGGTGAATGTAAAATGGGTTTGATAATTCTCTGTCCAAGAAAAGACAGGTGTGTGTGTGTGTTTATAGATGTAAGTATCATTAATTAGATGCTTTACCATAGCATCTAATTAGTTTAGTAAACCATTAAGAAATGAATCTTATACAAATTACATAAGTTTTAAATAATTTTTAGTATTGACATTACATGCTGAGTTTAGTTTTCTTGTTTTAGATTTACCATAAAAAATGTTACATATGCTTTTATAGCATTGAGGTTACAGCCATCTTTATTTTTGGTGCTCTGATAGTTAATTGCCATTAAATATGTTAGAATCTTTCTTCAAGTGTCTACATGTTATTATGTTTTCTTTTACTCTTAAGTTTCATTTTTAGATGTATATTCATCTATCCTAACCAGGAATGTATCATCCTAGAGTGTGTTTTCAATCTCTGATTTGATGAGACTGAGAAGTCAGAGAATTTGGGGCAATAGAGGTTTCTTTAGTTTGTCCTTGCAAACTTTCCGCCCCAGATACTCTATAGAAATAGGTGCTATTTTGATTCTTAAGTCAATTTTTCTGATGTCAAAACTAAAAGTAGTTAATAAAAAGTGCTGACATTATGGCTTGAGATTCAAAAGTTTTATAGAAAAATCAATGTTTGTCAAACTGGAGAACCAACATTAATTAGGGTAAAATGGTCTTAAAATCATTGATATGATAATTTAAAACATACACTTTAAACTGTTAGGAACAGACACTTATTTTCAAATGGTTTTCTATGGTAAGATACACATGACATATCACTTAACTTTTAACCACTTTTAGTGTAAAATTCAATGACATTTAGTGTATTTACAGTATGATATAACCATCAACATATTTATTTTCACAACTTCCTTCATCATCCTAAACTGAAACTCTATGCCCATGAAACAATAATTCCCCATTATCCTGTTCCAAAACCCTTGTTAATTTCTATTCTATTTCCTTTCTCTTTGAATTTGCTTATTCTAAGTACTTCATATAAGTAGAATAATACCCACATGTGTCTTTGGATAAGATACATTTTATGAATCTACCATATTTTGTTCATATATTACCAAATAAACTATCTCCTCATTATTGGGAGAAAAGAGATGTTAATAAACCAACAAGATATATGCTAAGATACACACACACTAGATTCACAGTATAAGATGAGCATCCTGGATTCAAAAATCCCAAATCAAAAATGCTCCAAAATTCAAAATATTTTAACATCACAAATGCAGAATTCCACAAAATTCCACACCTGACGTCAGGTGATGGGCTGCACTGAAAATACAGGTATGCTATATTTTTTATGTAAAATGCAGGTACACTATATATATTTGTGTGTGTGTGTGTGTGTGTATAAATTTTTTTGTTTAGACCTGGCCTAACATTCCTGAAATAGCTCATTATGGATATGCAATTATTCCAAACTCTAAAAATGTCTAAACTCCAAAAAACTTTGTTCCCAGGCATTTCTGATAAGGGATGCTCAACCTCTACTGACACTATATCAACTGCAATAAACCAAGGTAAAGATCCACAGATTAGACCAAATCATGGCAATTGCCACTTCCATTTGAATGTTCCTTTATAATCTCTTTTTGTACAACCGATTGCTAATTTACTCCTTGTCATAGCACTGTAAGTATTCATAATGCCAATATTGAGACAATACATAATGAAGATAGCTAACTTGGTCAAGGTTTGTTAGTCTAGATATGGTAGATTCATCAATGGAACTACACCTTTGAATTTTGTTCCTATGTATTTCCCTCACACTTCCTGAGATTAAGACCAAATTTGCCTTTTTAGAACAGCATTTTTCTATAGAGATATTAGGCAAACCATTTATAAAACAACATATTCTAGTAGCCACATTTTAAAATGTGAAAATAGATGAAGTTAATTTTGTAACATACTTAGCAAACATAATTTCAACATGCAATTGATATAAAATTACTGAAGGGATATTTTGCATTATCTTTGTCATACTAAGTCTTTGAACTCAAGTATCTATGTTAAAATTAAAAGCAAATCTCATTCTAGTCTAGCCAAATATCAGAGCTCTATAGGCACATGTTACTAGTAGTTCAATATATTGTACAGCAGAGTTCTAGCTAATTTGCTTCTGTAATTCACTAAATGAATCATTCCATCAAAGTTTACTTATTGGATAGGCCTTCCATGCTCACATTGGAGTTTACTGAAATAAGAATAAGAGAATCAGAAGTGGTAGAGAGCAAACAAAAGAATTATGATGTGATTCATATTTAAAATTATAAATACATGTCCACAATGTACTTTGAATTTCCTCTTTGGTCAATATAGATAATATTGTCTATAAATCATTTCACATAATGCCTGTCTTATACTTAGCAGTGAAAGAAACTGGTAGTTTCTCTAACAGTGATGTTAACTGGTGGTATGCAAGCATAGAAGGAAGAGAGCTCTAGCATTTGAATTGGGCAAGGATGAATATGCCATTTGTAAGAGGTAAGTAGTCCATGTGATTACACTAGTAGTGTTACCCTAAAATATAAATAATTTTCAGTATACTTGAAATTCAAAACTGTCAAAGAAAAGCAGCAAGAAATTAAAAGCTAGTTCTTGCAGAAAAACTATCTCAGACAATAATATAACACTGAAAACAGAGCCAGAAAAATTCAATCAAATCAAAAAGCTTACACATCTGTTTTGAAGTCGAGTTGACCAAATGCCCTTCTTAACGTTCATACTTTCACACAAGCATCAGTAAGCAATAGTGCTTTAATTTTTTAAATGCCCTCTATCATTTTAGCCATAGCTAATTGATAGCTTCTATCTATGGATTCTAGTACTTGGAATTCTTTTTTTTAAATAACTTTATTTTATTTATTAATTTTTTTTTATTTAGGCTTACATGTTAACAGTGTAAATGATTCATTGTGCATAGATAGAGGATAACATATCAATTCTCTAGTTGTGAGTTGTATAGAATCACAACATATATGCAGTCATACATAAAGTTAGGGCTATGATGTCCATCATATTCCACCACCCTTGCTGTCCCCATGCCCCCTCCTCCCTTACA
>CM053417.1:100004670-100058302 GCA_028644305.1 Xerus rutilus
TGGCATTTGGTTTTCTGAGATTGGCTAACTTCACTTAGCATGATATTCTCCAACTCCATCCATTTACCTGCAAATGCCATAATTTTATTCTCTCTTATTGCTGAGTAATATTCCATTGTGTATATATACCAACACCAAAAAAACTAACAACCCAATAAATAAATGGGCCAAAGACCTGAACACAAACTTCACAGAAGAAGATATACAATCCATCAACAGACATATGAAAAAATGTTCAACATCTTTAGCAATCAGAGAAATGCAAATCAAAACTACCCTAAGATTCCATCTCACGCCAGTCAGAATGGCAATTATCAAGAATACAAACAACAATAAGTGTTGGTGAGGTTGTGGGGAAAAAGGCACGCTCTTACATTGCTGGTGGAACTGCAAATTGGTACAACCAATCTGGAAAGCAGTATGGAGATTCCTTAGAAAACTTGGAATGGAACCACCATTTGAGCCTACTATCCCACTTCTAGGTCTTTACCCAAAAGACTTATTTATTAATTTTTATGTGGTGCTGAAGATTGAACCCAGTGCCTCACGCATGTGAGGCAAGCACTCTGCCACTGAGCCACAACTCCAGCCCCTAGTACTTGGAATTCTTAAAGATTAAATATAGCATATTTTTAATGCTGTTTTTGACACAGTTTTTTATTTTTTATTTTATTTTTATTTTTGGTACTGGGGATTGAACTCAGGGGTACTCTACCACTGAGCCACATCTCCAGCCCTATTTTGTGTTTTATGTAGAGACAGGGTCTCAATGAGTTGCTTAGCGCCTCGCCATTGCTGAGGCTGGCTTTGAACTCACAATTCTCCTGTCTCAGCCTCCCTAAGTGCTGGGATTACAGGCTTGAGCCACTGCGCCCGACTTTGACACAGTTTTTTAAAAACATCATTATTCAGATAATTCACATGTCAGATAACTGACTCATTTGAAGTATACCATCCAATGATTCTTAATATGTTCATGGAATTATGAAATCATCATCACAATCAATATTATAATATTTTCATTACATGAAATAGAAACTCCATAATCATTAGTATTCATTCTTATTTCTCTTATTCCCCCACACAACTAAACTCTCTGCCTCCACCCGCCCAAGTTCCCAGCAACAGTGTACTAAATTTTGGTCTCTATATATTTGCCTGTTGACTTGGTTTTTAAGTGCTGTCTTGACCAAGCACCCAGTTGAGGCCCCAGATAGTTTGCCTTCTTGAGGAGCCAATTAAGATGGAATCCCAGTCACTTCCCTTATCAGGTTTTCACACTTGGAGCCATTATGCACCCATCTATTTTACCCTGGAGCAGGGTACCAGAGAACTAGGGACAATTCTGGTACCTTGAGTCCATGGAATTATTCAATTAAAGCAACTCACAGAGAGCCCCTCCAACCAACTAACCTCATTCTACTTCTCATACATAAGCTTCCACCTAAAGCTCCTGTTGGCTCTTCATGAGAATAACCTCCTGCATATCCCTGCCTAGAAGTTTTCTTTGGTTTGTATCTATAAATAACAGAGTTCTGCCTTTCATCTATGTCAATGTTTGTTATTTCTCACATCAAAAGAATCTTTAAATATATAAAACAAGAATCCTTGCCTACTTTGTATTTTGTCTACAGATACTTTATCCATGCCAGTCATGTCCTTTTTTGTCATACAATCTCAAGTAGGTATTGATCTGTGGGAATTTTGTGCAGGGTATGAATTGAAGTTGTGTTCCTCTAAAAGATTTGTTGTATATTTCTCAGAAATATTAATAGCCTGGCTCCATTTTTATGCTACTTTTTACTTAAGAGCTTTCAGGCCACATGGATGTAAGTGTAAATTCAAACACCTAAACCCACAAAGTGATGGATTAATAGTATTCTTTTTTTAAAAAAATTACAAGCTCTGGGCTGGGGCTGCAGCTCAGTGGTAGAATGCTTGCCTCTCATGTATGAGGCACTGGGTTCGATCCTAAGCACCACATAAAAATAAATAAAATAAAGGTACAAAAAATACAACAACATTATTTAAAAAATGACAAGCTCAGATTATAGCAAGCAAACTGGCTTATCTGCCTCCTATGCAAGTGGTCATATTTTTCCATTTTACTTTCATGATTGTCCTTCTAGAATCTTTGATTTATGGAGGATCTTTGGTTACTACTTATTAATCTCTAAAGTCCAAATTCTAGTCTTATTTCCCCCATAATACTATTAAAATTCAAACTCTTGGACAGAGGATGTGGCTCAGTGGTAGAGCACTTGCCTGGCACGAATGAGGTCCTGGGTTAGATACTCAGCAATTAAAAAAAAAAAATCCAAACCCTGGAACTGAAAATGACAACTCCAGCATTCTTTTGCCCTTCCTCATCCCACTACAGTGGCCTCAGTGTAGGGTTATTTTAATTTCTCTAGTTTATGTTCCCTTTCCTTTTTGCCCGTGAGAGTTTTATACTGTTTTTCAAGCTAAATAAATAATTTAAAATTATATATATATATACAGTTTAATATAGTATATCTAGGTGTTTCACAACAGAAAATGAGGGAAGCTAATCAGCCACATTATCCATAAATGGACATTCATTGTAAAATTGGACATTTCTTTTAATTCAAAGGTTGATATGATGCGGCCAATAAGGGGATTATTTTAGAATACAATATATGAAATTTAGAATACTAGGCACATAGGAAGCAGTGGAAAAATTTAAGAATGAATAAATTGAGGTTATATGGATAAATGAGTCACTACAAACAAGAACTTAGAATAAATTACAGCCTATCATGGACACTCAGTAATTGTTAACTATTCTCATTATTAATAATTATTATTGCTTTTATTAATGGAAATTATCCAAGTAAAGGATGTATTCTATTCCCTATGGCCCTAAATGTTACATCTCAACTTTGTTATTAATATGTTCTAAAATGTATGCATTTTCTGTGTAAGGGTAAAAATATGCTTTTATTCAATATTATCATACCTTGATATTTAATATTTAAATGACTATTCTATGCACATTTCTGTACAGCCCACTTTATATTGAGGTAATCAGTTTCAGTTGTTTCATGAGAGTTATTAGAAATCACTAATGAGAGAGATCCTTTTGATCAAGGGTCGGAACTCCAAGAAAAGATTAGATGGACAAAATGATTAAACTCAAGTTTCACCATTTTGATGAGTTTATTCTATTTTACCTGAAAAGTTTGAATTAATATAAATTATTTCTTAGTTATAATGTGATAGCTCTTTACTTACAAGAACAGCTAAGATTTTAATATGCTCCATTTTATCAAAAATATTATATATGACAGTTTTGTGGGCATTGATATTGGGATGTGAATAAGCATGTAAAGCAACATCCAGAAAGATATGCAAGTTCTTACCAATTTCATCAATTTTTGTTAGTTTATATTCAGTAAGACACACTTGAATCCTTGAAGTAATTCTGCAAAAACAGTTTTTTAATAGCGAGATAAAATGTACCATTTTCAAAGAAATAGAGAAAAAAATAAAAGCAATCACTCCAGCCCTTGGCCAGACCAGAAACACACCCTTTAATTACATCAGGGGCAGAAGAATTAAAGGTCTCAGTACAATGTGTTTCAGTTGAACTTAAAAGATAAATCTTTCATAGTGATCAGCAGAGCTAATATGAAAACTACAATGTCTTACTATTAATTATCCAGTGAAGTAAATCATAGACTGAAGTTCAGGGAATTAAATTTTATTCCTAAATTTGTCACCATGATGCTCTGTGACCTTGATAAAGCCACTTAACCTTTTTTTGCCTCAGCTTTCTCATCCATAAAAAGAGGAGGAAGATGTACCCTTTGAGAACATAAATTCAGCCTATGGTTGATGGGAAAGTGGTTTAAATATATTGCTACATTAACTCTGTTAAAAATGTTATACCAAGTATAAAAATGCTACTAAAACTATCATATCCTTATAGTGACTACCTCATATTTTGCTTTTTTTTTCTTTTCAAGTTTTTCTTTCTTTACTTCCTCACTAATCTTATTGACCCTCACATTTAGTTGAGGATTTTTTTCCTTGATTATACACTTTCACTATTCATTCTCTGCCCTCTATGAACCAGCCCTGGAAATTAAATAGCTTCAACTGGTCAGACTGATCTCAAACTTTATGACAGCAATGTGGTTGTTATTTATTTTGAATCTTTCATTTTAAAATTATAGAAAAATATTTTTGCCAGAAGGGAGTTTATCAGTATTTTTTATTTAATTAATTATTTTTAAATTTGCTCTTCAGTATTATCTATTTGGATAAAACTGCAGACTTTAGTAATAATGTATATTTTGGGTATGTTAGGCCTAAGGGGGGAAAAACAAGTATTATATAGAGTATTTATTTTTTCTTTAGGCTTAACATATCCAAAATATATATTATTACTAAGTCTATATTTTTGTTCACATAGATAATATTTAAGAAAAACCAAGGTAATCTAATTTATTTGGGAATTATTAGGTCTCTTCTGAACATGATATTTTCTCATACCCAGATTCTCACAAGTAATCTTATCAAAAGCTAGGGTTAAAATTACAA
This sequence comes from Xerus rutilus, assembly GCA_028644305.1. Lineage (NCBI taxonomy): Eukaryota > Metazoa > Chordata > Mammalia > Rodentia > Sciuridae > Xerus > Xerus rutilus. The sequence continues at coordinate 100,009,237 of CM053417.1, forward strand.
TTTTAGATTTGAGTTTGAGTTTAATATAAGGAATCTTAGGATATGGTAGTTTATGATTTTCACACTTTTATTTAGCAATATTGAAAAAATATTATACATTCCAAAACAGTACCTAATAAATACAAACTCACATTTTGGAATCATCAACAAATTATAAAATTTGAAATAGTGAACATCTAGTCTTTATGTTCAATAGACAATGATTTCACCTCTTTTGGCACCTCCAATTTTCTTTGGCATACATTTCCTCTCCTCCCTTCAGTCCATTTGTTTGAGGTAAATATCTAACCCAAAATAACCTAAAGAAAAACTGGTAAATTTGAAAATATACATACTTTGAACAATAAAATCCATTCATAGTTAAAAATTCTATGGAAATGCCTGCTTATATCTTCAAGGAAATGTGTGTGAGGGGTGAGAGAGAGAGAGAGAGAGAGAGAGAGAAAGAGAGAGAGAGAGAGAGAGGGAAGGAGAGAGAGTGTTAATGTCAATGCTACTTACACTAGTAACAACTCAAAATATGACCAAGAAACTGTAACATTTTCATACAATGGAATGCTACAGAATACAATAGGGAAAAAACTTCAGATAAATGGAATTTCATAAATGAATATTTAAAACAAATTTGGAGATGAGAATTCAGACACAATAGAATACACAATATATAAGTCCAGATTTGTGAGTGTTTAAACAGATAAAATTTGATTATATTACTTCTACATGGACTATTATCTAGCTAATATAACTTACAAAAAAACAAGGAAACAAATACTATAAAAGTCATATATGTACCACATAGTGGTGAGGAGGAAGGGCTTTATAAACAGAAGGACATCAGGGGACTTCTATGGTGTCTGTACTCTTATATTTCTTCACCAACTGGACACTTTTGATAACATGCTAAGTTCCTCCATGGTTATATTTTATATAATTTATTGTATTTTACTATTAAAATAAGGGATGAAATATGGGCTGGATTTTGGGTTTCTTAGTAGGGTAAAAACTGTACACGATGAGAGGTTAATGACACATTTTAGAAAAAAAGAAAAGTGTGTAATAGCATGTCATATAGTTTTATATAAGGTCTTTTGCATATAACATTTTGAACAATGATTTCATTCAAAACAGAGATATCTTTCAATGAAATTTTACTGATATTTTTCGAAGAGAAAGTAGCTAATATGGAATACTTCTTTAAGAATAAGGTATATCTTAGCCAGGCACAGTGGTGTGCGCCTCTAATCCCAGCACTTTGGGAGCTAAGACAGGAGAATTGTGAGTTCAAAGCCAGCCTCAGCCACGGCGAGGCACTGAAACATAGTGAGACCCTGTCTCTAAATAAAAACACAAAATAGGGCTGGGGATATGGCTTAGTGGTCGAGTACTCCTGAGTTCAATACCTGGTAAAAAAAGAATAAGGTATATCTTGATACACTGAGATGTGTTTAAAACTAACCTAGAGCACCCTACTAGAAAAATTTAGCCCTAAAGTTGTATCTAAAATTTCAACTATGGGTAGGCATTTGACTTATTAACTAGTATAAGGAATTTGAGGCGTTTTTACTTAAAGCTCAATTCAAATAAGATTATGTAGAAAATGAAAAGATGAATACAATATTCTGTAATATTAATAAAAGTGGAGTGTGAGATCTGGAAAGAGGGAGTTATTCCTCCATTATTTTTCTACTTTTCAGGTGCTAGTAATAGTGTTTTGCTAGTTGTAAACAATTTAATAGCAACTGATTTGGACTACAGTGTGTCAATTATATTGAATTAATTTACTCAGGAATGCTCACCTTTGAGTAGCTACTATAGCTCAGCCATTATGCTAGATTCTTATTGAGATTGGGAAACCAAAAATGAAAATGATATTATCACTATCAGTTTTAGCTCCTACATGTAAATAGTTTTGGAGTCATCACTTCATTGCTACAGCAAATAAATAAATAAATAAATAAATAAATAAATAAATAAATAAATTTAAAGACTGGAAAATAGATTTCCTTTTCTTGAGAATTGAATTTTCTGACTAAATTGCCATCTCAAAATTTATTAGGCAGGCAAATTCAGAAAGTCAGTTGAAATCACTTCCTTGGAATAGAAGCCACTGGAGCTACAAACCACATAAGCAAACATCAGAACCAGAATCATTTATGGTACAGATGTTAGAACTAATAAAGAATAAAAATATCTATTTTTAATATACTAAGTGCTCTAAAATAAAATAACATGAACAGATAAGTAATATATAAAGATTGAAATCTTAAAAAAGAAGAAAATTAAACACTAGGGTTAGGGTTAGGGCTAGGGTTATTTCCATTAATATGAAAACGTTAACAGAAATTAAAATTGCTTTTGATGGGACATAATAAAGGAAATAATTAGAGATACTGAAAACAGGTCAATAAAATTTCAACAACGGAAATGTAAAGAGAAAGAAAAATTATAATAAAAACAGAACAGAACGTCTAAAAGCTGGGGAATAATTTCAAAGGGAATTATATATGTAAAATTGGAATACCAAAAGGATAAAAAAAAAGAATGGAATAAATATTTTAAATGATAACAGGTATGGAATTTTCAAAACTAATTACAGACACCAAATCAGAAATCCAGGAAGCTCAGAAAATACCAAGTGAGATGAATACCAAAGTCACATACCATATTTAAAATATAGGAAAAAAACACGGCAAAGAGAAAAATTTGAAAGGACACAAAAGAAATACAACATCTATCAACAATCAGAATAAAAATTTAAGCAAAATCTTCATCAAAAATCATGCAAGCAATAAAGGTGGAGTGGAATACTGAAAGTGACAAAATTAAACACACAGAACCCTTATCAATATGGAATTATATATCTACCTAAATCATTAATCAGAGGGTAAACAAAATAAAGGCATTCTCACATGAAACAAAACAAAAAGAAATTAGAGAATTCATCATACTAGACCTTCGTTGCAAGAAAAGTTAAAGGAAAATTTTTCAGGTATAAATAAAATGTACATGATGGAAGAGTGGATCTATATAATGAAAAGTACCAGAGAATGAGGAAATGAGGGCAAGAGAATGTATTTTATTTTTCTTATTCCAAAATGTTCTAAAGGATAAATCTTTGTTTAAAGTAATACTAGTAACAATAGATTGTGTGATTATGATACATGAATAAGTGAAATCAATCAAAATAATGAAATAAAGGTTGAGAGAGAAGAACAGACTATTCTATCATAGGGGATGTAACATTTTTTTCAAGTGGAATGAGATCAGTTTAAAATACATTGTTGGAAAACTTAGGGCTAGCAGTAAAAACAAATGTAAAATTATTTAAAAATTAAGAGAAACACTAAATGTTTAATTAAAATAAGAGAAGGCAGGAAATGGTGGGGAAATGCATATTACTAAGTGGTACTATGTAATTTAAATTATACAATACTTTAGAAAAAGCAAACTATAGTTGTGGTAAAAAGATTTATGGTTTGCAGGTTTCAGGAGGGAGGGAGAGGGCTGAATAGGGTAAGTACAAGATTCTTTTTAGGATGGTGAAATTATTCTGTGTGATATAAGACATTATGAATTTGACATTGATACATGAAATTATGCATTTATGTTGTTAAAGCTTGTACAAATTTATAGCACAAACAGGGAAACTTAATTAATGCAAAAGTAGAATACATCATTCAGGAGATTAGTGGACGCCCAGATGGAAAAAAAACATAATAAAATAATTTAACTATATTACTAATTTGTGATACAATCTCATTGAGGGAAAAGATGCTGACCTAAGTAATAAGAAATGAGTGAAGTCTCTAAGACTAAAACCAAAATAAGCTAAACATAAGTACTGTTCTCTAGTGGGTAAAGTTGTTTCCCTCATTAGATACAGGTTAAAAATTCTAATCTTACTAAATAACTATGTTGGAAGTGAATAGTTGAGTAACTGAATGAAAGATGGTGGGAACCAGTTTTCTTAAGATTTGAGAATTTACACATGAATAATAGGTAGAGGCTAGAAATGATCCATATGGTAATGAATTAGAGTTGAGACCATTAGTATAAACTCAGTTTTAATTTACTACAAATGCAAATGGTTACATATTTTAAGATTTGTATGTGTATATGGATTTGTACATATTTTCTGACTCTGTCAATTGAAAGGGCTTAGAAAAAACCATACCCAACTATAACCAATGAGTAGCAATGAGTATCCCAAGATGTGGATATTAGTTTCCAGTATACTTCAGCAATTAAAGATACATGAATTCTGGGAAATAATATCTGATACTGGGTCTTAGACAATAAGTACCCAATCTGTGTGTAGAACATTTTATAGAATCAGAAATTAAGGAAATGCTTAAACACATACATACACATGTACAATGATGGGGGTATGCTAAAGTGACAGAGAAGCCAAATTAAAGACTTCCTAATGGCCAAAGGTGAAAATATTTGAAGGACAAAAATTAAAAAAAAACTGTATGGATTATAAACCAAAATTCAAAATTAATATTCATGAGTTTATACTGATATAGATAATTGAATAAACAGATAAATATGGGAGAATAGACATATGTCTTATGTAGAAGATTACATCATTTATATGGCTACCTTGCTCTCAAAGAATTGGAGCAAAACTCCTCACATTCTTATTGCATGCAATAACTTCCTTTTAAAAATATAGTATGGAAAGAAGGAAAGTCTAATTTATGTGGAAGAACCTGACAAAGACTAAGTTAGGTCACCAAGGTCAGTATCAACAACAGTAAGTCATGTTGATAATATGTTATGTTGTGATTTTATCTCTGTGGTTTTCTTTCCATGAACACATATTCCTAGAAAAGTTTTGAAAAAAAATCAGCATACACTTCCCATATATAGGAAATTCTAAAAAATAACCTGGTTACTACTCAGAATATAAAGTTGAACAAAAATAAGGAAGGTGAACCGGGCACGGTGGCGCACGCCTGTAATCCCAGCACTTTGGGAGGCTGAGACAGGAGAATCCTGAGTTCAAAGCTACCCTCAGCAACAGCAAGGCACTAAGCAACTCAGTGAGACCCTGTCTCTCCATAAAACACAAAATAGGGCTGGGGATGTGGCTCAGTGGTGAGTACCTCTGAGTTCAATCCCCAGTACCAAAAACCAAGGAAGGTGAGAAAAAGACACAGCCAAGAGGAGCCTGAGAAATGACAATTAAATATTATGTCCTGAATCCTGGATGGGATCATGAAATAGAAAAAGTATGTTAGGCAAAAAAATAAATAAATCTGAATAAACTAAGAACTGTTGTTAATAATAATGTACCATCATTACTTCTTTACTTGTAATAAATGTGCCATACTAATATTAGATAAAAATAGGAGAAATTGGATGTGGATATATAGAATCTCTGCTATCTTTGTAATTTTTCAGTAAATCTAAACCTATTCTAAAACCAAATGCTTGTTTAACAATTTTTAAAAAGATATGCGGATGCTGAACCACAATGGGGTTGGGGGGCAAGAGAAGAATGGAGGAACTTTGGATTAGGCAGAGGGAAGTGAGGGGAAGGGAGAAGGGATGAGGGTGGGAAAGATGGTGGACTGAGATGGGCATTATTACCCTATGTACATGTATGATTCCATGAATAGTCTGACTCTACATCATGTATAATTAGAGAAATGAAAAGTTGTGCACCATTTGTGTACAATGAGTCATAATGCATTCTGCTGTCATGTATAATTGATTGAAACAAATAAAAAAGAGATTGCTCTTGACTCTAAGATGTTCACATTCCTGGAGAAAAATAGGAGTATGTGTGAACAAATAGCTATAAAATAATGTTCTAAGTAAGTACCACAATAGTATGCTAACAATGCTATGGAAGGAAGACTATATGCCTCAAAAAGGAGGTAACATTTTAGCTGTGCCTCAAAGAAAGCATAAACATCAGCCCTGTCATGATATGGAATAATAAGCCTTCCAGAGGAAACACACTATGAGTAAGGGTTCAGAGGAATGATATTTAAAGAACAGTAAACACTTGAGTGTAGTTAAGAATTTAGAAAAGACAGTTGGGGCTAGAGATGACACTGAGAACACTTTAATTTTTTTAAATATAAAAATATTTAAAATATCCCAAATGCTGGGCAGATTGATTATTCCATTACATGTTATATACTTTCAATAAGGGAACAATCAACCATTAACCCTAACAATATTGCCTGTATCCTGCACATTTAGACTCTTTAGCCAGAAATTTCCTTTCCACATACAGAATATTTTTTTTTCTTTTTAAAGAGATGTTCCAACTAAGTTTAAAATATTTATTATCAGCTTAAGGCAGTTCCACTAAAACTTAATGGTATGCTTTTCATAACATTTATATTTAGTATCACATAATGATATGATGATGATATACAGAAAACCAAGAAAAAAAACTTTGATTCTTAGAGCTGGGATTGTGGCTCAGTGGTAGACAACTTGCCTCACATGCATGAGGCACTGGGTTCGATCCTCAACACCACATAAAAATAAATAAAATAAAGATATTGTGTCCATCTACAACTAAAAAATATTAGAAAAAACATTGATACTTCATCATCTAGGAACTTCCCACCTTTGTTACTTTACTGAAAGGATACAATTTGTATCTTAAGGATTATTATATAATTTTGTTACAAAGTAAATGGGCCATACTATCACACCATTTAAATCAATGTTATGCACAAAATATCTTCTCAATGTCCTTGTTAATTCTAAAATGCATTTTAATCCATCATTTTAAAATTTTCTGGCATACAGTTCTTCATTCACTCAGTGATTCATACATACTCAAAATAAGCTTTGTAATCTGTTTGCCTGAATCAGTATCACCAGTAATACTATTTAAGATGGAATTATGGTAATAAGTTGAAAGAAAACTTTCATAATAACTTATACTAATTTTCTTTTGAATAACAGAGTTTAAATATTCTTTATTTTCTTATTGAGAAAAAAGGTGAATTTTTGAACCAATTTGGGGAAGTATAGTGCCCCTGGATATCATTTAGGATAGAAAAGTTCTTGGTTCTACCAAATAGCCTTATATAAATTGTTTGACCATTTGGGACTGAATATCCACTTTCTATTTTTCTCATCTGGCTAATAATTCAGAGTTGTAGTATTTCTAGAAAGGAAACAAATGTGCTTACCAAGGATGAATTCTACATTCTGAACCATAAATTCTAGAAAGGCATATTATTTCTATTCAGAATATAACTGCTCCTTAATATTTTTAAATTTGTTTGCCTCAATACCTACTCCTTGGAAAAAGTTCTTCAGTATAGACAGAGAAAAATGATGAATAGACAAAAAATTGAATATTTAAAATAGAGGTAAAATGATAAAGTGTTGATTTGAATTTTTTTATAAAGACACCTATTCCACACAACAAAACTGAAAAACAAATGATTGCAAATTATAGCTGAGTGGTATAGACATGTTTATGTTAGGTGCATAATACAAATCAGAAATTAAATATGTATTTAGAATTCAACTCTATCATAATTTGCAAGTGTTAGTTGTTTACTGTGTCTAATATTTGTCAAAGGTATTACCAAAGAGTACCTTATTTATTGAATTAAATTTTCTTTTTGTCAGAATAATTACTATTCATCAAATAAATTCCATGTAACTTAATGTAGTTTTAAGCCAATGTATCATAATTTGGAGATTTAAAAGAAAGTGATTATTATGAGATCTATATCACTTACAAAACATTTTTGTATAAAGGAAAAGTAAGTGAATCAATAAACAAATCAAAGCCTCTTTAATTTAAAATAGTTAATGTTCTTTTCATAATTTTCTGTGTGTTTCACAAATATGACCACACTAAAAAAGTCACCACTTCTCTCTCTCAATCAGAATATTCAGATAATATCTTAATCTTTCCAATGCTGCTTCTATCACCCCCATCCCAGCATTTTCATATGGAACTGCTTTTAGAAAGTGGTTTTACTATAGAGTGAAAAAAGTATTAATAAAATTGTTTACACAACAAAAATGATGAATATTTGTATATAATCCTATATTTTATATACTTAATTTATACATATTAACTTACCTCATTTAATCTTTGAAAAAACTCCTATGAAATAAGGCAAATATTATCATTGCCACTTTATACACAAGAAAATTAACATTCTGAAGATTATGGTGATTCAACAAAGGTCATGTGACAAGTAGATTCATGATTATAGGCAGTGTTCTTGATCTTGTTCTTATGTCTTTCCACTTTAACAAGTAAATACAGGAATGACTGTAGGTAACACTTCTTCCATAATTATTTGTGACTACACATACAACCTCAAGTTCATAAGATCACATATGTCAGATTTATAGAGTGATAAATGAAGAAAAGAGAAAAATGGGTTTTGTAATTTGGAATAAAACAGAAACACAGAGGCAGATTTCATACATTCAATTTCATGACTCTAGAAAAATATTTCCCAAAATGATACCACTACAAAACATAAGCATAATTTTCTGAAATTGTAAACTCATTATTTCAAGTACTTTCAAAAGCTAGCATTTCTATAATTCCCTAAACACATTCTCTTTAACCTTTCAAATGTATTTCAGCATGAGATGATTTAAAAGCAAGTAGGAATAAATTTCACCTATAGGAATCCACTTAGCATTTGGTTGAGTGCTTTTTTCATTGCATATATTTAAAAATCAATATGCAGTCACAAATTCAACTTACAATTATAATTTCATTACTTGAAAATTAAGTACTGAAAACTGTGATTACCTGTAACAGTTAACTCAGTAGTTCTTCTCACAACAAAGCCTCCATATTTTAATTCACAGGTATAATTTCCAATGTCATCTTCTCTGACTTCTCTTATAAGCAAGGTGTCTCTTTTGAATACGATACTTGGCCTCCAGATTTTTGTCCTACATTCCTACATGAAGAACATAGTCTTTGGGTAGTACATGTAGAATTGAAAAATAAGGTTCTTTAAATCACTGTAATAGTAATTTCTAAAGTTATAATTTAAAGGGACTAAAGTGTTTGAAATAATGCTAAATAATTTATTTCCCTTTTTAAAGCTCTGGGAAATCAGGTACCCCAAGTTGAAAAGAGTAGTTTCAGAAAGAGTCATGTTAGTAACTTCTAAATTTGCCATCTCTATATCAGACATGTATTGATTTATTAGCTATAAGAATAGACATATATGTTCACTATTCCTAACATCATTTAAAAAGCAAATGCTTAATATTTGATGTTTGTGAAATTAATCATACTGATATTAATAAGAGAAAACACAAAATATATTATTTTAATGGAAAGTAGAAAATTTAATTCCATGAAAATTGTTGAAATATAAGAATGTACAAATATTTGAAATGATGTTTAATTTAATAAAAATAAAATCTCTTCATAGCATGTATATTCTATCATCCATTAGAGATATAGTCAACATTTTTATTCCAGGGCTTTATATTCCCATAAGTATCTATTTTCATTGTTGATAGACCTACCAAATTATGGTTTCTGAATTAAGCTTTGGATTATAATGACTTTGGCTCAGGAGATTTCTGTTTTTGCCAAAACAGAAGTCCATATCTCCCAGCCAGATTTGGAATCAATGGAATGAGGATAAAAAAATAAAAAAGCTTAAAACCTTTTGATGCTATTGAGAGAAAATACTATTTGTAAAAAACTTTATTGCCAAATCAAATTTTTGCATGTCATGATTTTATGTGGCTCAATGCTTCTTTGTACTTGTGAGAGGCAATTATCCAGCTATTTTATACCAAAATATACATTCTATTTGTTCATATTAGTTATGTAAATTGTCAAAATTGCATAAATCATGTGCTGAACTATGGAATCTATATTTAGCCAGAATAATTATTTTATGGCATTCTACTTTATCAATAGTCTTTAAATATCAGCTATTTAGACTATAGATGTTAAATCCTAACTATGGAAATATAATCTGAAATATAAGACTTAATTTCCACATAAAATGTACCTCTACCCATGACTATAGGTAGACCATTTGTGATGATATTTATAGCTTAAGGTCAAAATGATTTTGGTGATGGTGGAAACATGACTAAAGTACAAATGTGAACCCAGTTGTTTTTTTAAATCAAATATGTGTCAGTGTATATATCCTCTCATCTTTCAGCAAAATTTTAGATGGTCTTTACAGAAGGTGAAAAAAGATACATAGCTTGTAAAATCAATTTATTAGTTTTGTATCTAGCAGCTGAATGACCACATAGACATTATGCTAGAAAAATATTTGGTCTTGGAGACCTTGGTTCTGATTTCTCTAGTACCACTCCTCGTGGTAGCAATCATTGGGGCTTGCTCACAATCTGCCTTTTGAAGGCAAGAAAACTTCTATCAAGAATGAGAAATATGCCACTATAAAAATGAAAAAATAAATTTTAAAAAATCACATTCTCACAGGAGCAGAAATCAGTGTTGCTAATTTTGAGTGCTGTTTAGCATCATCTAGGAATAGAAAATGAAGGAACAAATCGAAATATTTTTCAACTGTTCCCTTGATCTTCTGAGTTATCCATTGTACATTGTAAAGAATCAAAATTAAATCTTACTCAGAGAAGAGCATTGCTAATTTTGGCAAAATCCTTTAGAAATTGTTCAAGGGTTTTTTTCTTGGTTTATTTTTAACAGATTTTGAATTCATGAGCAATCAGTTATAAGGGCTCATATTCTGAGACTGACATTTGTGGATCTAGTTATTAAGAGGCCCAGTTTCCTAGCAAGTTGGACAAAGAAAATTTAACATGAGGAATCTTTAATACACAGATAAAATATTCTATAGAAGTATTCACATCAGTACTCATTTTTTGAGTATATCCAAAGCAAAAAATTCTTACATGATATAAATAAGCTTAAAAGTACAATCAATTATGGAACTTCAATGAACATCAATGATGTGATATGGAAAGAGGTGATTGGAATATATTGTCTTTAATTTTAAAGTTTCTTTTTCTGAAGAAAATAAGTCTAATACTATTTTCATAATGGTATAAAATTTTCTCAGATGTTATTTCTTTTAAAAATATAGGCTTGGGCTGGGGTGTGGCTCAGTGGTAGAGCACTTGCCTAGCATGTGTGAGGCCTGGGTTCGATTCTCAGCACCACATATAAATAAATAAAAAATAAAGGTCCATTCACAACTAAAAATATTTTTTAAAAAATAAAAATATAGGCTTACATATAAAATTAGATTAGCTTAGAATTTGGACAAATTGTATCTATTAAACAGAAAATTTAATTAACAACTAGTATACCATTTTATCACAGAAGAAAATCAATTATTTTTCTCCTTGTTTGAGGACATTTTAGTATGCTAATATGAAAAGCCCTGAAATCAATATTCAACATATTTTAATTCCTGAAATTCTCAACCTAGACTATAATAGACTTGAAAGAATTGTCCCTATATATAAGATATAAAGACAGCAACTTATAATGAACTACGAATACAAATACTAATTAATATATTATTTATTAAAGTCATAGTTTTAACAACTTAGACAATGATCAACACAACTTGCTGTAGCATTCTAGGAAAACACAACTGAACTACATCATACCTATTTAATTTTTTTTTTCAATTTTACCCAGAATAAGATACACATTAAATTATTTACAGACAATAAAGTTATCTACAATCCATACCTTATACCAAAGGATTTCAGGTTCTCTGGTTGGTAGTAAAAAATCCTCTATGTCACGGCATGAGATTTCCTTGCTTTTGCTAAGTTCCGCTTTTTCAAAGTACTTCATTTTGGAATTGTAGCAGAGTCCAGTGTCATTTTCACCTACTGTCAGTGAGATGGATACTTTCATACAGTAAGTAGAGTTTCTGTAACAAACAGAATAAATATGGTGACCCACTATGAACAAAAATCAAGTGCTGCCAACACAATGTTTAACTTGCTCAGGAAAAAAATAAGAAAAAAAAAAAAACAGAAAGCCCATTGTTTAATTCATTTTATTTTTTCTTGGCATATTCTGCAGGGTTCTCTCTTGTCACCTAACTAAACAATGCTTGGTCCTGTAATGCTAAATGCATATTTTGTATTTGCCAGGAAAAAATTGTTTTATGTATAGGTTCACTCTGAATAGTGTTCAAAAGAGATATTTTATCCGAAAAATAAAATGAATAAAGGAAGATTTAGGTCAGGAAGAAAATCAAGCTTTGGTTTATGCTAATAGTGGCAAACAACAGAAAAGTAGAAAACAGATCTATTAAGTACAACGAAAGGGCAGGAATAATGCTGCTTAAGGCTTACATTACTGGTTGTCTTGCTAAGAGGGAAAGTTATTGATGAATCTGTGCAGAAAACAATCTGAGATTAAAAATATTCTACAAAATTAACCGGGCATGGTGGTGCACACCTGTAATGCCAGGTACTCAGGAGGCTGAGGCAAGAGGATTGCAAGATGGAGGCCATCTGGCCAACTTGGGAAGATCCTGTCTCAAAAGAAAAATTTAAAATGTGTTTGAGGGCTAGGAAAGGTGGTTTAGTGGTAAAGTGCTTGTCTAGCATACCCAAGGCGCTGGGTTCAATCCCCAGCACCAAAAGAAAAAAATGTGTTTCAGATGTACCTCCATGGTACAGCACCCTTGGGTTCAATCCCCAGTACTTCCCAGAACAAAAAGTATTGCAAAATCATAATTTTCCCCATCCATATACATTTGGCTTGAAACCTGGAGTTCAGGTTGTTAGAGAGAAACATTCTAAAGTGTTATAAGATCAACTCTTTGCTGATAGACATATTCTACAGAATTAGGTCATTAATTCAGCACTTCAGTTTTTTTTTTCCTTTCCTGGCTCCAAAGTCAAGATTACAACTTGGATAAATGAGAACAGAAATCATGTTTAAAGGTCTTTTTTGCAAAAGTTAGGAGCAAATGAGTGACATTTGTGTGTAAATTGTACAATTTCTGCTTGCTAAGTAAGTCTGTGGACATTCAATGAATACTGATAATGTGTCATGTATGATGCTGGACAATGGAAATAAATAAATATCAGGTACAAAGTTTGGTAGAGAACTTTTCATTTGGTAAGTGTCCAACTGCTGATTTACGTACTTGGCCATCAAATTTCTCTTATTTGAGTTTTGTTGTTTATTATCTCTGCAAAAGTGGGCAATTTATTTAACTCCTCTGAGTCTGAGATGGAGTGAAGGATGGCACTTATATGAGTATTACACAGGATACTAATAGAACTCTGCAAGTCCTGTCATAGGTACCCAGTGATGGTGTTTCCTTTTTTCCTCTGCATCTATGTAGATGGGCCATAACCCACAAATCTTCCGCCTTACTCAGTCAAGATTCTCTGATATTTAAGTAGCTCCTTGATTTAAATTCTTGCTTTTCTTAAATGCTAATATGATACAATGAGAATGGCAAGAAAATAGTTATTCAGTATTAGATTAAGAAAATATTTAGAAAAATTAGAAGATTTTTATTGAATGTATATATCTGCATCTCCCTATACTTCCTAGCCTACAAGTAGATCTCAAGTATTTAATAGGTGAAACAATTAACCATTAAAGAATATCATTCAGAAATCCAAAAAGAGTCCTGGGAGTTTAGGAACTTTGCAAGAATGAGAAGACATTTTCTATCCTCAGCCTTTCAGAATTCAGGAAGAAAGATATATAAGCAAACAATTGAAATTTGATGTGATATATACTATAAAAACATATGTACTACCAAAGTTGTTTCAAGGAAACAAACAGGAAAACTTCATAAATGGTGATACTTGGATTGTCATAAAAATGAGTAAGAATTGAGCAATTTTGAGGAGAGATATTTCAGGCAACAGTTTATACAGAGGCTGGAAGATATGAAACAACATGATACGTTTAAGGAATTGCAAATAATGTGGTATAGCTGGAGTACAAAGTAGTTACAAAAGACCTGAGACTTGAGGAGTGCACAAGAGCCAGACTGAAAATCATGTAATATGCTTCAAAAAGTTTAGTCTTTATATTGGGAAGTGATGAAATACAGATATTGAAAAAATATTTCTGAATAGTGAGAAAAAATGGATTGTATTGGAAGGAAGACTAAATGCAGTGAGACCAATTGGAAAGCAATAAACTCATTTAGGAAAAAAAATGAACAACTCTCCAAAAAGGCAATTTGCACTGGGGTAGGAAGGGTCTTGTTCAAAATATATTTAAGGCATTAAATCAATATGAATCTGAGCAGAGGAAACAGAAAGGCATGCAAGATGAAGAATTTTTATCAGTTAAGTATATGAAAGGTAGAGTCAATCATTCAGAATGGAAAATACTGAAAAAGAAACAGCTTTAAGAGAAAAGAAACTGTGCTAAATTTGAGTTTGAGCTTCACACTCAATTGAAAAACATATCCCTTCTGGGGTTGCTGGCAATATTGCTCATGCATTATTTATTAATTTTACTCTGATACAAACTAGAGCATACTCTTTCCAAGCTCATTGTAAGCTTATACTTTTTCAGAAAGAATAATTATTTAAGTTAAGCTATTAACTCTAAGACACATTTGAATGTGTAAATGAGTCTATTCTAATTTGGAATCTTCCACATAAATCTTAGGTTTTCTCTCTCCTCAAATGACTGCTTAGTTCTGTTTGTTGTATCATACCATCTTGTATCAGATATCAGACATGTTTTTATATAGTGGGAATGAGTTAGAAACAAGAACTCCAAAGCCCAACTGCAGCAATTAAGATTCCAGTTTAATCATTGATTATTCTTGAAAACTAGGGAATGTTACTTGGATCTTTAAGCTTCCTTTTCCTTGTCTGAATAACTAGAAAATAAAACTAAAGACCCCATAGGCTATTGTGAGAATCAAACATGTTAAAACATGTAAAGAGATTAGAACAGTGCTTGTCTTACAGTGAACACTCAGTAAGTGTGAGGTCTTATTATCAGAACTGCATTCTTTATTCCCACTTTCTTTATATTTCCATTTTACAGTACAGCAACACAGTGTTTTGTTCAGGAGATAGATTAGAAAATATCATTATGTGATGTCTTCAGCTCTTTGGTGTATAATTAATGTGAAGTATAAAAAAACCAGATAAGTTCTTATACTTTTCATTTGGGATATCTGAGTGGATTGGATAAGAATGACTGAAGGTGAATGAAAATATGGACTCTCCAAGCCAGCCATTGCCTCTTTCTCTTTTATACATGGAACTAACACCTACTCTTCAGAAAGTGGTAACAGATGAGCAATCTTAGGTATTCTCAGTTTTTTGACTTTCATTCCTTAGCTCAGTGAGATGACTTCTGATTTACCACTGTCTGGTAATGTCTAGAATTCCATACTCCCCACAATAGCACTATTTTCAAATTGCTTTCAATATTTTAATACTTGTTTATTGTTTCTGTTTATCAGAAGGTGATTTAAATATCTAAAAATAAAGTAATATTCAACCAACACTATAGTCCTATTTACTGAGAAGAGCTAACAAGAAGCAAGCATCTTGTGACACGTTAATCAACATGTGATCCCCTTGAGGGGAATTTGTACACTCTCAAAACAAAGAGTGCATTCCACCATCATCAAACTTGCAGCATGACTGCTATGGCTCTGTGCCTTCAGGGAAATAGTGTGGAATAGGGTAAATGGGGTAAGGAGAATGCTCCTACAGGTCTTAGGGTAAAATCATTAGCACATATTTCAGTTGGCTTTTATTGTTTATAACAAATGGGCTACAATCTAGGCAAAAACTTATGACTGCTGATTACAATACTTATTAAAATGGCTAGTGAGACAGGACATGCATGTGAACAGAGAAGAGTGTTATTTATTACTGAGACCCAGCAATCAATTACTGTTTTCCATGAAGAAAATATTTATATGGGCTTAAAATAAATATAGTTTTCTCTGACAGGGTAACCTAGCAGCACATACCATGTACCCAGAATATATTGTACAAATAATTCCCATACAGTTACTACTTTCAATGGCCTGACGTTGCAGCAGAGGAACCCAACACCTAATGAAGTCAATGACTGTCCCAGATCTATTATCTAGTTAGTGGAAGGAGTAAGATTAGAATTAACATCTTTTAAATTTTTAACTTCTAATTAATTGGTCTCTTCTATATGCTATTGGAAAGAATTAGCACTGGGTTAGCACACATAAACATTCTCCCTTTCCCTGTTTCTTTGTTTCTCTCTCCAAATATATATATATATAAAAATAAAATATATATATATAAATAAAAAAATTATCTACCCTTAGTCCCTGTATTTATATTATTGTATACTCCAAAATGAATATCTTCAGGAGAAATAAAGAATATGATCTAGCTTGAATTTCTTTTAAGGTCCTTAAGGTTCCCAAAATCTAATAAGGACTAAAAGGGTTCAAGTGGCAGTTGTTAATGAAATATCATGATATCATCACCTCTTTCCCCTACTCTATAATATTATGTATGTGTAAAACAATTGGCTTTTGAAAGAAATGACTTTGAGTCCTGTCTTATAAAAGAAAAAAAATTCTAACCTGAAATCCAGTGCAGATATTGGGAGCTAATAGTTATTTTTAGATATAAAGAAGAAACCAATGTGTGACACAAAAATAAAATTTAAAATAATTGCTTTAGGTATAGATGCTAGAAGTCAGTACAATACACTGAGGTCCTATGTTTCTCAGCAGTGTGCTACTTTGAAATAGAGCACAATCCTGACTTGGGAGCTATCAAAGATTTTAAAATTCATTTCTTAAAGAAGGTCTACATTGCTCAAGTACAGATCACAGTGTGGAAATTTCTGTAGTGCAGGCAGGAGGTCACAAAGAAAATTATGTATGGGAAGAAAAATTCTGTTTATATCTGATTAGCTGATAAAGTATATTAAAATCCATGCTATGAAATATCTTAGTATAGCACAGTTACAATTATTCTTTAATGACTCCTCCTATGCATGATAATGTGTAATGTTTGGTGTCTCTTTTTTCCTCTAACAGAATTACCAGTAACATGATTTTTAAATATATCCTCTAACAGTATCACTAAACACTTGACCCATATATTATGTCAATTCCCTGGTCCTTAGGGGGAAATAACAACATTTACATAATGTTTGACAATCTTTTCTCACTTCATGAAGTGCTGTGTAAGGAAGTCGGATTTGATCAGTGTCTTTAAAATATTTAAGTTGATTTGTGTCTACATTCTATATCGTCTAACATCTTTGGTCTTTATTCAAGTCACAATCTTTGTTTTTTATACTAATAAAAACACATAATATTTTTTGAAGTGTCACAGATCTTTGGGTACTGAAAAGAATCATGGAGAACAGTATATCCAAAAACTTGGTCACCAGAGACCTCTGCAAAACTGAACTGTCTGGAAGGCAGATCCTTCATCATAAATTTGACCATAGGGTCTAATTATTAGTTGTGAAAACAAAGTGGTGGGAATAAAAATGTCAAGGTTAGATTGGGAGTTAGTGTCTTAAAGTTTTCTAAGCCTTAAATGTACTTTGATACTTTATTTCAATCTTAAAGCCTTCCAATCCCCCCCAACTTTATTGTTCCATCAGTTTTATGGTGATGCCTGAAGCTATGCACATGGTCCCTCTCTTATATCTTATCTTTCTTAAACACACTATGCTTGTAGCTACTGACACTAAATGTAAGATTTGTCTGGATTAGTTTTTTCTTTTCAGAAGAGCTCTGAAGGACCTATTGATTTAACTGTGGTTAAAATCAGCCCTTGGTGAAAAGATTAAAGTGAAACCATTGAGCAGCTGCTAAGACCTAAAGATGCTTGTTTATTGCCTTCACATTTGAAATGCTATTTTTTTTAATTTAACTGGTGAATTGAATTCAATCTATAGTCTTCTGATAACTGTATATTTAAAATCATTATATTTTTCCCTCTATTTTGCTGGAAAATGAGCAATATAATGTTACCATTTTTATTATTCTATCCTAATATTCCTGGAATATTAGAATTAAGGAGGCCCCAGCATATGGAATTCAAGTACAGTATTTCTCTGAATTACTTTGGAGCATGAGCACCTTTAAATCTGACCTCTTTAGATTTCATGAGTGATGGAGTGGAAATAGGGAGAGAGAATAAAAACCATGTCACTGAAGGAAACTAAGGTCCAGAACATGGGTTCAAGGTCAAACACATTACAAATTTCTTCAGTGAAGACTTTGGCTGACCTCTCAACCTTGATCCATTTTATCCTTTTGTTTAGTGTCTTCATGACAATCACAATCTGTAATTACTTGTAATTACTTGTATTTATTTCCATTTACTTAGCTACACCTGCTGTTTGTATACATGCTTCTTACATAAAATAAGGAAGCAAGTCTCATGCTGTTTGAATTCTAAAAGGTATATTTTTAATGAAGTAAACTTTACAAAACATAAAATTAACCATTTAGAAGTGTACAATTAAGTGGAATTTAATACATTTATACTGTTGTGCAACCATCACCTCTATCCAGTTCTAAGATATTTTTATCATACCTAAAGGAACCTCACACCCATTAGCAACCACTCTCCATTCTCCTCTCCTCATAGTCCCTGGAAACTACCAGTCTTCTTGGTCTCCAGGGTTATGCTTATTCTGGATATACATATAAATGTAATCATGCAATGTGACCTTTGACATCTGATTTCTTTCACTTAGCAAAATGTTGTCAAGATAATCCATGTTGTATTATGCATCAGTATGTCATTTGTTCTTTTGGCTGAATATGATCCCATTGTTTGGATATGCCATATTTTGTTTATATAATAATAAATGGATGACATTTGGGTTTGTTTTTAGAGTTTAGCTATTGTAAATAATTCTACTATGAACATTCATATTTGAGTGTTTGTTAAGACTCTAATGAAAAATTATTTTCAGTGAATATCCAGGATTTTTTATTCATATGTTTGTCATATGTTTATGAATATATTTATGTCATATATTTATTCTATTCATAAAATTTTTGAGGAAAAAGAAGCTTCTTTTTACTTTAAATATATTATGCTCTTCCTCCTTTACTGAATAATCCACTTTATGTTGTCACATAGATAACAATGCATTGTAGGAATGGCTTATTGAAGCTGAATAAATTTATCATTGGAGTATAGGAACCTAATTGATTTGTGGGCATAGATTCTGTATCCTGCTACTTTGCTGAATTTATTTATGAGCTCTGAAAGTAGTCTGGTGGAATTTTTTGGCCTTCTTAATATAGGATCATGTCATTGGCAAACAGAGATAATTTGAGCTCTTCTTTTCCCATTTGTATCTCTTTAATTTCCTTCTCTTGTCTAATTGCTCTGGCTAGAGGTTCATGGACTAGATTGAATAGGAGTGGTAAAAGTGGGAATACTTGTCTTGTTCCTCTTTTTAGAGGAAATGGTTTCAGGTTTTCTCCATTCAGAATAATGTTGTCCTTGGGTTTATCATATATAGCCTTTACAATGCTGAGGTAGGTTCCTTCAATCCCTAGTTTTTCTAGTGTTTTAAACATGTATGGGTGTTGTACTTTGTCAATTTTTTTTCTGCATCTGAAGAGACTCCATAGGTTCAATGATCTCCGTAAGTTCCTAGTATGTGCTCTTGAAAAATATATGTTAAATGAATTAATGAATAAAGTAGCAGTTAATGGCTACATAGGTCTGGTTACATTGCTTCTTACTGTCTATGAACAACTCTCACCTAGACTCCCACTTATGACTCTATCCTTTTTTGCTTATGCTTCTTTGAAATAGCACACTTCTTGACAGCAGATGTGGCAAGCAGATATGTCTTCCAGGCCTGAGGAAAAAAGTTAATACAGAGCTGCAAGGACAATCTGGCATTGAATAACTATACATAATCACCTGATAAACTCCTTATTCCACCCTACACATGGTAGGCCTTCTTAGAACTACAGCTATCCTTTTTGATGTGAAAGATAAGGGAAAGGGAGAATAACTGTAGGAACCTAATTGGTATAAACTGCAAATATATTTTTTTTCTCAAAGCTTTATATGGGCAACTGTTCCTAACGTGATCATAACATTTCTTGCACTGCTAAATCCTGCAAATGAAGGAGAACAACTCAAGGCCTGTTGAGAAGTCAACTAGGGTACAGATGCTGAGCTCATACTGTACCCACTGCATTATTTTAGAGTATAAATTTCATGGAAATCTTCAACAGAGCAAAACAAAAATTATACTGATCCTTAAATAAGACAGAGCTATCAGAGTTGTTGAAATGTTACCTATTTACAAATAGATTTTTTTCAGTTAGTTTAATTTTTGAAATTCTTTCCCAACTACATATAAGATGAATCTGGACATAAGCTGGTCAAGAAACAGCACTCATAATTAGGTTATTTTTCTACTAATACATCCCTAAATATTTTTAAATGTCATAATGGCATAAGCTTTATTTGGTTTTATTTGTAGGTCAATAGATATTGAGAATAACTTTGTTTTCCTTGACTTCAAAAAATGTGATTAATAAGTTAAACTGTAAAGATGAGAAATAGTCTTCATTAAAAAGGACATTTAAGCCAAGTGCTTTGGGAGGCTGAAACAGGAGAATTGCGAGTTCAAAGCCAGCCTCAGCAACGCCGAGGTGCTAAGCAACTCAGTGAGACCCTGTCTCTACATTAAAAAAAAAAACAAAAAAATAGGGCTGGGGATGTGGCTCAGTGGTCGAGTGCCCCTGAGTTTAATCCCCAGTACTAAAACAAGGACAGTTATATTATGTTCCTATTATACATACAAGACAGAAACTTTACTCATTCCATAAAGTTAATAGAGGTTTGAGTTTCCAGGTTCTGAGGACCAGTGTTCTTTTAAAGACATAATGTTTGCCAAAACTTATAATCAGAGTCTCATTTAAAGAGTAACTTCTTTTGATTAAAAAATGTACAGTGGGCTGGGGCTGTAGCTCAGTGGTAGAGCGCTTGCCTAGCACGCATGAGGCACTGAGTTCCATCCTCAGCACCACAGATAAATAATAAATGAATAAAATAAAGATCCATCAACAAGTAAAAAAAAATTTTTAAAAAATTTACAGTAGACAAGAAACATTTTTCAAAATAAGACATACAAATTGCCAACAAGTACATGAAATGCTCCATCAACAAATGGGTTGGTAAAGAAAATGTAGTATATACGCACAAAAGAACACTGTTGAGCCATTTTAATGCATAAAATACTAACATCTGTGGTAACATGGATGAAACTGGAGATGATTATAATAAATGAAATAAGTCAGGCACTGAAATACAAGTACTGCATGATTTAACCCATGCAGAACCTAAAATAGGTGATCTCATACAAGTCAATAATAGAATGGCGGCTACCAGAGGCTGGGGAGAGTATGGAAGGTAGCAAGGGATTGGGAAAATGTTAATCAATGGTTACTGAGTTACAGTTATAAGCAAGAGCTTCCAGTGTGCTATTTCACATTATGGTGATTATAGATAGTAACAATGTACTGTACATTTCAAAAAGCTAGAAGAAAGAATTTTAAAAATTTTCACCATTAAAAATGTTAAACAAAGAGATAAATATGTTCAACATGACTTAAACATTAAGCAATGTATACATGTATCAAATGTTACATGGTACTCCATTATTATGTACAATTTTAATGTTTTATGTATCAGCCAAAATAAAAATAAAAAGTGATATCTTTTTTAAAAATTTGTTATTCTTAAATATATATGAAAGCAGAGTGTATTTTGACATATTATGCACACATGGAATACATCTTATTCTAATTAAGATCCCATTCTTGTGGTTGTACATGATGTGGAGATTCACTGTGTGTATTCATATATGAACACAGGAAAGTTATGTCAGATTCATTTCTGTGTCTTTCCTATTCCTATCCCCCTGCTCTTCCCCTTCATTCTCCTTGTCTAATCTGCTGAAGTTCTATTCCCCCCCACCTTCTTGTGTGTTAGCATCCACATATCAGAGAGGCCATTTGACCTTTGGTTTTGGGGGATTGGCTTATTTCACTTAGCATGATAGTTTCTAGATCCATCTTTGGATTTAGCACATTTAGAAAATATTCCAGTTTTCTCAGATGTAGAGATTACAGAATATCCTATCTGGATATGGGAAAACAAAACATTCCTCACTCAACAAAAGTTTGGAGGATAAAGAAATGCAAACCAGAAGTGCTCCCTAAAGAAAAGAATCTCAGCCACTTCACTCAAAATACATGTTCAAAGCACCAACTTGGTGTTTTAATTTGAAGATAACACATGAGATCTTACTTGCTTTGTTCTTCACTTCCTAGTTTTATATTTTTCAACTCTTTGATCTCCTTTTTTACCTCCTTTTCTTCTGTTCTGGTTAAGATACTTTCATTCTATGTAAATTCAGCACCTTGCCACTTTCAAATTCTCATTTAAATGGCATGCTGTTTCATAAAAAAATAACTAAAAATAAAACACTATGTCCAGCAGGCAAAATGCAGAGTAATATAGGAATTAATATATAACTATCATTCATTAAATGATTATAACTATCACTTAAAATAATACAACTATCAAATCTTGAACATTTGAATTTCATTTATTCAGTCAATACATTTATTGAGCAATAATTATATGCCTGTCCTGGCTGGAAATAAAGCAGAAAATAAACAAAGGACTTGCTTTATTTGAAGTTTATATTGTACTGAGAGGAAACTGGAAAAGAGAGAGAACATTGTACAGAAAGCTTTATACAATACTCCTTCACATCCAGTGAGATGGTTATCATTTTAAAAAATGGATGGAAAACAAGTGCTGGCAAGATGTGGAAAAATTGGATAATCTATATTCCACTATGGAAAAGGGTTTGGCAGTTCCTCATAATGTTGAATATAGAGTACCCAACAATTTTACTCCCAGGTATATACCCAGAAAAATTGAAATCTGGGATTAAAAAAGAAAAAGAAGAACTTAAACACCAATGTTACTGGCAGTGCTACTCACAATAGTCATATGACAAAAACAACCCAAATCTTCATGAATAGAGGAAGGAATAAACAAAATAGTAGAATATCATTTCACCTTAGAAATGAATAAATTTCTGATAATGGTACAACATGGATGAACCTTAAAAACATCATGTAAAACAAAATAAGGCAAACAAAAGAAAAATACCTAGAATAGGGAAATTCATAGATGCAAAAAATAGCATTGAGGTTACCAGGCTATGTGGGTAGGAAGGAATATGGCATGATTACTAAGTGGGTAAATCATAAATTATATGTTATAAATATTTCACCACAATAAAAATACTGAATTGTATACTTTACATGGGTGAATTATTTAGTACAGGAATTATATCTCATTAAAGCTGCTATTTTATAAAGTTTTATATACATTATCTCCTTTAATCTCCTTCTATGCAATCTCATTTAAACTTCTCATTTTAAAAACCATCTCTATGTTGTGTTTCCTATACATGTACTTCCAGCTTTGAACTATATATTTGTATATCCAGGTTCATATTTATCAAACTTACTTGAAATCTAAAAGAAACTTACTTCAGAACTAACATGCGCCACAAACAAATTTTTACTTTTATCCACAAATCTACTCTTACCCTATGCTCACTGAGAGCCACACTATACACTCAATTGCTCAAGTAAAATAGATGGAAGTTCTTCAAGACATTAGAAACTCATCTCAACAGAGCTAGCATGAAATGAGTGAGGATGTGCCACAAACTCAATAATTAATATAAATAATTCAAAGCAACATTTAAAAATTAAATTAATGCCAAAAATTCACAAGTAATAGTAAAGGTTCATAGCTATTATTGTTTTTTTTTGCACAAAGGATTGTACCCAAGGGCTCTTATCCACTGAGCCACATCCCTGGCCCTTTCTGTTTTTATTTTTTTGAGGTAAGGTATCACTAAGTTGCTTAGTGCCTCCTTAAGTTGCTGAGATTGGCTTTGAATTTGCAATTCTCATGCCTCAGTCTTAAGCTACTGCAATTACAGATGTGCAACACCATGCCTGACTATGATATATTTATTCTATCAATTATCACTACTTGGTCTTTCCTCAATATTCTTTCTTTATGTAGTTATATATTTTCTCCTCCAAAGCAGTTTAAGTGCCATGGGAAAGGAAGTCTTACCTGCCCTATTCACCACTTTATCCCATACATAGTAATTCCATTTCTTCACTTTTCTCATGACTGAGTTTAGGGTTAGTCTTTCCTAAGAAAGTATCTATTTTTTCAGCTTCTGGGTTTGATGCCACCACTACCTTCCTTTCTTTGTCCCTCCATATGTAGGGGTGGTAGTGTCTTCCTAATATTGCTAACTCAAGACCATTTCAGTTCTTCGAGTATATTTGTAACTTATTAGTCATATTAAATTCTTCCCACTGAACTATTTGGAAGAATTTTCCTTTAACTAATCAGGTCCTGGAAAATATAGTAGCTTAGGAAAAAATGTCTGGGTGTTTCTTATTAGATGTAATTTTCTAAAGGTCCTCTATGAGGTAAAACTAACAGGCAAACCTGTGGTATAGCTGTGTATTTGGAAATATTGTAAATAACACTATTCAAACATGACAAATGTAATAAATGTAGGTGAATTTGCATTTCTACTTTCTATAATGAAAGTCTCTTATTCATATATCTAAACTAACAAAAGAGGAGTGGGAAAGTGCAGAATTAAAATGTGAATTAGCTAAATTTAAAAGTAGAATTGGGTTTGGGGAGTAATTTTTATTCTACATGATTTAGGCACATTTCACAGTAGAATTCCTTTCTATACAATTTTGGTATCAATTTTATGTCCATTCTAATTTGTAGACATTTCTTACTAGAAAGGAAAGCCATTAATTAGAATAACCAATTGTTGATTAAAATAACAAATGGTTTAAATACCAGCAAATTATAACTTGGTAAAATAATTTGTCAAAAAAGGAAACATTCTAATAATTTGAATGTCTTTATGTATATAAATATATTTAGATTATTACAATTATATGAAGGATTCGTGTCAACAATGATAATGAAAGAAAAAGCATATTACACTTTCATTATCAGAATACAATATCATAGTTATGTTGGAAATATGATTGAACATGTTCTAAATAAAACATAAATGGGTCTAATATTTATCTAAATGTGACAAAGAATACATCAAGAAAAGGATGTTTTCATGGGCAGAGTATTTTATTAATATGCTGTGTGACTATAGACAAGTAACTATATCTTTCTTGAGATCCAGATACCTGAACAGAAAATTATAAAGAATTTAACCTCATAGAGTTATCATGGGAAGTAAATAGCATCCCAATATAAATGCACTTTTTAATGGATAAAATGCTACCTAATATGTATTATTGCTGTAATACTATCACTATTTATCACAATTAGCTGTAGAAATGGATTAACCCCTTCGATTACAGTGAACCTCGCTATATCTCCTATATCAACTCATGCCCAATGTCGTTGCATATACCCTTCACTATTCATAATATTCCACCAATGGCTAAATATGGAATTTATAACAAGGTCACAACTTTTTAAAAGCTTAATCTTCTTTTCAGAAGCATCTAATAAAAGAGATAAATCACATAGCTCTTCCTATTTAATCTTCTTATCCTACTGTGAATACAGTCCTATTCCATTTCTGCTCTCTATATCCAACTGTTCATTTTTATAGAAAGTTTCAATATGAATAGAACACCCTTTCTGGGAGTAAAGTCCCATACATTTGAAATTCAGTTAATCTTGTCTCATATTATTGCCAGAAAGAGCTTCAGTTGACACAGAAGCATAAAGTAGAAGGCATCCTGAGATACAGCAGTAGGAAGAAAAATAAATAAATAAAACATCATGAATGAGGTCTTATCTGTTATTAGCTCTGCTCTCTTTTCTTAGTTTTAGATGGAAGAATCACCAAGGGGATTCTGGAACTGGATAGTTAAATATTTGTGGATGTCTACAGATGTGTACATGGAACAGATATTTTGAGTTTCGGTATATTCAATAGTATGGGTAATTTGAAAAACACTTATTCCTTGCCAGAGGGGAGGTGGAATAATTACACCAGAGACTTTGCAACAGTCAGTTGTCAAAACTATTTTCCTGTCAATACTACAAGATTATTTCTCATGTTCTTCTCATATGAAACAACTGCTACAAAGAATTGAAAATAACTTCGCTGTCTTTATAATTTCAAGTTATAATGTCTGCTTCTTCCTTAAAAGTTCATTATGATAATAGCAAGAAAAGAAATTAGATAGAGAACTTTTGTAACGTGGAAGTTCAACCCAATTATATTGTCTCACAAGGATGCAGGGTTTCCCCCAAATCATTCTTCATACACACATGAAGAATATCATGATGATTAACTGGACATCTTTTCCTTGAGTGCTTTCCTAGAGCTCCAATTTTATGCCACAGCCTTGTAATCACCTGCGCTCTCAAGAACCTTTTGTTCACTAGCCTATTAAATACAATTGTAATTGACTACCTTGGTGGCTAATTTGCAAAAGCCATTACATTGCTTCTGGCTTCTGGTTTTCTTTTACTAATATGGATTTACTTGGAATCCAAATTGTATGAATTACTGGTGCATAATTTGACTTTGTAGTTACCGATGTCATTATTTACCATTTATTATGTTCATAATACATAACATGAATAATTCACTAATATGAATTGTGGCTTTGAGTATGTTTCTTTCCCATTTGTCAAATAAAAATATACAAGACAGCTTATGTCCTTTCCTGAAATTCCAAAATTGCATTATTGCTAATATCATTATGTATGCTATATTTACCTGATCCATAATTACATTATTAAGAGAATTTGCACAGAAGTATTCCTTATTTGTGTGCACGAGTGTGTCCTTTATTTCTACCTGTAATTTTCCTCTTTCTCTTCACTTATAACAATCTTTCAATAGTCTAATCCATTCTCACTTTCTCAATGCAGATCCATCTCTTTCTTTATTGTGGTCTAAATTTTCTTATCCCCATGAAGGAAAATATTTTTACTAAGGTTGTCAATAACCATCTGGCCTTCAGTTGTTATCTGGCTTGAGTACTCTGTAGCATTTAATACTATTTATTGTCCATTCTACTTAAGATTTTATTAAATGGAATTTTCCTGGTTTTCCTTCTGGGTTACTATTCATTTTCTTCTTTCACATTAAATGCTAAAATTAACCTAGGTTTTTTTTTCCTTGGTTTTCATTTCCTTTTGATTACTCTGATGTTACCAAGTGATACTCAGAATAAAGTAGTTCTGTACCATTGGTGGATAACAATGCTGTGCTGGCATTATACAAACAACAGGGTAAATATTGTACTTTTTTACAAAGTAATAAAACTTTTAAGAAGAGTACAGGTCAATGGTGGAAAATGCCTAGCTATGCAGCTTAGCCACCCTAAAGTCAAACCTAGGGTCAAATCCTATGACCACAGCCTATGTTAACTATAAGAATTGGAACAATTAAGACCATAAACAATGTTTGATAGTATATGCTTGCCCACATTATTAGCTGACATCATAAGTTATGAAATGTTTTGATCATTGACAATCTAATAGCTAAAAATATGGGGTTTTATTTTTGCCTTGCAATTCTATTTGTAAGGCTGAACATATTTTTATATTTATTTAAATATTTTTTAATTTTATGTTATTGGTATTGGGAAATTAACACAGGAACACTTTACTACTAAATGGCATCCCCAGTAATTTTTTTAAGATTATTTGCTTATTTTTTTAATGTGGTGCTGAAGATAGAACCCAGTGCCTCATATATGCTAGTCAAGTGCTGTACCACTGAGCTATAACCACAGCCCCCTAGTCATTCATATCTTTATTTTGAGATAGGATCTTGCTAAGTTGTTTAGGGTTCCTCATCTTTTTAAAAAGTTACTAATCTTTTTATTTTTTATTTTTTTAAATATTTTTTTTAGTTGTAGTTGAAAACAATACCTTTATTTTATTTATTTATTTTTATGTGGTGCTGAGGATTGAACCCAGTGCCTTGCATGTGTTAGGCAAGCGCTCTACCACTGAGCCACAAACCCACCCATCATCTTTTTAAATACATAAATATTATCTGAATTTCTTAATAAACTGTGGTTTTTATCTATTTTTTCCTCCTGGGTTAATTTTCTTATTCTTATTAATTTGTAGGAGTATTACGAGGCTCAACACTAAATTTGGAAATACTAAGGAACATTTTGAGACAAAGTAGATTAAATCATTGCTTATTGGGGAATAAAATGAATGAGCACAGAAAGAATAAAGGACTAGAAGCAGACATACTCCCTTAAATGTCCCCCCAAAGTGCATTTGTTAAGGATTTGGTCCCCAGTGCAGCAATGTTCAGAGATGAGAGCATTGGTATGTAATTGGATCATTAGGAGTCTGAATTTTGGAATGGATGAATACATAAATGTATTCATAACTTAATGGGCTATTGGGAGATGGTGGAAACTTAGGAGGTGGGGTATAGTGGAGGAGGTAAGTAATTCTTGAAGATTTTATTTTGTTTCTGGCTCTCTCCCTCTATCTGCCTTACTCTCTATTTTTCTGTACTTTCTCTATCTCTGTGTCTTGTTGCCTTTCACTCTTCTTCTTCCTCTCCCTCTTTCTCAAAGTTTCCTGAGCACTGTGATACAAACTGTTCTATTCCACCACAAGCTTGCCATCATGATGCTCAGCCTCACTACAAATCTAGAAGTAATGGAGCCAGTGGACCATGGACTAAAACCTCTGAAACTGTGAGCCAAAAGAAATATTTCTTCCTCTAAGTTGATTTATCTCAGATATTTTGTCACAGTGATGGAAAGTTAACTAAAACAGTAGCTAAAGGGAAAAAATAAAATGACTAAAGACGTTATGGAAACTTGAACCAAGGTAATGCCAAAGAATCAGAAGAAACCAAATTTGTGAAATGCTATAGCATTTGTTTAAAATATCATCATCACCAATAAGAACAAAATCTGTATATCATAATGTTAATGAAAGAAAGTGTTCTTGGACTATGAAATCAAGTAAGTCCTATACTCACCCTACCTACCACCTTGAAGGTATATCTTCTATTGCCTTTCCAAAAACAAACTACAACAACAACTAAAGGCAGAAAGCTGAGTTCAGCAAACAAAAAAGCTGAAAGCAGTTCAGCAAACAAAACCACTGCAAAAACACATTCAGGGGCTGGGGTTTTGGCTCAGTGGTAGAGCACTTGCCTCGCACGTGGGAGGTACTAGGTTCGATCCTCAGCACCACATAAAAATAAAAAAAGATACTGTATCCATCTACAACTAAAAACATATTAAAAAATACATCCAGACACATCCACATCCACAAAGTAGAGGAAAAATTGTAACTCTGAAAGGAATTTTATACTTGAAGAAGCAATGGTAGAATTAGAAAAATACTATGAATCATAAATTCTGAAAAATCCAAATAGAAGATAACAAACAATAGGAAGATATGTAAAGGGAACCAGTCAAACTCAGGAGAGATAGAGAATTAATGAGGACTACATTACAAGAAGTCTATGCAGAGAGAATTTTCTTAAATAGCCATTCTATAGCAAGCAAAAGATGAGTACTGGACCAGTGAAATGGTGTTTTAAGATGTATTTTCTGCCTTTTCTGAATCAGCAGCAGGCACTGTCTCATTGCCCACTTCTTCTTGAGCCAAGAGGATTGCTTTCTTACAAAATGCAAAGTAGATACTATGCTCTCAATGTGCACCCCCCAACACCATGCATGTGTTGGGCAATTAATCCCCAAAGAAACAATGTTGGGAAATGGATCCTAATGAGAGATGTAGACAACATGAGGGTCCCACTCTCATAAATGAATCTATGCCACAACAAAAAGGGCTCACAGGAGTGGGTTCTCTCTTTTCTGCTTTCTGCCATATGAGGAAGCAGGAAAAAGGACTTCACTAGATGCTTGAATTTTCATCTTGATCTTCCCAGCCTTCAGAACTGAGAGAAAATAAATTAATTTTCTTTAAAAATTTACCTGGCCTCAAGTATTTTGAAGAACCCAAAATGTACTAAGTCAGGGGGGTCAGAATTATGACCTGAAGATTTCTAAAACTTAAAATTTTGTAGATCTGTAGAAAAGAGACCCTGCGACTTGTCCATACCTTCTGAAGTAGATGTGGAGAAATGTACTAAAGGAGAAGACTGATAGATCTGATGACTCACAGCTAAAATTCTGGCCAACTCCTAAAAAGGTGATTATGTATTTGAATGTGAAACTGGTGGTCAGTATAACAAAATTAAACTTCTCATGCAGTCTCTTAATGATCTGCTTTTTTTCTGGCAAAACTGGGTCACCTAAAGAGGCCAGATGTATCCCCCCTTATCTCCTCAGCTGACCATTCAGATTGCTTCATTGCTGGGTCCAAACTGATGCAGGGGCAGTGAATGTGTGCCAGGAGATGGTCCAGAGCAAAGCTGAATGTGCAGGCAAGATGCCACATGGCTCCAGTGGCTCAGCCCATTTCAGTCAACCCTTTCCAGGGAAAAAGCCAAAGCAGCCTACCAGCCAATGGGTGCAGTCTTCAGTACCAGGGAAGGCATGGAAACTTTGAGCTCTGCATGTGACACTTCCCTCCAGTGCAGGACAGACTTTGTCAGGTAACAGTCCTCCTGCACAGCAGGCAAGCAGCTTGCACAAATTCCCACCTCTTGCCCCAGCTCCTAAGCCAGGTGGCCCTTCTCAGAAGTTCCCTGTGGGTGTCAGCAGAGGAGGTGTAGTGCTTCCTCCAGCTATTTGGCTCCCTGCCAACTCATCAGAAAAAAAACTGTCTACCCAGGATTTGCTGGTTCCACTGGCCTGAAGCTCATTAATCCAGTGGGCCCAGTGCAGGGAGCCCAGGTTTTGGCTAGTGGTTCCAACTCCATGCTGAACAGTTCTATTGGTGTCCCTGCTCCTGCAGAATCCATTCTTGTAGCCTTCTGCCCACCAGAAGTCAGTTGCCCAATGCACTGCCATGTGTAACACAGCCACCTGCTCAGGCAGGTGTGCAACTGAATCTAAGTAAAACTTTGGGGTCCCTTAATTCTCTTCCAGCTTCCACCTGGTTCCCTCATTCTGAACCCCCAGAAGCAGCAGTACGAGCTGTATCAGTTGATTCCACAACAATAACTTCAGCAACAGGAATGATTATATTTTTCAAATGTATTATTCATGTGGTGCTTGTTATTGTGCAACCCACATTTTCTCATTCTCCACCACCAGTGCCACAGGGTTCTGCACAAGGTTCAAGCAGTCAAGAAGAGGCCTAACCACTCAGCAAGCTGTTGTCATTAACCTTACTGGAGTGAGAAGTTTTCTGCAGCCCCAGGCAGCTGTGTTGGCTCAGCTGGCCTCTGCCCAGAAAAGACTGAATAAAGCCTTCCTCAGCAGAGATTCCAAGAATCCTGTTTTTCAACAGTAGCAGCAGACAACAGTTGAGATTCTGCAGCACCCAGTGTCTATGGCAATGCTCTCAACACAAACTGTTCAACCACATTCACTTAATAGGCACACAGTAAGGCAGTTTGAAGGTAAAATGAAGAGAAGTCACATCAACCACTCCAAATTCTGAGTCCTATATTGATCACTGAATCTGAGAATTTCTGAATTATTACTTCATTTTCTCTTTTTAAAATGTGTCAGAATTTTGCCTGCTAAATCTATAAAATTTATATAGAATCAGAAGCCTTTGTCTATTAAATAAAAACAGGAAAATGAGTCAATGATGAAAAATATGCCCAAACTTTGGTGCAAGGCCCCATGATATCAAAATCCCACCTCTGCAACTTACTAACCTTTAACCTTTTCCCTAACTTCTCTGAGTATCTGCTTCCTGATCTGTGAAATGCAGATAGTGAAAGATACTTCTTAAATTTGTTCTCAAGATTAATGGAAGTAAGGTATTTTAAATATTGATATGTGAATGTTTGAAAGAAATAAACACAAATAATTAAACTGAAAATAGAAACAGTATTATAAATAATATTAGTTCAAATATTTTTACATTGCATGAGAGCATACATGTATGCATATATATATGTATACAAATTAATTTTTAATTCTCTAGTAGCAAACAGAAGTCCATTTAGTCTACCTAGAAGTCCTATGTGGTAAATTCTCTGTGTCTGACTAAACTGGAAGCATAAGGCACTTTGTTTTTCATTCTTCAGTAACTGAGGAATGATTTAGATATATGACTCTTGATATTATTTCCTAGTTAATATTCTACAAATGCATCATTCATGCAGTGCTCATTATTTTGCAAACACTTCATAATATACAAATGCACCTGCTATATGCCATTCATCTTGCTCCTCTATTCTGTCTCAATTATTTTGTCCCTATCAGACAAGATAATAAACATGAAAGAGAAAAGGTAAAAGTTTCTTGGCTTATAATGAACAGGTAAATTAAAAATGATAAACTGAGGTGAACTGATAAAATGAAGTATAAGGAATTATAGAGAAAATAATAATTGTGATATGAAATATCTTTAGATATATCTACTAATGAAAAATTATTTCTGCAGCTTCTATATATTTTAGAATAACAGAGTAAGGTAAAAATCTGAATTACTAGATTATATCTCTTCCCCTCTAGAAAGCACATGCAACTTTCTACATGTGCATATATACTTTTAAAATATTTTATATGTAATTGTAAAGAATTATATCACTCAAGAATATCATTTTCCCAATTTTCTTGCAATTTTAATTTTTTAAAATTTAAAGCAATCTTGTTGCTTAGAAAGAATGAGCTATCAAAAATATCATAAAATGTAGATGTTAAACTGTTATGAAGAAAGACTTTATTTTTATCATTATAATATTTGCTATTTGAACTATATCCTTATATGACTGGTAAACAACTTTCACTTAACATATCCAAATATGATGGCATTGATAACTTCTCTGAGACCATCAGAACTTTTAGTGTCTCAGAATAAAATAACTGACAAAATAATTGAATTAAACGAGTAATTTTAAATAGTTTTTAATAACTCCCAGTCTATCTGTATACACGTATCATTCCAAACTCCATCTATTCCAACTTGTAGACTTGAGTATTCACTAGTGAAAATTTTCGACTTTCTTCTTAATACCTGTAAAACCACCCAACTTAATATGAGTTTGGAGCGAGAGTGTGTCATGACACAAGCAAAGGGATTTATATTTAAAAGTCATTTTCAACTGTGTCATTTCAGAATATTTTGCACTCCTTTAATTATTATCCTTCCCTTCCCAACATGGTGTAGAATCAAGTTAAAACTATTTTGTTTGGCTCTCTGGAATCTTTCTCAACCTGGACTTGGCCTATTTCTCTTCCTCATTTTTTACGACTTCCAGATTTACATCATGGCTCTGGCCCTGTGTACCTACTGGTGTTATCTATGTACCATATTGCTCCTCCCCTCTGTGTGTTGGTGGAGAACTTTAACTCTCTAAGCACCACTACTCTGGAGTTTGAGACCATTTCCATAGCATTTATTTTATAGCACATTTCAAACTATTTCATGGGGTTCTTTTCAGGATTATAGTGGGTAATAAATATAAAAATTAAGAATGCATATTAATTTCAATCTCCAGCACAACAAAAACTAGAATAATATAAATCTACTTGTGATGATTTTCTGTTTCTGTTTTCTAACATTGACTGTATTAAATGCATGTACTTATAAAGCATTAGTACTTTTGGTTGATGGATTAAAATTTTAATCTACATAAGTGTATGTATATATATAAGTATATATAAGTATAA
The DNA here is from genome assembly GCA_028644305.1 of Xerus rutilus. NCBI lineage: Eukaryota > Metazoa > Chordata > Mammalia > Rodentia > Sciuridae > Xerus > Xerus rutilus. The sequence goes on from CM053417.1 coordinate 100,043,010, forward strand.
ATATATGTAATATGCTTATATATTCTCAAACACTTCACATTGAATGTCTCCTTAAAACCTCCAAAGGGTACTAAAAGGGGATCACTGTTGCAAAAAAACAGGATGTACATCATAATAGAATTTTTATCAATATTCAAATATAATTTTTAAACATAGGTAAATATATTTTATATGTAAGAAGAATGAAAATTAAATATATTTTTTGACTTATATGGCTTTGAATCAAGAGACTGTTCCTGAAATTATGATATAAAAAGCATAGGTCATTCTGATGACCTATGAAAGAAAAATTTTCTACTTCAAAAATCTAAGGACAAGGGCTGGGATTGTGGCTCAGTGGTAGAGTGCTTGCCTCGCATGTGTGGGGCACTGGGTTCGATCCTCAGTATCACATATAAACAAACAAACAAACAAACAAATAAATAAAATGAAGATTTAAAAAATCTAAGGCCAAACTGAGGAACATGAAAAAGACATTCATTTATTTTCTCCCATATTACTAGGGAATGAACCCATGGTCTCATATATGATAGACAAGTGCTCTACCACTGAGCTATATTCCCAGCCCAAGATATTGCTTTTTATTTGAAATTGCTCCATTTTATCTGAATTTATATATTTTAAAGATTTGAATTCTTATAATATACTAATCTATGCAAATAAAATAATATCCCCCATCTATCTGTGTTAATGTACTGTGTAACAAAAGTTTAATGGATTCCTTTCGTATTCTGATGCTATGTTTGAAATGATATCACTTATAAATCATAAATGGGTGTAATTTCTGTCTTATAAGATAAAAAATTCAAGAGCTCTATTGTACAAATGTGAATGTACTTAACACTACTGTATTCACACATAAAAATGGTTAGAATGGTAAATTTACTTGATGCATTTTAGCCATAATTAAAACTCAACAACAAGAAAATCAATGTTGCATACAAAATACTTCATTTTCAAGGACCTTAAGGGGGACCTTAAAGCACAGTCAATAAAGAAAGTCTCTGGAGCCAAACTAATTCCAAAACCTGGCTCAGTTACGTATTAGCTGTGAGACTATATGTAAGTCACTTTTCTTCTTTTTTTAAAAGATTTTTTAAACCTTTATTTTATTTATTTATGCATTTTGTATGTGGTGCTGAGGATCGAACCCAGTGCCTCATGCATGAGAGGCAAGCGCTCTACCACTGAGCCAAAACCCCAGCCCCACTTTTCTTTTTTATGCCTCAGTTTATTCACCTGCAAAGTACTTAATATACTCAATAGACCCCTTTTCACATAGTTGTTATAAACTTTAAAAAAGATAATATTTGTAAGCTGCTTTGATATTCAATAAAGTAAATTCTCCACAATAACTGCAAAGGAGAGGTTATCTTTACCAAATTTAAAGGATATGTTTTAGATGATCTAACACAACATAGTCTACCTGGTAAGTGTGATATAACTACAGCAAGTAACAGGAAAACCTAGAAGAGCTGCAGTGTCTCCAATGCAAATGAACGTATCTTTACATAATTGTTGATTTTTTAAATGAGCCACCATCAATTTTGTGAGGCTGTGGACATAGTAAACAAGTGGTGATTTCTAATAAGAGTCTCTAATCAAGCATTTCAACAGAACACCCTCTGAATTACAAAACAGTTTTCATCATACTTGCCCCACTCCATATAGCCTACTTCAAAGTAAGTGGCTATGACTGATACCTCCAAACAAAGAGTGAGAAGGCAAGTGAGCATACAATGTTTCTGAATAGTGAGGCATTTACACATATAGCCGCAGGCACCAACCAAAACCCAGCAGTACCCAGACACTCACCTAGAATGCTTTATAATAACTATAAAGGTGTTGCCACACCTTGCATTTATTCACATATTTATTCATTTATCACAAATACTTTTTGAGTATCTGTTACAGTACAGATTATGTCAAAGTCCTGAAGATATTGTAGTAAATGAGACATACTATCTTTCAAAAGCTACAATCTAGTACATTAAGAACAAATAAATGTTAACAAACTAGAGGAAACTATAACTTGGCTTTCAAATCATATTCAATTTATCAAGCACAATTTATTCATTAACCTTTTTATTTTTTATTATATTTCAAGACTGTGTGGCATTTCATGATCATTTTTAGAAACATTCCAATTTAGAATTTAAAATGGAAATAGTGACAGACCTCCAGATGTAGTGTTGACATAATATCACTATTTTATTACTTGCCCTCATTTCAGCTTAATAAGCTCTCTTGACTCTCATCTTTCAATGTTTAATCCAGTGCAATTAAACTGATATGCAAATGTCATCTCTACCGCTTTAAGAGTGACAATTAACACACAATTTCATTATAATAGGCTACTAGAATGTTTGTAGAATAATCAACTCATTTTTTTTCATTTTTAAAATGTATAGTTTTCTTCCAATATGTGCTTGTAAATAAAATGTCCACATACACAAATATAACTTGATAAATACCATGTAGATTCTAAACACAAAGTGCATACTATGTGATATTTATGTTTTAAACACTGCTACCCTTTTTTTGTTTCCACAAAAAAATGAATGTTTTTGCTAATACTTTGCCAAAAAGTACAATATAAGCAGAAAAATGAACACACTGGGGTATATGTGCACTTACATTTCTACACTGCTTTCCATTCTTCACCAAACCAAAACATAAAAACTGTTTTCCCTAGGTCTTTGGTTCTTTATTTCTAAGACTACCACGTTATGTAAAACTTTGGTTAAGTAAGTTTGTTATACTTTTCTCTTGCTAACATTTCTTGCTTATAGAAGTGTCAGACATGAGCCTTATGATAAGTGAGGAAGTAGCCCATCTTTCTGCTTGTACAAGCCCTATTTCTTCCATTGGGAGTGCATGAAAGTTGAATGTATGTTTGCTAAGTTGAGGTAGACTAGGTATAAATCTAAGCTCCCTCATTCATTAGCTGCCTGACTTCAGTCAGTTAAGTTCTTTTAAACCTCTAGTTTGCTTATTCATAGTCACATCTCAATAGAATTGTGAAGGTGAAATAACTTACTTAAACTGATTTACACAGTGCCTGGCACATAGTAATCATGTATATACTATCTAACAAAAAAACAACAATGAAAAAAATTGACCAAATAGGGAGTAATATGATTTCTTGACACACCAAGAGATTTAAGAAGGCCCTACAGGCATGAAGATGAATATGGCAGTTGGGAGTCCCACAGACATGGGCTTCCATATTGCCTCCTGTACTTAAGGCACCTTTTTGGAAAGGTAACAGTAATAACTTTGCCACTCAATATCTCAGAAGGATTTAGTGATACTGTGGGAGTGGGAAGCTCCCTACCACCATTACCTTTATGTAGAAGGCATGCAGACTTCACTCTGAAATCCTGTGGGGCTAAAACTGGAACATTTACTTTATTGCTATATTCGAGCTAGTTTCATAGTTTACCCAAAAAGAATAGGCTGTATATATGAGAAGAACTTCTAATGATAGAGAGCTTGAATGGTTGAGAGGATTTTATGGAAAGCATAAGAATAATTAACTTTGAAAAAGAAATGATATACATCATTGGAGTAAATGTATTTGTGAATGACTGGAAACACAAAACAACAAGAAAATATGTTTGAAGGATCAAATAGGGAGAGATGTCTTTAATTGAATAGGGCATGGATATCATATTAGGATCAACTACAGTTTCCTCAGACAGATAGTACATGGTAGGCTTAGGAAACTATTCCTACAAATGCTTGGAAATCACTAACAGTATGATGGGCTGAAGGAACTTAGAAGTCATTAACTAGCAGTTGTTTATTTCACTTTATTTTATTTTATATTGTACTGTTGGGAGGAGTGATGGTGACTAGTATAGTGATAAAAAGAAACTGGGAACTGATGAAGGGCCCAAAGTAGAGAAATTATGAATGGATGGATGATTGGATTCTCAGTGTTGCTGAAGAAATGACAATAAGGAATTTATTCTAAAAATACCAAATATATTGAAAAGACCAATAGGAAAATTTCTGAAATATTTTCATTTTGATAGCCTGCCATAATATGTAACAATATTTTACTGAAAGAAACTTTTTGAGACTATCTTTGAAGTCTATTTCAAAATTGCTGAAAGAGTAGACTTTAAATGTTCTCACCACACAAAAAAATAGGAAATGTGATGGATATATTACAATATATGCATGTATCAAAATATTTTGTACCAGGCTGGGATTGTAGCTCAGTGGTAGATTGCTTGCCTTGCATGCATGAGGCACTGGGTTTGATCCTCAGCACCACATAAAAATAAATAAAGATACTGTGTCCATCTACAACTAAAAACAAATTTAAATATATATATATTGTACCTATAAGTATGCCTAATTATTTTTCAATTAAAATTATAGATAGAAAGATCTATATCTCTAGATGTATATTAACATTATAATTATTTTTGTGTATTTGTTACTGTGTTTATATGTGTATATGGGCAGGGAGACAGAGAGAGAGAGAGAGAGAGAAATGTGTGTTTTTCATTTCTTCTCATTTAACCAAATATATTATCTTCTTGCTACTCAGTAACCTGAAATTCTTGGGTACATTTCACAAAGGTTAGGTCAACAGTTGACTCAGAGATTTAGAACTATTGTAATTCACATTTCTACTATTACGTGTTTGTTGAAATATTGAATCTTTATCTACATTGTATTATTTTAAAAAATAAAAATAGTGGAAAAGTATGTCAGTGGTCTTTGTATTATTTTATTTGTTTTTAGAATAAATGGAAAATTAGTATGGCTTAATATTGAAGCCTAATGCTATTACCACCTTTAGTTTGCATGTTAGTTATTCTATCATATAACTTATGGAGACACAAATTATGGTATTAAAAGTATTTTAGGTAAAAACAAAATATCGTCATTGTTAATTGAAAGCAATCATATATATATATGTGTATATATACATATAGTTATATTTAAGGGATCCAATATAATGTTTTGTAGAATACTTAAATCAGGGTAATAAGCAGATCCATCATATCCTCATTTCTTTATAATGATAATATTGAAAATCTCTTTTATGTATATTAATGTGCACATTATTATGAAGTGATTATTGCTGTGCAATAGAACATGAATATTTATTTCTTCTAACTGATTTTGTACATATTGACCAACATCTCTCCTTTACCTCCCCTAGTGCTCACCAACTACTGGTAATCAACATTCTATTCATCCATGAATTTGACTTTTTTAGATTCCACACATAAGTGAGATCATATGGTATTATTCGAAATGACCAAGAGGTGGAAAAAAATTTCAATCAGTGTATGAATGGATTACATTTCTCAAAAGAAGAAATGTAATGGCCAAAAAATATATGAACAAAGTATTCAACATCATTAGCAAACAGGTAAATACAAATCAAAACTACATTTATAGTGAATCTCACCCCATTTAGAATGGCAATCACCAAGAATACAAGTAATAAATGCTGGCAAGGATGTGGGAAGAAAGGAACACTTTAACATGTTTGGTGGGGCTGCAAGTTAGTACAACCACTATGGAAATCAGTATGGAGAGTCCCCAAAAGTCTAGGAATGAAATTAGTATATGACTCATTTATTCTGCTCCTCAATATTTGTCCAAAAGAAATGAAATCAGCATATTATAGTGATATATGCATTCCAATATGTATAGCAACACAATTCACAATAGCTAAGTAAGGAACCAGCCTAGGTATCCATCAACAGATGAGTGAATAAAGGAGCTGTGGCATGTATATGCAATGGAGTTTTACTCAGTCATAAAGAAAAATGAAATTATGTTGTTTGCTGGTAAGTGGGTGGAAGTGGAGAACATCATACTTAGTGAGATTCATACTTTCTTTAATATTTTTCTAATATATCCAGAGGAAGAAAACTCATAAAGTTTTATGTGTATTCTATTATTAACTTCTTGTTTCTTTACTGCTTGCTGCCTCTAGTTATTGGTTTGATTTTTTAAAAAATGTACCAAGAATGATCTTTTAAGGACAAAACATCATTTGTTATACAAAGTGTCTGCTAATTAGTTCTAAGAAAAGGGAAGACTGCAAATCATCCCAAATTCAATGTGATCTATAGTCACATGTTTATTGATTGATTCTTAACAAATCAATTAATACATGAAAAAATTCTCATATATTTGGTTAATATATTACAAAATTCTTCCAGATTAACAAGTTCTCCTGTTTCTTCCATTCTTCCACCATTACTTCCTATTTTAGCTGCTTTATTCCACTTATTTCCCATAACCCTTCCTGGCTTTGTTTAATTCCCTGACATCCTAAATTGTCTGGTCAATCATCTCAATAATAATCTCCTTCTACCCAATAACTCATTTTACTTCTTTTATTTCACCTAATATGCCAAGTCCTGCCTCTTTCTCCTAAGAGAAACACCCATTCCTAAATCACACAACCAAAAAATCTGAAGTATTTTAAAGATTATTTTTGTAAACTTCCTATCACATTCATGAGAGTCAACTATTTCAAACTGTTGAAGAATAATATGTTATCCAAAGGAGAAAAATACTGTTAAGTAGAAATTGGAAAATAAAGCTGACAGTAGCAAGAAATTAGGGTCAGAGAATGAGAATTGTGCCAAAATATCTTCAAAGATAAACAGGAAAACTGGTTGAGAAAATTTTTAGATAAGAAATGGCAAGGGAATTCTATTTCTAGTAATATGATAAGCTAGGTTACTTAGAATAAATCTCCTACTAAAAATAAGCAAAAATACTAGACTAATTTTTCTCAAATCCATCAAATGTTTCACAAGTTAAGAATTCATAAATCAAATTCTAAGTAAAACCAGTGTTAAAAGAGTTAAATGGTACACTAAAGATGATTTTCTGGAGAACATTTACTAATATTGGTAATTCCAGTAGCCTGAATCTACATTTAATGGTAGCACAGGGGGGTTGGAGGTATGGGTATGGGCAGTTAGGGAAGGGGCTTAGTCCATAGCCAAATTGGAGAGAACCTCCACCCAATAAGTAAAGCTGAGGGCTATATTCTCCAGAAAAATGATGAAAAGTAACTAAACTTGACATTCTCCACTCCTTATATATCCTTAAGGTAGATTTACAGCACAAATTCTTATTACTTGGATAGTCCCCAAAACCTCAAGCTATGAATTTCATTTAATTTATAGTGATCTCAGAGTGGTTACACCTTAGGCACCTGCCAAGGCTAATAGAAATCTTCTCTACAAGAGCTCCCCTTCATCCTAGGCCTCAGAGAATCCTCACAAATAATATTCCAAGGAAAATGATCAGCTCATTGAAATCAAAACAAAACAACTAAGCACAAAAGGAAATAAGGTGCCTCAAGCAAGAATCATGAGAGAGAACAGAGAGCAGTTACCATTCCCTATAGTGAAACTATAGATATTGGAGTTATCAGCCAGCAGTTTGGAACAAAGTATGTTAAAGAAATGAAAGATAAGAATAAGGCACATTTAGATATTTCAATATCTGCCTACAAAAATTATCTAACTGGTTTGAAATAATTTTTGTTTATAACTTCCTGAAATGTAAAATATAATAAAATTACAATCTTGAGGCATAGGTAGCATTTTAAACATACATGACATGAACAAGTAGACAGGAGAGGGTTAGCTTTAGAAATATGGGAGTGTTCACTATCTGGCCAACATCCTTCTTTACTCAGGGTGAGCCATGATAAATGGGTAATCAAAAACTCCTTATAAATAAGTATGGATCTTGAGGATTACAGATGATGATAGTTCCACTTTGGTTAAGAGCATAAAAGTAAGGATGATATGGCCATGGACTGCCAGATTACATCCTTACTCTTAATCCACTTTAAAATGAACAAATATTGTTGCTTCTATAAAAGATGGAAAGAATGTATAGAACAACCAAAGTCACACTTAGAAAAAAAAGTCAGAATGATCAAAACATACGTATATCTTCTCAAGTACAGCATTTAATTACATAATTTTTCCAATATGGATATTAATGTAAAGGGCATAAAGTGATATTTTTGTACTGTAATCAGACTTTCATAGGAAAACAACAGCCAAACATTTAGCATGTATCAAACAAGGTCAGCATGCTTTATGCACATCATCTTCTCAATCCTCACAATATCCTATGAAGTAGGCATTAATATCCACATTTATCATGGAAGGAAATAGATTCAGAGAGGGTGAATAAATTATAAATGGTAGGCCAGGATTTGAACCCAGGTATGCTGATTTAAAAGCCAACATTTTTAATATCAGAAAAAGTGTTATTTTATATAAATACATGCAGAAAAAACACCAGTGTCATCTCATTTAAAACACTTCTTACATCTATAATGCTTCAGTGAGGTGTCTCCCAAATTCCTTCCCAGATCTTTAACAACTTACTGTCAAAATGAAAGAATACTGCAAGGTCAAGAACCCTATCCTAGGGCTGGGGTTGTGCCTATCCTAGGCAGTAGAGCACTCGCCTAGCATGGGTGAGGCACTGGGTTTGATCCTCAGCACCACATAAATATAATAAATAAAAATAAAGTATTGTGTCCATCTACAACTAAAATATTTTTTAAAAAGAACCCTATCCTAAGTATGAATTATGCATTATGAACAATGTCTAGAGGGAGATACAAATGGCAACCAGATAAATATGACTGATTTAAGAACTAAATGTTCCTGCTAGAGTAATGGTCAACTACAGTAAGGAGAAAATTACAGCAATGAAGGGGACACTTCCACTTGGTGACGAAGCCACTTTTAGAAGATCAACAGACATCAGTGCCACTCAGCTGATTACCAGAAATCTGAGTCATTTATCCAAATTGATTTCAACTAAAATAAGTTTTTAAAAAATCATAGAACCTAGACCTAGTCTTAATCTTCTCTATGCTACTTAGATCAAATCAGTGATGAGACTGGAAGCTTTCATAAAACCCACTGTGCCATTTAGAGATGCTTAACCACTAAAAGAATATAGGAACATAAAAAAGTGGGAGAGGTAATTGGTACATATGTGCTTCCAGGCTTCTTTCTATAGGAACACATTATTGATTTCCATCAGAGTTTTTTAAGTTCATTTGTGGATACTTAATTGAGGTTAGAACCTATATAACTTCTGTTTGCATTTTCTATCCATTTATTTATGACTGGGAAAACTCTAGCAAGGAACGCAGCAAAAAAAAAAAAAAAAAGGCACAGAGACATTACATTACCTCTGAGTACCATTGAGTCTCTCCCTATTACTGGAAGAGTAGGCTAAACTGGTACTTTATAGCTTTCTTAAAATATAACAAAAGATTTTGTGAGGAAAAACAACTATAATTGACCTTGGGTAGGGCTCTGGCTTCAAAGTGAAGGAACTCTGGAGATCCTAGAATAAAGAGGAAATTTCTTTTTTTTTTTTTAATATTTTTTTAGTTGTTGATAGATTTTTATTTTATTCATTTATTATTTATATGTGGTGCTGAGGATCGAACCCAGGGCCTCACGCATGCAAGGCAAGCGCTCTACCACTGAGCCACAATCCCAGCCCCAAGAGGAAATTTCTAACTGAATGGTAGCAACAGAAATGCATGCCTCAGGATGTCATGGATTCAAAGTTCAAATAGAGGATAGATAACCATTTGGTATATATGGGGAAAGGTCTGAAATTCAAGTATGATGAGTTTCATGGGACTAATTGAGCTAGGAAGTTCACCTTCACCCATGCTTATTTTAAATTAAAACTCTCAAGTCTCTTTCTTTATCCCTCTACAGAACTTCCAACCTCATTTTCAAATACTTCTTTGAAACAGTCACCCTCAAAATTTTTCTAACATCTTAAATCCATTCAGTTAAAGACTAGAATATATCATCTGCCCAATTTCCTGTTTCTATTCTGATACCACATTATCTTAGTCATCCAAGCAGGAAACATTCATTATAGGCCCCTTTTTCCTCCTCAATCAGTTGCTAAATCATGTGGTTCTGCCTTATACTGTGCCTCTCACAACCACTCCCTCCTTTCTAGTTCATTCTCACTATCATAGTCAAAGCCTTCACTATTTCTCACTTACACCACTTGCTAACAAGCTGTTAACTGTTATTCCTCCCTCTGATCTCACTTCCATTCTATTTATCTCATATATGACAGCCAAATCAATTTTTCTCAAAAGTAGGCTTGATGACACATCTCCCTCTTCAAAAATCATTACTTCCTACAGAATTAAGCACAACCTCTCTCACACTGGGATATGACCTAAAAGCTATTTCGCTTTCTCTATCACTACAATCATAGGTGCGAAATCCTGTATTTGTGCCAGTTTTTGATGTTATATTCTTGGAATTACTCTCTAACTTAAAGAACATTAATATCTTGCCTGGAGTATCCCTATCTACTTTTTAACTACTTAGTCAAAGATCATTTATAATATTACCTACTTACCTGAAGATACCTTAACCCTGTATGATAGCTTCATCTATAATCTTTTATAGCCCTTTGTTTTAATATTTTCTTTAGGGCATAATGTAATTCATTTTGTATTATAAGTATTCACATTCTCAGAAAAATTTATCTTTTTAGCCATCAAAAGCCTTGAGCACAAGACTGTTATTTATAATTAATGCTATGTAACTTCTGGTACAGTATAAGTATTAAATAAATAAGTATGAGATATACTAATTAATAATGCCATTTTTCAGTGTATATATTTCATTCTTGATCTTAAGTTGATATTCTCATAAAAATGTGAAAACTACTTGCATAGTTCATATATCATTATCCCCATCACTGAAAAAATCCTCAAGGTGTGTTTTCTCCTGACAGTAAACAGTCAAGGTTTAATATAGGTTGAGAAAAGCAATTTTCAAAATCCATCAGTTCTCAGGGTCAAGATTATATATCACATTTACAAACCAATTATCTGCTTGAATCTCCATTGTGGACATTACTTTTTTATTTTATTTAACAAACAAATACATACTATCTACTATACTTATGCATTGTTTTACTTGATTTATAAAATGTATATCATTCAATTTTATCTTGCAATCTGTTATACAAATTTTTTCAACTCAGGGATAAAGCTAGAATTATATTTTATGGTGCCTGCTTTTTGCCACATCCACTTTCAAAACAAATTTAGTTGTAGGTGGACACGATACCTTTACTTTATTTATTTATGTGCTGCTGAGAATCAAACCCAGTGCCCCACGCATGCGAGGCAAGTGCTCTACCACTGAGCTAAAACCCCAGCCCCACATCCACTTTTAAATGAAACTGTCCCACTGTGAAAATAGTTTTAAACTCAACTGAAAGCAATCAAGGATCCTCCCAATTTTACCCTGCCACTCACCTACACACACACACACACACACACGCTCGCACACACACACACACACACACACACACACACACACTCCTAAATTGATGCGGACAATTGAATCAGACCAGAGAAATGCACTATGGATAGAAAAATAATGGTACCCCAGATGTCCATATCCTAAATACAGATATTGTGCATGTGCTACCTTACACAAAAAAAGGGACATTGATGATGTGGTTAAATTAAAGATTATGAGGTAGGGCAATATCCAGGTTTATTGAGGTCCCAGTATGAATACAAATGTTCTCAAATTGGAAAGAAAAATGCGTTATTACTAACTACACCTGGATAAAGATATTAGCACTGACACACACAAAAAAGAAGTTTATATTCCTTATTGGAACCTTTTGGGTTTTAAATTGAAGAACTGACTGGCCTGATTAAACAAGAAAGACTATGCTTTGGTGATGACCTAAAGTATGAAATAAACTTTCCTATTTTATAAAAGATACTAAAGAGCATAAGGAAAACAAATATACAACTCTTGCTGATTACCCAAGTGATTGAATCAATAATAACTGAAATGTCTAATTTATAATATGATTTACTAATTCAAAGAAACTATCATGCTGGATGAGATGGCATACACCTGTAATTTCAGCAGCTTGAGAGGCTGAGACAGAAGAATCATGAGTTCAAAGACAGCCTCAACAAAAGTGAGGCACTAAGCAACACAGTGAGACATTGTCTCTAAATAAAATACAAAATACAGCTGGGGATGTGGCTCAGTGGTCAAGTGCCCTTAGTTCAATCCCACTACCCCCCCTAAAAAAGAACTGTAATATATTTATAGATACACATACACAGATAAATTCATCTATATATATAAATATGTATGTATATGTATCTATATATATAAATACCTATATATATAGATTTATATTTCAATTTCTACCAAAGACCATTCAAAAATAAACCCAAGGTTAATTATGAATCAAATTGCATTTTTAAAAAGCTATAACTATGTAACAGTTTAAATTCTGACACTGGGATATTGAAGTCTTGCTTAAATAACACATAACAAGTAAAAAAAAATGAAGATAAGATTGATACATTTAACTTGTGAAAAATTTTTAAAAATTTCTTGAGCAATTTAAGCAAAGCAAAAAAGGTAAAAAATATACTCAGAACATCTGTAATTTAGAAATCCACAAAGGATTTACATGAACAATTTATAAAATATTGTTTACAATCAAAGAAAAATAAAATAAATCAATACACATATTGTAAAAGGCTATCGATAGATATTCCAGAGAAATGAAAGACAAAATAGCCAGTAAGAATATGAAAACCTGAATTTACTAAAACTCAGAGAAATGCATATTCATATAACTTGTCTATAGTGTTTTCTCTTTTCAGTGTTTTTAAAAGATAGGGAGTCTGTGAATTCTCACATCCTACTGGTTGGAAAATAAATTGGTACCAACATTTGGAGGGCAATTTGGCAGTATCTATTAAAATTAATGATGCCTGTACCCTATAACTATCAGTTCCACTTTTAGTGTCTATGCCAGAGAAATACTTACTTATGTGTACAATGAGGAGCATGGGCTACAACGGAAGCATTGTTTGTAATGGTGAAACATTTGGACAATCTTAAATATCTACCAATAAAGAAATGATTTAATAAAGCATTTGTATATTCTGTGCAATACTGTAGGTCAGTTAAAAATAATGAATGAACCTATATGTACTGACAAGGAAAAGCCTCTAAAATTTATAAAATGTATCTATAAAACAACATATAAAAACTCAGCAAAACATCTGTTTGGTTGTGTCCTGGCCTTGAAACATGGTCACTCCTGGAGAAATTGGAGTGTACAGATGAGTATACAGCAAGGGAGACTAAGATGTCCCCTATATGTGTTTTAATTTATTGTCTTTTTAAATTTTTATTCTTTTTAATTTTTTATTTTATTGGATTTTTTAGTTATATATGACAGTAGAATCCATTTTGCTATAATTATACAAGCATAGAATATATCTTATTCTAATTAGGACCCCAGTTCCTCTCCTTCCCCTTCCGTTTTCTAAACCTCTGCTACCTTCCCTCTAGTGATCTTTCTGCCATTTTTATAGTCTTTTAGTAACAGGAGTGGATTTGTGAATTAATTGTCATTTGAAATTACATGGAACTTATAAATACTTTTAAAAATTTATTCTACTTAGGTATACATGATAGCAGAATGTATTTTGGTTCATTGTACACAGAAGGAGCAAAAATTTTCATTTATCTGCTTTTATGTGATGTAGAATCACATCATATATGCAGTCATACATGAAGCTAGGGCTATGATGTCCATCTCATTCCACGATCTTTCCTGCCCCCATGCCCCCTCTCCCCTCCTTCCCCTTTGACCAAACTTCCTCCATTCTTCCTCTGTCCTCTCCTCCATTATGGATCAGCATCCACTTATCAGAGAGAACTTTTGGCATTTGTTTTTTTGGGATTGGCTTACTTCACTTAGCATGACATTCTCCAACTCCATCCATTTACCTGAAAATGCCATAATTTTATTCTATTTTATTGCTGAGTAATATTCCATTGTCTATATATACCACCATTTCTTTATCCATTCATCTATTGAAGGGCATCTAGGTGGTTTCCACAGTTTAGCAATTGTGAATTGTGCTGCTATAAACATTGAAGTCACTGCTTCACTGTAGTATGCTGTTTTTAAGTCTTTTGGGTATAGACCAAGGACTGGGATAGCTGGGTCAAATGGTGATTCCATTCCAAGTTGTCTAAGGAATCTCCATACTGCTTTCCAGATTGCTTGTAACAATTTGCAGAGCACTGGCAATGTATGAGTGTGCCTTTTCCTCCACATCCTCACCAATACTTATTGTTATTTGTATTCTTGATAATTGCCATTCTGACTGGCATGAGATGAAATCTTAGTTTTGATTTGATTTCTCTAATTGCTAGAGATGTTGAACATTTTTTCATATGTCTGTTGATCGATTGTATATCTTCTTCTGAGAAGTGTCTGTTCAGCTCCTTAGCCCATGTATTGATCAGGTTGTTTGTTTTTATGGTGCTAAGGTTTTTGAGTTCTTTATATATCCTGGATATTAGTGCTCTATCCAATGTATGGGGGGCAAAAATTTGTTCCCAGAATGTAGGCTCTCTGTTTACCTCACTGATTGTTTCTTTTGCTGAGAAGAAGCTTTTTTAGTTTGAATCCATTCCATTTATTGATTCTTCATTTTACTTCTTGTACTATAGGAGTCTTGTTAAGGAAGTAAGGTCATAGTCCAACATGATGAAGAATTGGTCCTACTTTTTCTTCTATTAGGCGTAGGGTCTCTGGTCTAATTCCCAGGTCCTTGATCCACTTTGAGTTGAGTTTTGTGCATGGTGAGAGATAGGGGTTTAGTTTTGTTTTGCTGCATAAGGATTTCCAGTTTTTCTAGCACCATTTGTTGAAGATGCTTTCTTTTCTCCAATGTACATATTTGGAACCTTTGTGTAAGGTAAGATAACTGTATTTAAGTGGGTTTGTCTTTGTGTCTTCTCTTCTGTACCATTGGTCTACATGTCTATTTTGGTGCCAGTACTATGCCATTTTTGTTACTATAGCTTTTTAGTATAGTTTAACGTCTGGTATTGTGATGCCTCCTGCTTCACTCTTCTTGCTAAGTATTGCTTTGGCTATTCTGGGTCTCTTATTCTACCAAATGAATTTCATGATTGTCTTTTCTATTTCTATAAGGAATGACATTGGGATTTTAATTGGAATCACATTGAATCTATATAGCACTTTGGGTAGTATGGCCATTTGGATAATATTGATTCTGCCTATGCAAGAGCATGGGAGATTTTTCCATCTTCTAAGGTCTTATAGAATTCCTTTCTTTAGTGTCCTGTAGTTTTCATTGTAGAAGTCTTTCACTTCTTTTGTTAAATTGATTC
>CM053417.1:100058402-100096251 GCA_028644305.1 Xerus rutilus
GTATTTTATTTTATTTTTTGAGGCTATTGTGAATGGGGTAGTTTTCCTAATTTGTCTTTCAGAGGATTCATCACTGATGTATAGAAATGCAATTGATTTATGGGTGTTGTTTTTATATCCTGCTACTTTGCTCTAGCTCTTTCTTAAAGTAATATTTTGCTACCTGTATTTGCTCCCTTATCTCTTTGTTGGTGTGATCAATGGTTGCCTTTATTTGCTCTCTTATTTCTTTTTTGGAGTGATAAATTTTTGCCTGTATTTGCTCACTTAAGTCATTCTTTAATTAAAAGATCATTTTAATTACATACATTCTGAATTCTTTCTCTGAAATTTCATCAACTGTGCTGTCAACAGATTCTATTATTGTAGTATCTTGGTTTATTTGGGGCACTTTCTTCCCTTCTTTTTTCATGTTGATTATGTATCTTCCTTTCTTGCAATGTCGATTTGTGGTTTCTACGCTATAATCTTGTACTGACACTACAGATTACTGTATCTCACTTTGAAGTTCACTTCCAGTCCCCAGTAGGTGTCCCCAGATGGACAGTACTGCCACTAAAGATGGTGGCTGCAGTAGTGGATGTAACTCAAAATGGCAGTGGGAGTGGCCCAAAATGAATAAAAACACTTTCAGAGATGGGGCTAAAAGGGTGGGACTTAGAATAGCTTTCAGCTCATTGATCAGAGATGTAGCACTTTGGTGGGCTGCTGCCTCCAGGCCATGTGTGTTGACCCAAAGTAGAGGCTAATACATGGGAAGAACTATGGGGATGGATACAGGAAGGGAGCAACAGTGTGGATTGCCACTCTGTGCAGGGGCATTCCTGGGCCTGAGCTCTCACACAGACCTGTGAGGGCATTCCTAGGCCTGATCCTGGCCTGAACTCCCTCAGAGATTCCAGGTGGTGGATCTAGCCCTGGGCCTGGGCTCCTGTGGATCTGCAGGGGCTCTGGCGCTGAACTGGGGGTGATCGCAGGCCTCAGCTATGGAGGTCCCAGAAGCAGTCCTTTGCCTGGGTAGGTGTTCCTCTGTGGGTTGGAGGCAGTCCTTCACCTGGGTCTGGGTTCCTCTGTGGGTTGGTGTATTGGTGGATAGCAATCTCGGGCCTGACCTTGGCTGGGTTCCTGTGGAGGTCCCTAAAGTTGGTCCTAGACCTGGCCTGTGCTCCTGCTGTTCAACAGTGGCTCTGGCTCAGAACTGGGGGCAGTCTAGGGCCTCAGTTAGGCCAGGTCTCCCGCAAGGATCCCCAGAGGCAGTCCTTCCCCTGGGTCTGTGTTCCCCTGTGACTGGCTGCTAGCAGTCTTGGGTCTGACCTTGGCTGTGTTCCCGTGGAGTTCCCTGAAGGTGGTCCTGGGCCTTGGCCTGTGTTGCTGCTGATAGACAGGAACTCTAGCAATAGGCAGGAACTCTGGCGTGGATCTGGGGGCGGTCGTGGGGAACTTATAAATACTTTAAAAAGAGAAGAATGAACCAATGCAATTCTCTATGAAAAATTGATAGATAAGTTAGTGAATAGATGAGTGGAACTTGTGAAATTCCACTTTTCTCTAAACAGAAAATAAATTTCATGTTTACTGTGATAAAATTTAATTATTATTATTATTATTTATTTATTTATTTTTTTGGTACTGAGGATTGAACTCAGGGGCACTTGACACTGAGCCACATCCCCAGCCCTATTTTGTGTTTTATGTAGAGACAGGGTCTCACTGAGTTGCTTAGCGCCTCGCCATTGCTGAGGCTGGCTTTGAACTCGCGATTCTCCTGTCTCAGCCTCCTTAAAAATTTAATTATGTCAGTGAAAATATGCACTTGGGTATGGTAAAGAACCACTAAAATTAATAATTGATTTATTTATTGATTTCAAAGATATATGATTTTCCATTTTATTACTCATTTACTTTTAGTTAGTATCTGGTTGAAAGGAAATAATCATGTCTATCACAAAAAAACTTAAAATCACACATCAGTGAAATTTTCTGGTTTATATAAAAAACTTGCATTTGAGAATAATGGAAAGTAATACACAAAACTGAATTATGAAAACTTAAGTACAAAATTTGAATATTTTCATATGCATGACAATACTTTGAAAATATCTGCATGCAGAGTATGCTAATAAATGTCAATTTTCATACTGTACTTGGCATATTGTTCATTTGCATTAACCTACTTTTGATTGTCCCTAATGCAGAGTTCTTCCCTTTTTCTCCTACCTGTGTGTGCATGTGTGTGCATGTAAGAAGAATGGAGGATTAATTTCAAAGAGCTTCTTACTAATATTTTTAGGAAAGTTTGGCCTTTAATAAAAATTCATATTTTAGACACATGTATATACATATATGAATTTTCTGCAATAAAATTTACAAATAATTTATCTTATAGAATATATCAGGTTGACTTGTACTTTATGGAGTCTTTCCTTTTCCTGAAATTAATCATAGAATTTTAAACTAATCTCTATCAGATATTGTTATTTGATACTTTCATAAATTTAGGCATTTAATAAAATCAATACAGTATTTTATTCTTGAGATTCTACTATGTGCTTGATTCTGCAGAACAATAAATAAAAGTATAGAACATAGACTTACACAGTTTTACAGAGGTTCTTTGGGGTAAAAAGGAAAGATTCATCTGTTTTAGTACAAGGAAAGGATATCTGGACACCAACATAAAACAGGGACCCATTAGACCTATAACACTTCTTAGTCACTGATCTATTTACTAACAAGCATACAGCTTCTCATGGCATATCTGCCTCTCTCTGTAAGACTTGTTGAGAAAAATGTATGGAAAATAAACACAAATAAGAGTATTCAAAATCCCATTATGAGAGAAAGCCATTATTAATAATTTGGGCATATTTTCCATGTTTTCCCAATGAGTTTGTTTTCCTTTAAAAGCCAGGAATATACTTAACAGCTATTTTTATTTTAAATAATAAATACAGGGGAAAATCAACTAATACATTGTTTTGATTATCTAAGTTATTAGTACTTGTCAACAGTTTAGTAAAAGTCATCTCCACAGTCACTGAGAGAGATCTCCAGAAGTAATGAGGCTAAGCTGCTCAAGGTTGATTCTTTCAGTCTTAATCTACTTGAAATTCTATTCAAGTAGAATCCTCTGTTAACATTGGGACCTATAACCCAGAGATAGTGCCCTATTGCACTGCCTCTGCCCTTGCATAGTCCACTTGCTTTGTGCTTGTTTTAATGATGTTTACTTGAATTTAAGGAGAAATGTATCATTATCATTATCATTTTAAGCTGCATGTCAGCTTAATTATACATTACATATTCTAACTCCTATTTACAGTTTAAAAAGACTTCATATTGTGATATATGTCTGTCTTTACATTGTCCTCTGCTGATGTCCATCCTTTGTTGTAACAGAGGACAGTGATGACCAAGCTGCCCAAATGCATTACTAATAGCCAAATGAAAATGAACTTTTAGAATGATTCATCTTCAAAAAAAGTTACATTCTTGACCTCTTTCTTCAATTACAGTTTTATTTTATCCTATGTTCTTCCTGCCATGTGATATTAAAACTAGGAAAACTATGACACTATTACTCTTCAAATACTTGCTAACTTCTCTATTTATTGGCTTTAGACAATTATAGCATAATACTAATGGAGGCAAAGACCTTATTTTTAATTCACAATTCTGTCAATGCCCAGCAAAGGCCCCAGACACAGTAAGTTCTCAATGCATGTATTCAAATGAATGACTTATTCTGGTATCCAGCTTTAAGGCTCAATTACTTTTTCTATCTCAGAAAGTTTATCTATAAGCTACCATAAAATCAAATACCAATGCAATCATGGTGCATAAGTATACTTATTTCATTTCCTTTAAAAGTTTTCTTGAGCTTACTTTCACTCTTAAAATTGTTCCCAGTGTATTCACTATTTTATTCATATATTTGTAGACTCCATATTCTAGTTCCCTCAGTAACTTATTTATTTTCTTCACATAATTGTAAATGATCCTCCTATATAAATAAGGTTTTAAGTTTTTGCTGCAACCACATTATTCTTTTTAAAACCTATACTGGCTATTCTTTGTTACTCTGATTTAATTTTTTCATCTTCAACTTCAAGGTTAGTCATCTTTATTCCCATATCTTTTTTTTTTTGGTACTGGGGATTGAACTCAGGGGCACTCGACCACTGAGCCACATCCTCAGCCCTGTTTTGTGTTTAATGTAGAGACAGGGTCTCACTGAGGTGCTTAGCACCTCGCCATTGCTGAGGCTGGCTTTGAACTCGCAATTCTCCTGTCTCAGCCTCCCTAAGTGCTGGGATTACAGGCTTGAGCCACTGTGCCCGGCTTATTCCAATATCTTTATAGCTCTAGTATTAAATGCTTCTTTCATTTGTACTCAAGCACTTATCCTGTGTTGTATTCAATAATATATGTTAAATAAATGTGCTGGGTAGTTGTCTCTCTACTCATTTGTCATATATGTATGCAAATACAAAGGAATTTCAATATTTTAAGTATATATTGATGATACAGGATAATGGGTTTCATTGTAGCATATCCACATATGCATATAACATAATTTAGTCATAGATTTTATACTCCACAAATTATCACACTTAATTTTGTGGGTATCAGCAGAAAACATGAAGAGTCTCACCTTTTAGTAAGGACTACAGTGGGGCCTTGAAAATCATATATTTATTTCCTGAACGGTGTTGGCCTCATATGTTAAGATGAAATCTATATCAGTGTATTGGTATCTAAGTCATCACAGAGTGCAGCAACCTCCATTTTTAGGCATAACATACTTGCTTTTTTCACTCTGCCATACTAGATGTACAGAAAACATTCTAAGTCAAGGATAAGAATTATAACAATGAGTGAGACATTCTGAATATTCTAACTTCTACCTAGCTTTAATTCAGAATTATACTAAACCCATTGAGGCATGTGTGGTGGTCCACACTTGTAACCCCAGTGACTTAGGAGGCTGAGGCAGGAGAATCACAAATTTGAGGCCAGCCTGAGCAATTTAGTGAGATCTTTTCTCCAAATATAAATAAATAAATAAATAGGTCTACGGAAGAACACCCCTGAGTTCAATCCTAGTAACAAAAGGTAAAATAAACCTGTGAGACAGGAAATGTCTCTAATTTTAACTAGATCTTTAATGCATAATAAAATAAGTATTGATATACTAATAATTTTAAGTACTTTAGATATTTTGTTTCTCTTGTACAAGAAATAATTCTGAAGCACAGATTACAGGGGTGGAATGGGGAATGGGAGCTGCATGATATCTTCAGACACTCTACCTCCTTCCAGCTTTCTACTCTAGCATCCTGTTATGTTCTTTGGTCTAGAGCTCTCAACATAATTACTGTATTTCAGAAAGGAAAAATAGGAAAGGAGCAAGGGCAAAAATGGTACCTGCCAGCTGAATGAACTTTCCAGTATGCCACACCACCTGTCCCATAAAAAATCTTGTAAAAATTTTCTCTCAAGGTTGTTGACAGTGAAATGTTATATCTAATTGTGTTAGCACACTCAAACACACACGCACATACACACATGTTCATTTACCCAGTATATGTTTAGAAAACAGAACACAGTTTTCGGTACATGTGATTTAGGTGGTCTGACATTATCCCTGGTATTAGGGGCAGGCATATGACCCAAGACTAACCAATCAGAGTACTACATCTACTTGGGCACTAAAGTTTATTCCAGCATGAACACATAATCAAATCCAGGCAAAATAAAAACAAAAACAAAAGAAATGGAAGTTTCTGAAATGAGGAGTACCAAGGATCATGAAAGCCTCAGCCCACCCATGGGGCTATTTTAGTCACAAGAAGGATAAAGACTATCAGAGAACGAAGTAAACATGGGAACACAGCTAAAAGACAAGTTTTTGATGGAAAGACCAAGGCAGAGACAAGGGCAAAGATACTAAAGGAACAGAAAGAAAAATAGTAGGATAGAGAGAGAGAGAGAGAGAAAGTAATTACTGATAGTAATCAAATGAGCTTCTAGATTTAGCTATTCTGAGGACAGTGACAGTTCAACCCATGGAATGCTGCATTTATGAGTCAATATATTTCTTTTGAACAATTTTCAGTTATATATCTGTCATTTGACCCATAGAGAGCTATAATACATAAAATGTGTGTAAAAAGCAATATTTTTAATAAGAAGCATTTCTTCTGGTAAATAGTTCTTAAAAATTAAATGTAAATAATTAACAACTTCAGTAAGCAAACTTGAAATAATATCTACATGTAAAGAATCAACTCATAATTTAACACTTATTTATTTTAAATAGAGAATTGTCTCAATGTCTTTAACTGAGCAACAGGCCTGTCTTTGTGTGTTCTTACATGCTTGGGAACACACATTTCCCATATAATATTAAATGTAAAAATTTCCTAAAATTTAAATCATATTCCTTGCATGCACATTATAGTTAACCATTAATATATTCATCAAACAATGAGTCAATTACTCAAGCATTTAAGGACAGGAATCATTTTAACTGCTGAGGCCAAAACAATAAAAATAATGATGATGTTACAGTTTCTCTATTCTTGAGAATTCTTAAGAAGCAGCATATCAAGAAACAAACAAAAATACATTTAATGTAATTCACAGTAATAATAGTTAATATTTGCTTAAAAGTTTGTCAGACACTTTTTTAAGCCATTTGTGTGTTGTATCTTATTTGGTCCACAAAAAAATAAATCCTATGATTTCATATATATAACTCTCATTTTGCAGATGGAGACATTGAGGTTAACTGAGGTTAAGATACTTTCTCAAGGCCACACACATAATGACCATGCACTCAAGAGTCATGAACCAAAGCTGGGCACGATGGCTCAAGCCTGTAATCCCAGTACTTAGGGAGGCTAAGACAAGAGAATCGTGAGTTCAAAGCCAGCCTCAGCAATGGCAAGGTGCTAAGCAACTCAGTGAGACTTTGTCTCTACATAAAACACAAAATAGGGCTAAAGATGTGGCTCAGTGTTCGAGTGCCCCTGAGTTTAATCCCCAGTACCAAAAAAAAAAAAAAGTCATGAACCACAAAACATCTTAGCCAGTACTACATTATCTCATTGCTACTGAATTTCATCTAAATTTAGGAATACAAATCTTTTATTTACTTTGGATCAAAAGTAATAATATAAATGTATATTCTTTTATCACTTTGACAACACTTTATGACAAGGTAGTACGATAATCAGATTTCAGTTTCAGAATGACAATGTTCAATTGAATTTGAACTTCAAAAATAGCTGTACTATTGTACATTCTGGCAGACTATATAAATGTGTATAATCATTTACAAATATATTTTATAAACTTAGGCAAATCTCTTCCATGTTCTTTAAGTAATACAGCAAAATTTTTGAAGCCATTTTATAATAAAAGAATGTCAGGTTTCAGAACATGATACCTCAAAATATGATGTCTTAGCATGCTGAATACATTGAACTAAAGGAGATTGGAAGTACCTCAGAAGGACTCTTTAATCTACTACCACTCTCCTTCCTCCCCATCCCTGTCTCCCAAAAGCATGCTATAGAAAATTGAATTCCTCTACTCAACTCCAGATGGATCATAGAAATTAGAACTCCTCTCAAAATCATCTTTGTGTACAGCTTTGTCCAATCACACTTCTATAAGGTTTTTCATACTTCATTGAGCTAAGTATTAAATAATGCAGTTTTCCCTGGGTTTTCAGGTCTTAGTTTCCAAGCCACCATGTCATGTTAAACTTTGATTAAATCAATTTATTATTCCTCTTCTTAATCTGCCTTTTGTTATAAGACTGCCAGTCATCATCTTTATTATGGGTGAGGGAAACGTAGAGTACTTTTTTACCCCTGTAGCAGTTAACATCTTATATTTTGAACAGTTCTTGTGTATACCTTTAAAAACAAAAGAATACAAATTTATACAGAGATAATACCAAAAAGCAGAATAGATGTGTATTTATGTTAACATATATTTATATATTTAAACATGAATAGCAGCTGTAATCCAGATATATTTTCATAAACAGTCAACAACTCCATAGTGATCATATACTTTTAGAACTAATTACATACATGTGTATGTTTTTAAATACAACAGAATCTAGTGTGCTTTTAAAATTCTATGTCCTTTATCTTAAGTGGCATTTTAAAAACAGTTAAATCATCACTTACATTTTAGTAACAAATTCAACATCTATAATTGAAATACATATTTAAATATAGGTAAAGAGTAGAAAAAACTGTTACAAAGTTTTTGCCATTTATTTTGTAAAAAAATGCAAGGAGCCCATGTCCTTAGGCCAGGACTATCAGTTTAGAATATTGCATAACCTCAAGCATTTGGGCTAGCTTATTTTGTCTGGTAACCTGTAGTAGTCTGCAAGATTTCATATTTCTGGCCCTCAGATGTGTGATAAAATTATTTTCTATGGTATTGTTTTATAACAGACTCAGGAAAAGTATACAGTATAATGGTTTGATAACCTTTGTGAAGATACTCAATAGCTAAGGAGTACTTTAATTTGATTTATTCCATATTAGTTGAGCACTGACTATAAGCCAGGTTTATCCTATAAATTTATATGGATACTTTTGTGATTTTAGTGTTCTGGGGAAATCTCAATGTTATGTCTTGCTTCTAAGGAATTTGGAATGGTATTTAAAAATAATGTGTGACATTTCATACTATTTGTTTTTTATTTTCTGGTCCTATTAATGGTATCATGTAGATAGATATTAATAGCATAAAACTAATCCATTGATTGCAACAAAACCAAAAGTCACTTATTGTGTTTATTTACATATATTAGTATCATCTCTTAAGATTATGATACTAGCCTTATGAGATAGATATTATTATCTTAATTTTATGTAGGATGAGGTTAAGGCTTCAAGAAGTCAAGTCACTTCCCTAAAGGCACCAATCTAATAACCATGGCTTTCTAATTTCAAAGTCTATGTCACACTTAACCACTAAGACAAATCACCTCTTTTGACATTATATTCCAAAAATAACACTCGCATGTGTATAGAAAAAAAAGAATATGTCTGAAACAAGATGTTAAAACTGAAGTTGGAACTAAGCACCACATTATAACAGATGTGAAATACTAGTGTGCGTTGCAAATCACTAAATAGAGATTTTCAAAGGAAATGGGTAAGCATCTGTTCCTCACTCTTGAACTCCTTGCTGACTTTCAGAATTTAAGTGGTTTAAGAAAATGCAGAGGGAGGAATATATACAGATTATATTCTGGAAAGCTGTTATCTGTTTTCTTGGGGAAGAATTGGAAGTTTTCACCTGTCATCTCCACCCAAGTGAAGAGGCCTTCTATGGGACCCCTTTACAAATTATTGAATGTGTTCTTTGTAGTTGGGTGGCATATAGGAATGGAGCTTGCCTCATATCTGAGAGAGGCAAAAGTGGGATATTTGTCTCTATGATCCAAAACTCTGGGTAAAAAGGCTGTGTTAGTGTTGTTAATTTCATGAGTACCTGTAAGTTTAATTTGTTCAGAACAGTCCCATTTTAGGCTTATTTTCCTGTTGTAATTATTATTAGTACCCCTTTTAACTTAAAATATGTCTCAGCTTAGATGATAAATTATATGATTTTCCTAAGGGCAGAACACACAGAAAATAGAGCCAACATTGGCTTAGCTTGGGTTCTGTCCAATGATCACTTACAAGAGTAAAGGATGGCTTTATTGAGATATGATTTGTATATCATGCATCAATTTAAAGTGTTCAAATCATTGGATTTTAGTATATTTATGTGGATTTGCACCATACTATAATGTAATTTTAGAGTACCTGAACTCCCAATATAAACCTCTTACCCATCAATGTTTTCTATCCTGTCCCTAGTTTCTGCATAATTCTATCACCTCTAACAGGATAACTAGGTAAACACCAACCTAATTTGTGTCTCCACGGATTTGCTTATTCTAAACATTTCACATAAATGAAATCATATAATATAGGTTGTTTGTGACTGGCTTATTTAACTCAGTATGTTGAGTTAATGTTTTCATAGGTCACCCATGTTGTAGCATGGAGCATGTAGTACATTTTTTGTATTGCAAATACTACTCTATTGAATGGATGTACCACATTTTGTTTATCTATTCAAAATGTGAAAAAACTAAAAATAAGCTGAAATAGCAATGATCACTGACATAAGGTATATAAAGGTTAAGTAGATTAAGTAATTGGGAAATTTCTGTTAAAGCATGAACTGCTTCACATCAATATAATGGTTTTCATATATCATAGTTAGAAGCTATTTCATATATTATATGATGAAATATCAGCTCATTATATTAACTTGTTTAAAACATACTAACATAAATCAACACTTATTGACCATTTTCTATGCAACAGGAAATCAAATATTGAGATTACAATTATGATGAAAAAGGAAGAGTAGGCAAAGTAGAAGCCACAAGTATAATCCAGCCTACTGCTAGTGTTCTCAGTAAAGCTTTCTTCCGGCACAGTCATACCTATTGGTTTATTGCCTATGGTTGCTTTAGCATCAAAATGACAGAATTGAAAAGTTGTGACAGAGACTAAATAGCTGCAACATAAAGTAAAAAAAAAAATTATAGCTTTTTATACAAAAGAATTTCACCCACCTTTATAATCTTTTTTTTTTTTTTTGGTACCAGGGATTGAACTCAGAAGTACTCGACCATTGAGCCACATCCCCAGCCCTATTTTGTGTTTTATGTAGAGACAGGGTCCCACTGAGTTGCTTAGTGCCTCGCCATTGCTGAGGCTGGCTTTGAACTCATGATTCTCCTGTCTCAGCCTCCCAAAGTGCTGGGATTACAGGCTTGCGCCACCACACACGGCTTCCATCCTTAAAATCTTGATGGTAATGGTATCAGAGATTATTTTAATACTAAATAGTCTGACATGAAACAAATAGTTTTATTTTTGAATTATATGTATATATACATATAATTTGATTAAAAATTATATACATATAATTTATTTTTAAAATTATACATATAATTTAAAGACAAACCATTGCATATATGAGAAGATAGTGAATATAGTATCTAGTACATAATGGTCAATATTTAAATATTAGAAAAATAGATAAAATTATAATAGTCATCTATTCAAAAAGTAATAGTTATTACTTGAAAAAATTAATTAATAAATTAGAAAGAAAATAATCTATAAAAGAAAACTGTCCAAGGGCAAAGGGCTAATGAAGTACCTGAAAAGAATCAGAAGGGAAAAAATGTAAAACATATTTTAAGGATACATATTTCAAATTTGAATTGTCAATTTAATCACAAAATTGATTTTTGTTGTTGTTGTTATTACTGGAGATTGAAGCCAGGGCACTCTACCAATGAGCTACATTCGCAGCCTTTTTATTATTATTATTATTACTATTATTATTATTATTATTATTATTATTATTATTATTATTTTGCCACAGGGCCTTGCAAAGTTTCCCAGGTTAGCCTTGAATTTGTGATCTTCTTGCTTCAATCTCCCTAAATCACTGGGATTACAGATGTGTGCCACTGTACCTGGCTTGATATTGATTTTTAAAATTGGAAGGTGATTTTATTTCTTTCATTGACAGTAGCCAATATACATTGACTCCTTATATTTTGCCTTTGAAATTACATATAATACAATGGAAGAAAAACCTTGACAAGATAGTAAATGTAGTAGTAGTTCTCAACCCTAGATACACATTAAAATCACCTAGGGGTCTCTTAAATATACCAATATCCTAGTACCCAAGATAATTAAATCAGAATGTTACAAATTCTAATTTTGAGCCAGCATTCAACCACTGCTACATAGTGTGGCAATTCTAATGAGGATCATGGGTATTAAAAGTTCTGGGCTTTGAGAGGAGATTATAAAAGACAGAAAATTCAGATTGTATATTGCACATTCCTCTTTCCTGTTTTCTGGAGAAATACTGTGTAAAATAATGTGTATGCATTGCCCATGTGGAAATATGGAAGAAGAGAAAATATTTAATATCACTGTTAAATAGTAAAGGACATAAATTCTCAAGTTCTGCAAAGGTGGTACAGATTATAGCCCCAAAATGACAATGAAAAATCACATAAATTCTATGAGCCTTGAATTTTCAACTGGGCAGTGGAAAATAATAGTCCAGTTATTTGCAGGGTCATTGTGAGAATAAGAATACCTATATAGTCAGCACTCTCCAGTTATAATGAATGGTGGTCATATTATTCATCCAATAAGTCAGAATAGATAATGAAAACATAAATTAATATCTCATTTTAGGCTAGCCATTTAATGTCATAGTGAGATTTTTAATACTAGAGCAATGCATTCTAATACTACTAAATTTTCCAAGTATTACTAGAAATACATTTATAAGGTAAACATGGGTTCTAAATAGATCAATGCATCCAATGTAAAATGTGATTTTTCTAAAGCCAGGCATGGTGGCACTCGCCTGTAATCCCAGCAGTTTGGGAGGCTGAGACAGGAGAATCGCAAGTTCAAAGCCAGCCTCAGCAACAGTGAGGTGCTAAGCAACTCAGTGAGACCCTGACTCTAAATAAAACACAAAAATAGAGCCAAGGATGTTGTTCAGTTGTCGAGTACCCATGAGTTCAATCCCTGGTACCAAAAAAAAATTGATTTTTCCATACAGAAAGTGAAGTGTCTGCAAGAAACCTTGCAACTATTTGATATAATTTTAAACTCAACGAAAACTTTTAACTTTGGACAAAAATTGACTGTTCTTGGGATAGCATGCGAATGATGTGGAAAGATAGTATCCTGGGTAAGCTTTGAGGTTGTAAATATGCCTTTACTTAAACACAGAAAAAAAGAAACATAGAAAAATATATATAATAGTATGAAAATTCATGAGAAAGTAATCATATAGATCCTTTAAGACATTTTTTCTTTTTTTCTTTAAAAAAAAGAAAAAAAACATGAAAAAGAATGCTCATGAACTTATGAAAAGACTATGATAGACACAAACACCAATGAATTAACAAAATGACTAAATAAAATCAGGTGTCATATTGTCTTATCTTAACCTTCACAACATAAAATAGAAAAAAATATTTTTGTTGTTTCCACATAGTTACATATATAAGGCTTTCAAAGAGATATCAATATTCTTGCAAATAATATGCAAACAGTAGACAAATATGCATTTAAATGACCAAGAATACAGAGATAAAGATGATTCTTTATGAAATATACCAACAAATTGAAACAATGTCTGATTTTAGATAGTCCAATTTTAAAATGAGTAGAAAGAATATACATGGTAAAATAAAACAAAGGCTAGAATTCAAAACAAGTACATGAAAAATGGGCAGCAGCAATTCTCGATAATTGGTTTTAAATAGCTACAAAAGGAATAATATGGAGAATAAGTGAGAAACTTCATTGATCCTCTGTAATTTTATTGCTGGATGCCCTTTTTTCATGTCCCAATACTTTTTTCTTAGAGCATTATAGTTATACATAGTAGTTTGGTTCATCCCAATGAAATTGTACATGGAATTCAATTTCAGATCATGTTCCTGCCATTTTCCTCCCCCACTGCCTTCCTCATTCTCCTTCTTCTAACTCTACTGAACTTCCTTTTATTCATCTATTTATTTATTTTGACTGTTTTTTCTACTTATACAGGTGAAATTCCCTGTGGTATATTTATATATGCATTTCCTCTACTTTCTCATCTCTCCTCTCTCCCTCTTGATCTCCTTCTACTCTACTCATCTTCCCTTTGTCTTTATGATATCTGATCTAGAGCTGCATGACCTCTAATAGCTTCATTGAAACAAGAAAAAAAATCTAGTGACATATTTCTTACCAAAAACTGTGGGCAAACAATAAATGCACTTTCCTTTCCTGGAAAGAATGGGCTAGGTGACTGATGCATATATTTCTATTTTATTTATTTATTTGTATATATAAAATATTTGAGGGACATGCATAGTGATAATAGTAATAATTTAATCCAAGTATTTGTTTATAAAGAGGAATTTATGAGGTGATATGTAACAGAGGGAAGGGATCCAAGAAATAATTAAGAGATTCCACACAGAGCTAAACACAGAAATATTAACTTCAATGGTAGCAATTTTTAATCCAAAGAAAGTCTAATTTTCATAAATTAAAAAAAGAGAAAAAATAGTTTCATCCTTACTGGCAAATTTCACAAATTTAAATTAAATTGAATGATAAAAACTATGTAAAATTAACTGCATATTAGATAAGCCACATGTGTATAAGGCAGCAACATAGAAAAATATATATAATAGTATGAAAATTCATGAGAAAGTAATCATATAGATACTTTAAAATACATCATGTTTTAAAACCCCCAAAATAATGTTCTTTGTGAATGAGACGGTTTGTTATGTGTGGCCATGTGAAATGTATGTGTTGTAATACAGCAGAATAGAGATGCAAGATAGTTTAAGGTATAGTTAGTTGTAGGCATCAAAAGTGAGGATAGAACAAGGGGAAATTTTTAGTTAACAAAATGTGGAAGGCATGGTGAATGAGAAAGTGAGGAGTAGGGGAACAAGAATAATTCCCTTCTGTGTTAGTCATCTTTCCATTGCTGTGACAAAATATCTTAGAATATCAATTTAGAACAGGAAAGACTTATGTTGCCTCATGGTTTCATAGGTTTCAGTTCATGGTTACTTGGTCCCATCACTGTGGGCTTGTGGTGAGACAGGATATCATGGTAGAGAGTGTGTGATGATGGATCAAAGCTGCTCACTTCATGGTGGCCTAGAAGCAGAGATCCACAGCAAGGACAATCTTGGGGATGAGAAAGATCCTTCGAAGGCCACACACCTAGTGACCTACTTCTTTCAAATAAGTCTTGCATACTAAAGTTTCAAATACCTCCAAATATTGCCACCAGTTGGGGACCAAGCCTTTCACACATGAGTGTATAGGGGAAATTCCATATCCAAACAATAACACTTTCTTACACATTAAGGTCACACTAAAGATATTGTACTAAGAGGAAGGAGACATTCAGTATGAGTTTGGGCATAGTGAGTTTGGTATGCCTTTGGAACCATTACATAAAAATATCTGACAGAGAAGCAAGGGTTAGAAACAGAATGAGGATAACAATAAGCTGTACAGACTAAGACAAATAAAGGAACAGAGATGAAAGAATTGTGGCACTTGTAGCTCAAATGTGAATGGAAGAAGAGGAGCCCATGAAGAATGCTGACACACTGCTCATAGAGGAAGGGGAGCAAAGGAAGATGTGAGAGGAGGCAAGCATATAGAGACTTTCTAAGGACAGAGTAATGAACTGAGTGATAATGCTGAGTGATAGAGACCTAGTAAAAAATAACTAGCACATATTTACTAGATTTACCAATATGAAAGTCATTGTTGAGTATAAAAAGTAATAGTTTTTGTACCATACCAGGTAAAGTCTATATTGTAGTAGATTAGGGGAAGTGGGAATTTAGGTCATAGAAGTAGAGAATTCAGAATTCTCCCTTGAGGATATTGGCCCAGAAAAGAAGAAAAATTAAATAGGAGTTCTATGGATAGAGAAGAAGAGATCAAGTTGAGCATAGTCTTGAAAGACAAAAAGAACAGATAGAAAGGTGCAGGTGAGATAATGAGTTTTAAATGGAAAATAAGACCCTCATCTCATCAGACAGGAAAAAAGCATAAGGGATTAGTTGCTGTCATGAACATATTTATAATTATGATACAGGGAAGGCAGGACCATTCATATTTGATGGTTTCACATATTTAAAAACATGTCAGGTAAGATATCAGTTGGGGGCTTGAGGAAAATAATCCAGTTTTGGAATTCTCCCTCAGGGTCCTTTATAAAGACAGCAGAGCTTGGAGAATTTTGAGAAATAGCTCAAATTTTGAGCCAACAATGAAGTTACTGTTTCCAAACCTATTTTTAATGTAAATATGAAGTCTCTGAAGGGTTAAAATATTGTGGAAAGCCATCAATGGGTCATGGTTTCAGAAGACCACAGATTCTTGAAAGAATTAGGCCCAGACCAGAAGAAACACTAAGGAGAATTATGAATCAAATTGTTTTCAGCCACTATATTATGCAGCAAAGATAACTGATACAAATATATTGAGTTTGGATGTTACCGTTTTTTGTATTGTGGAGACTAATTATTCACTTTAATTTATTTTCTTTCATAATTAATTGGAAAATTGCAGAGTTTTTTTTTTGCAAAGTGTGATATTTATTATAAAAATTAAGTTTCACAACAGGGAAGATTGTTCAGACAGCTATTTTTAAAGGTTAGAACATTAATTAGAAAGTCTTATTTAACAACAAATGATTAAAATTGATTTATATTGCTTATATTTTGAATTGTACCTATACTTATATTTGTCACTTTTATTTCTGGAAAAAGATCTTTCTTATGATTTACATAAATACCTTTTTCAAGACCCTCTATAAAATTGCCAAGTAAAATGCCGAGTATCATCTTATGGAATTGTAGGTTATTAAATCAAATCCAAATTTAGGGAATTATGGCCTTAATTTTTTACCCTTTTCAAAGTAGATACATGATATAATATAACCTACATTAAAGAAACATACTTTTCTCACTAATTCTCAATTTTGTATGCTAAAATATCCTTGTGTGACTATACATATGCATCTTCATATTCTAAGAAAATATGAAAAAGTAGTAATTATAAATTACAGCTGTTTCTGTACCTGCGTTTATAAATATTTGTCTAAGTATTTCTCTGTTACAGGCTCATTCTTTCATACTAAAGGCTTGTTTCTTTTCAGAATTTTTAAGCTGCTCCAAAGTGATGTTACCACTTAAGCTAGAGGTAAGCCCCTACTAATGGGCCTCTCAAGAAATAAGGTGTACCCAATCTAAGTACATCTCTCCAGCATCTCAAACCATTTCCTGGAAGAAATTTTTCTCCTGTATGTGGATAAAATTCTCTCTGCACCTTTTAAAAATACAAAAATACTTTGTAAAAGTGGCTGCAAATAATAGTTAAAGGAAGGTAGATCTCACTTATCTTACTCTTTCATTAAATTCTCCATTTTCTGAGTACAGGTTTAATCCAAACCTCTCAGGAAGCCTCTGCTTTCACATTTTTTTTCTTTTTTTGGGGGGAGGGGCACTAGAAACTTGTTACTTCAAACTAATATTTGAGAAAAGTTATACCTAGGACCAACATTATTGCTTTGGCAGACATTATGTAGTATAAGTTGTAAAAAACATAATCAATTTCTAATTTTTAAAAGAATAGGAATTTGTCTAAATTTTTATAGTATGCAATAATATTAATGATAATAATAATTACTCATCATAAAGTTGATTGTGCCAATCACCTCTTTGCATGATTAAGAGGCCCTAATCATATTGAAATATATTTTTAATTTCACAGTTAATAATATATGCTATTTTATAAGACACTTTAGCTAAGATTATTTTATGTAATTTCTTTTATAAACCAAAGTTAATTCATTGATGAAGGTTCTTATGATATTATTTTATTTTCAAAAGTGATTTTTTTCCATATGGCCCTAAATATAACTTACACATACCACAGTGGTATTGAACTTATTTGTTGTTCTTATATGTCTAGAAAAATCTGAAAAAAAAGTTGTATATTAACTCTCTGTGAAAATTGACTAATGCATATGTAAATAAAAATTTGATCCAGTTTAGTTGACCTCTGAATTCACTATGGATTTTCGAGCCACAGGTTAAGATCTCCTTATTTAAAGTATTCAAAAATCAATGCATTTTTTTATATCGTGTGCCAATGTGATTTTTGCATTCAATATCAAAAAACAGCCACATGGAAAGACAAAACATATTTCTTCCTTTCTTCTGTACCTTCCATACTTCTGTTGTTGTTCCTAGTTCTGGAACAATATACACATAGCAAGTTAATTATTTTTATTTATTCCAACTTCCTAGTGGAAGAGTACTTCTAAGGAACCATCAGTTGATGAGTACCTATACAACATTAGAAAATTAAAATAAATTTAAAGTAAAAAACATATGAACCCTAAAAAAAAGTAATGAAAGAAATTTAGCTCTTAATCTGTTTCTTCATCAAAAGTCAGAAATGTGGTAGCATCAAAATGGCATTCATATCAAATTCATAATACAATGAATTGAAAATCCATTGAGCTTTATTCTGAAATTTTTTAACTAATTTTTTAATTTTGTTATTTTTAACTACTCTGTTTCATTATCAATGAGAAGCACATGTACTAGAAACATGTAAGGGGCAACATTAGGAAAATTTTATTTAAATTTATAATTCAAGACATGAATATAAAATACCATGTATGCACATGTGTATCACTACATGTGTCTATATATTTATAATGTATGTGGAATACATGTATATGGCATATGGAGCACATATATGTGGAAAAAATAACATCAAAGTGCTTTATTATCACTTAAATGTTGATACATTATTCTTTTTCATTGTCCATAAAAGATGGCAAAAATCTAAAAAGGGATAATGTAAAAGTAATTACATTATCAAAATAATTGTTTCTTTATACTGGTGAATATTTATAATATATTTCACTTTATACTAGTGAAAATATTTTTGAAAGTGGGAAAATTCTTGAACATGTTTTACTGGCTCTTAGAAAGTTTTATCTTTGCATATTTTGCCACCAAATTTAGAAAAAGTGAGCAGCATAACATTATCACTTATGGTATCACAGTTATTCCTGTCATATTATGATTAGCCCTGATTGAAATGACATTTCCAACATGTACCAAAATGGTGAAAATGGTAATTAACTTCTATATTTGCATAAGGTTATTCTTTTAACCTACCAATTTCTTATACAAGTCACATAGACATCTTTCTTGAAATAAAACAATGAACTCTATGCATGCTTAGATTATTATTGTTACTTTTTGAGCTAAAACCCTGCTACTTTATGTCCACCAATAATTACTTCTGATAGACAGGTTTATAATAACAGAAACACATGGAAAATACCCTATCAATTTCACATGGAATAGTTTTGTTTCAAAATATTTTTCTTCTATATAATATACAGAATACATATTTAGCATACATAAGTCTTGCTTCTGTAATCCTGTGTCATAGTTCACTTTCTCAAAAATTGAGGAGAGGTGTATGTAAGTTAAAAAAATCTCTCTTGAAATATAATAGTCTCCATTTTAAAAAAGTAAAGCCAAAATTTCTTGTGATAATTTGATGGTATATCTATAAATGCTAAAAATTAAATTTCAATATGTCAAAATATATTATACTGTCATATATAACTAAAATGAATAAAACAGAAAAAATAAATGGAAAAAAGAATTAAATTTCAGGTATTTATTGAACTTTTTTTTAATGAATCAATCACAGTGCTAGGTTAACAGGACTTGGTTTGTGTGTCAGTTCTATCTCAAATTGCTGTGTGCTGATTGCTAGGTCATTTGCCATGTTTGAGCCTGGTTTTCTTGTTATTTAAATAAAAATAATATTATTACTTACTTCCCAAGCTTGCTGTCTCAAATAAGATACTACCTGTCAAAGGGTTTCATTCAGCATATCATATATATTGTTACTTTGCAAGATAATTGGGGATCTAAAAAGAATATATGAAGAGGATTAAAAAGAAAAATCTTTAAAAAGTATGTAAATGAAAATGATATCATTATTATTGAGTAAATTCACACATGGACACATACAGACACACTAAGGTAAATGCTTGTAAGGCTGAAAAATTTCTCTATATTCTCAGAATACATATTGTGTTTAATGTCCAATCATGTCCTCTTTTGCTGACATATTCACTACTGATTCCTCAGGGAATGAAAAAATCAGCAAATATATAGCATGAAATCAGAAGCTTAAGTTTTTATAAATTTTATGAAGTTTCTTATGGTTTTTATTTCCACCTGAAATTGCTGTCACAGCTAGTTTTTAGCCTTCTATCCCACATCAGTAGATGCTCTCCTAAACAAATCATCATTTATAAAAGTACTTTCCAACCAACAACCATTTAGAAACGTGTATTTTTAAGCTAAAATAATAATAAAAAACAAATATGGTTAATTTCCTAAATAAATTACTAGAAAACATTGGTTCCCTGACCTGTGAGGAATTAAAACAAAAACAAGCTTGCTTTCATTGTCCTGATAGCATTGTTGTCTTTGCCAGTCATTTTACACATTGCTTTTGGCATTTTTCTTGTCATCAGTATAAAGCTAGAAGCCATGTAGCTTTCTCTAAAACTCAGAGTCATTATTTCTACAATTTTGATACAAGAGGCCTAAATATTTTGGGATATTTAAAGAACAACTCAGAGAATTGTAATTTGGTCCCATAGGAAACACAGTAATCAATCCTGCCCACTTATTCTTCTAATTTTATAATTCAATTGTACTTGGGCTTTCTGCCTGTCTTTACTTTTCATTTTTCATAATGTGCCCCACAACCTTTGGCAATGGGGCAGCATGAAATTTTGCTGAGCTTGAGGTCTTTAAAACTCACCAATTTTGATGATTAAAATGTTAATCAGAGATAGTTCATAAATACTGTCATTTTCTCTGGATCTGGGAATGCACACTATAGCAATTCCAAAATAAGACCTAGTCTAGCAAAAAAAAATCTTAAGAGTAGAGAGAATAATTTGGAACTGACAAGGAAGTCAGGGAATAGCCTGAGGGCACTGGGGTTATACACAAAGGAGGAAAGCAGACTGTTAGTGATTATCAGAAAGAGAAGTGAAATACCACATTGATGTGCCTTGGGCTGTGACAGAAGTAATGGCTCAGGAAGTAGCCATGATTTATTGGAAAGTTCCGTATTCAACACTTCAAATTTGTTATCTTTATTTCCATCCCATACATGCTACTCCTGTCCATATAGCTTCAACCCTTGGATTGTTCTTTGAGCTCTTTCTTCTTTTTTAAAAATTTTTTAGTTGTCCATGGACAATTTATTTATTTGTTTGTTTATTTATTTCTATGTGGTGCTGAGAATCGAACCCAGTGCCTCACACATGCCAGGCAAGTGTTTTACCACTGAGCCACAACCCCAGCCCACACATTCTTTCTTCTTTATCCACATACTTTAATTCATCCCAACAATGATGTCTTTTGATTCTGTATTATGTCACATGATGGCCTCGACCATAGCTTATGACTCCATTATCACTGAAAAATGTCTGAAGAGTCTCTTTCCTATTTTTTTCTTGAAAACTAAGTCCCAGACATGTAGGAATAACTGAAAGCTCACTCTATCCTATCCTAATTCTTCCACTCATTCCTTCCAAAATTACCTTCTATATCCTCTTTCAACACATTGCTTTGAAAATTATGCATGATTATGCATGTCAACCTTGAGAATACTACTTAAAAGATTTGTAACAGATAATTAAACATTGGTCTTGAGTTGTGACTTCTGAAAGCAGTTTGGTATCCTTGCCTACACATTAGTATCAATAGGGAGTTTTACAAAAACACCCATAGAAATACTTTAACATATAGATTTACAGGCTCCATGCCAGATCAATTAAATCAGAATCTCTGGGATGCTAGAGCAGGACATAGACAAATTTTAAAGACTTTTCATGTGCTTCTAGTATACAACAATATTTGACAACCACTAGACTGTGTAAGACCAGTCTTTACCTTGATATAAAACCCTTGATCCTTTGGTTGCAATTAATGCATGCTTATTGTAAATACTGATCATTGTTATATGTTGAAATCAATTATTTTATTATAATTTTCTTAACCAGACTCATCTTATTAAATCAAATAAATGATAGTAGTCTAAATTACTCAATAACCTTTTTCCAGACTCACTGGTCTGCTTGGAATTGTATGTAAAATCACATGAGTTTTTCTTCTTATACATAACCAGGAAATTAACAGCTTCTAGCTTTTCTATACCCTTTTCCCTTAGCTTGGAATCATCTTCTGACCCTTGACTGTCTCATCCTTCAAGGCTCAAGTCAAAAATCCACTTCACTAGGACAAGTTTTCAGACTTTTCAAAATCTCCTGGGCTGCCTTGGCATGTCATTCCTATTTTTTCCAGTACACTGTCTTTGTCATAGAGTAATGTGTCTCTTAGTGTACAAGTTATTTGAGTGCATGGTGCTTTCATCTCTGCTCCTAACACACAGAAAACAATGTAGCACATAGTATTTTGGTGGATGCTTTAAAATGAGTGAATGAAAAAAATAAGCTGATACAATAGTAATAGTTTGATTTACAAGAGAAGGCATTTAAAGTCATTTTACTTTTACTAAGTGACAAGCATCCTCCAAGAGACTTCCTACACATTATTTCACAGAATCCTCAAAACAACCAAAAGGAAATGGTGTCACTGGTGCCCCCATATTACAATGGAGGAAACACAAAGAAAATGTCATTCAGATAGCTTAATTGTCAAAATCCCTACTTAAATATAACTCTAGTCTTCTAAGAAATAATCTTTGAGGAAATATTGCTGTAAACTAAAATATAGCTTCATTGGCAAGTTCAGGAAATTCCTGAAAATACATTGTCTGAAATATATAGTGATCAACTAGATCTGTTTCAATACAATAAAGTGCTTATCCAATAACTACTTATTTACTAAGAATTACTCTAATATCCAGGACTCAGTGTGTCCACTAATCCTTGTGTGTGTGTGTGTTTGCCCAATTCAAATCTGATCTCTGCAAAGACTTGTTTTAAGACACTTGAACTGAGACCCACCAAATACCCTGTAAATACTCAACTTCTAACTATCTTCAGAGAACTGAAACCCTGTCAAGGTGTTGGTTTACTTTATTGTGCCAAGTAATAAATTCAGCTTTTGTTTCATTGGTGGTTACTTTGAGAAGGTAAAGGTTGACATTAATTAATGTCACTCACTTATAGCATTCAGAAATGAATCCCTCCCTAAGTTTGGATTTGTGCTACCTATTATCATATACTGTCTCTATTAGAAAAATAAAATTAGTTCTAAGATTCCAGTTTTACTGCAACTATGTTTTTAATATTTGTAAATTATTTCCTAATTCTCATTAGGATAAAACTGTGCTACAAGATTGTATAAACTGAGCATTGATATGTGAACAAATAAGTTTTTTATATGGATAGAAAAACTTCATACTTTGAAGTTTGAAAGAATGAAGGCTGAGAGGGTAGCATTGGGGAAATAGATTATGTTAGAAATGGTGAGTTCTTAGTAACATTTCTAGGACCTCTTTTCAGTTTGTATATTTACTGCACCATTTCCAGGATCCATTTCTGGATCTTACTGCCATCTTTTAAGCTTCCTGGAAAAAGAACAATTTTCTAACATAATAGTAAACACTTAATTGGGTGTTTACTATATACTAGATAATGTTCTAGAATATGTAGCTCTGAGATTGAAGTAGTAAAGTAGGACTGGATCTTCCAGGGTATTTTAAACTGCTCTCATGGCTGTGGAATTTATCTAAAATGGAATTGGGAGAATTCTGGAAAGTACCTAATGAAATATACATTTCAGAATATTCCTAACTTTGTGGAGAATGAATTAGGAAAGAAAGGAGGGTTCGGGCAAATCAGACAGACAGTTGCTAAAATTGGAGAAAAGACAGAAAATGAGTATTAGGGTGCATAAGCATGGGGGATGTCTGCGTTTTATTGAGGACTAAAATATGGATGTCATGTTTCTGCTCTCTGGGCAAAATCTTGAGGGATGCTTTGAAAACGCTGTAAATGATGTTGAGCACCATGAATCATGCCTGTAGTCAAAGTGACTATGGAGGCTGAAGCAGGAGAATAACAAGTTCAAAGCCAGCCTCAGCAATTTAGCAAGGCCCTGAACAATGTAGCAAGAACCTGCTCAAAAAAATAAAATAAAATTTATAAAGCTGGGAATGTAGCTCAGTGGTTAAGTGCCCCTAGGTTTAATCCCTGGTACTCCCCCCCCCCAAAAAAAAGAAAGAAAGGAAAAACGGAAAAAAAAAGAAAAGTAAACATTGTAGATTATATTATACAGAAACAAATTAAACTTCTCTGTAGGTAACAGGGAATGTGGGTGGGGTAGCAACAGGGAAGCAGACAATGTTAAGGGCATCAATTCTCAAATTCATCTGTAAAATCCAGACTAATGCCTTTGACTTCATAGCATAAAGAAGGAACCCACAAGGATTTGAGAATAGATTACAATTCAAACTTTTAGCTTGAGTAAATAAGTATTAACACTTGTGGAAGA
The DNA here is from genome assembly GCA_028644305.1 of Xerus rutilus. NCBI lineage: Eukaryota > Metazoa > Chordata > Mammalia > Rodentia > Sciuridae > Xerus > Xerus rutilus. Next base: position 100,082,671 of record CM053417.1, read on the forward strand.
CAACAAGAGAAATAACAATTAAGAGGGACTCTCTATTTTAACCAACCTATTTTTCCTCCATTTTCCATTTAAAAAGTTTTCCCATGACAAATCTTAACTATATTCCCACCTCTGTATTTCCATAATACTCTGTATCTTAGAATTTATTACACTGCATGAGGTTTTCTTTTTATTAGTCTCTACCTGTGTTTCATTAGAACTTTTTTTGTACCAAGAATGGAACCCAGGGTGCTTTACCATTGAGCCACATCCCCAGTTCTTTTTATTTTGTGATAGGGTCTCACTAAGTTGCTGAGACTGGTCATGAAATTTAACATCCTTCTGAGCTGTTGGGATTACAAACATTTGCCACTAAGCCCAGCTCATTAGAACTATCTTAATGAATGAACAAGATTGTATCTCAACAGTGACAAGTACATAGTTCAATAGATGTTAGGTGAGTGAATACAAAAATGAACCAGAAAATAAAATAGGGAATGATGTGGAAATGGCCTGAAATATTTTATTCCTTATTATTATTGATATGCAACTTTTAAAAAGTATGTTCTACTATTTTACTCAGTTGTAAAGAGAGATTCTTGATCAACTAAATTTGAGAAATATTATATTAAGCACAGCTTTTTTTTTTTTTTTTTGGTGGAGGTTAGTGGGGATTGAACTCAGGGGCACTCAACCACTGGGCCATATCCCCAGCCCTATTTTGTATTTTATTTAGAGGCAAGGTCTCACTGAGTTGCTTAGTGACTCGCTTTTGCTAAGGTTGCCTTTTAACTTGCAGTCCTCCTGCCTCAGCCTCCCAAACCACTGGGATTACATGTGCGTGCCACTGAGACTGGCAGTTAAGTAAAGTTTTATACTTTAAACAAAAAATAAATAAATAAATATTTTTCTTTACTCTTGAAGAATCTAGACTTGTGTTGCTCAGCATTGTAGCACTAGAAACATAAGGTTATTTAAATATAATATTACAAAATATAATTTAAATACAAATGAATACAACATACATTTTATGAAATGAAATTAAAATTCAGTTGTTCAGTTGTATTAGCCATATCTCATGGGCTTAATGGCACATGTGCTTATTGGGTACTGAATTGTATACCACAGGTATAGAATATTTTCACATTTACAAAAATTTTCTATTGGATAGTTTTAATTGCATTGACCTAAAGAAATCATTATTGCTGAAAATAATTCTTGGAAAGCCATGGTAAAGTATATTGTTCCTGAGATTTCTCTATGTGGGGATTTTTAGACTACAAATTGCAATACAACTTTGGCTTATTCTTTATTGCTTGATTCATATTGATTACATTTAGATTGAAAATAAACTATATAGCTGCTTTTCAAAAGTAATGTTCATTTATTGAGTCCCTGTTTTGTACAACATTTATTTTATACTTAAATTTCAGTAAGAATAATTGTGAGATCAAAGTAATGAAGGGAAATTTTTCATTCAGCATCTTCCTTGGGCTATTTAAAAAAGCACTGACTACTGCTTTGATCTCCGCTTTTGGCAATTTCTAATTGTGAAGAGTTCCTCTAGAAGGCAATTTGTCATACTCCATTTTACTACAATCATATGGATAGTCCTAAAAGTTTCATAGGGGAAAAACTATTCATTTAAGAAATGGAGATTAGATTTTTCATTTCATTGTCTTAGACAATGAAGAAATAAAGTTACAGTAATATAAAAGAAAATGACCTTTATAATATTAAATAAATAGTAATGCCTGGAAATTTTTAAATAGATGGAGGTAAATATTTCTTTTAGCAATATGGAAATAAATGCTTAAAGAACAATTTGTGGCAGGATCTGGATTCAAGTTAAAATTTAAATTTATAAGGAAAATTTTGGAAGATGATTAGAAGCCATTTAAGAGGTAGCAATAAACTATTCTCTGACTTCTTAGTTCTGTCATTTTTTCATTACTACATACTTTTCTTATGACTTGTTTTTTTTTTCTTTTGATGTGATTTGTCAACTGAGTGCCTCTTAGGACAATGACATAAAATACTTAACATTGTCATGATTCTTATTCATTACTCTCCATTATGTTAATGTTCACATTCCAAAGACAATTATTTCCATTTATTCCTTTCCTTACCCCATTAGCCTTCCCCATGGTCTCATTAGTCAGATTCCAGAAATGGTTTTTTTGCCCTTTCCAAACTTCTTTGCTTTTATGTGTCCTTTTGTTGCTATTTGCTTTGCTTTGTTTTCTGGTTTCAGTGTGTTTTTGTTGTTGTTCTTTGTTTTGTTCATTTGTTTGTTGTTGTTCATTGCACCAACTATGATCATAGAAAAATGTCACAGTATGATTTTCAAAAACATTAAACTGTGAACCTCATACAAATACAGAATGAGCACCTGTCAAAGGTGTTTAGAAAGAACCAGAAATATAACAAACTTGTCCTAAAGAGAATACAAAAAACCAGAATATAGAATCTGTAAGTGACCAAGATGATCTTAATATGCCTCTCAACTATATTTTCCACAGGTTTCTTTCTGATAATAAGCACTCCTCACCTTCTTTTCCTTAAAGCATTTAGTTTAGAAAATTTCCAGATGGAAATTTATTCTCTGCCACTTGGAGATGTAGAACTTTTACAAACCAAAATTATGTTTCTTAAGCATTCAAATGACTGCTTTAAGATTGAATAGTCAATAAAGATAATGTCCTTATGTTCCATTATATGTAGGAGGGTAGGAGCCTAACTTAGTACCAATTAGCAAACACAGATGGCCTAATCACCTTGACCAATCTTCCCTCTAATGTCTTTCAGTACTTTTTCTCTAACTCATCAAAATAATTCAAATCACCCTTGAATTTCATTGCAATGAAATGTAGTTTACTCTTTTACCTCTATTGCAATAGTATTGAATAGTTTTGAATAAAATTTTCTTGCTATTTTTAAGAAGTGTCCAGTGAAGTACTTCTTTAACTAAATTAAAGATGCTGGAATGAGATTGCAAAGTTAGATATCAAAGTGGCTAATCAGCTTTCAGGGCAATAACTTTTGGTAGAATCTTTTTCTTCTGAAAGGAATTGACTTGCATCCTTTATAGAAAAAAGCAATTTGCAACTTCACAGTTTTCTACAAGTCAACATACCACTTTAAAGAGTCTAGGATAATAATCCTCATCATGTGATCTGATAATGCTATTTTGAAGTAACTCTTTTAACACTCTTAAGATTTTGGAAATACCTTGTCAAATACTGGTCAAGTCACTTCAGTGAATTTTACTTTAATTACTTTTTTCTGAAAGTTTGGAGGCTTGCGACTTTATTTCATTTGGAAGCTTTATCATGCCATGTATTTAATCACTTAGTTTCCTGCCTGTTTTCATTCATCTCTAGATTTCATTGATTCTAAGATACACAGTTTTCTCATATTTTATCATCTCTGTAATCAGGAATGTCTTTTATGATTGCTGTGATAAGAAAGCATTGTGTCATAGTGTATTGGTCCAGATATTGATTGTCTCATAACATTTGACATATTATATTCAGTGAAATAAGATAAGCTCCTGGAGAGAATTTAGGAAGGTTGCTATTGAAAGAAAAAAATGGACAAGTGATTAGAAAGCTTTCCACTTCTCAAAATAAACCTGCAATTGTGCATCCAATTTCTTTAAGACCACATAAGTTAAATTTTATATTCTTACATTTCCCATTCATGCAATGCATAGCTCAATTTTAATTCCAAATCATATTTCTTGTGCTTTTCTTTCCTTTTTATCTGATGCTAATGGTTTTCCTATTTCTATCATGTATCCTTCATCTCCACAATTCATCAAAATATTTTTAAGTTTTTAATCTGTTTGTATATATTATGATTAACTTTATAATTTTTCACAAATAAAATACTGAAATTTCCAAAGGAAATTTCCCAAAGCTCAGGAAAAATATTTAAAAGTTTTGAAAAGCAAAATAAGCTGCATGATCAGTAATTGACAAGGTGCTTCTGAAAATTGCAGATTTGAGTTACTTCAAAGGAATATTAGAAAAACATATGTCAAGAGTCATTAATTCAGATTACAGTCAGAATAGTGAGATAAAACAACAGGTAAGAATGAAGATCCCAGACAGCTTGAATAGCATAGACACCAAAAACAAAAAAAAGCTCAGCAAGAAACAAGGAACATTTAAGAAGCTTAAATTAATTCTGTGTTGCTAATATAAAAGTAGGAGAAAGTGCTACGGTTTGAATATGGGTAGTGTTACCAAAGGTCCACAGGTTAAAGTCATAGTCCCGAGGGTGGTACTATTGGGCAGTGGTAGAAGTTTTGAGAAGTGGAGCAAAGTAGGTGGTCTGTGGGTTACCGGGGACACGTCCCTGAAGGAGATCATAGGACTCTGGCCCATCCTATACTTTATTCTTCTCCCTTGCTCATGATGTTAGCAGTTAACTCTGACACACACTCTCCACCACTGCCATCCAGTGGCATCATCAGTGGTACGAAGCAATGGGGACAGAAGATCTTGCAATGGGACCTCCAGAATCATGAATAATATACAACTTTCCATTTTATAAGTTAATTTCCTCAGGTATTTCACCATACTATTGAGAAATTGACTAATACTGATGGTTAGGAACCTTTGTATTTTAGCAGAGTTGAAATATTATTCTGAAAGTTTAAGGAGTCATTGGAGGATTTTTAAACATGAGATATCAAGTGCAGGTTTATGTTTTATAAATATCTCTTTCTAAGCAGAAGAAAATAAATATGTTTTACAGCTGGAGAATGTCTTACAGGTGAGTGTTAATGAAAGATTAGATTAAAATGTAAGTATGGACAATTGGGATCCCAATTTCTGATTCATCATCAACACAACAAGAAGAGCATATAGATTGTATGGCTACATAAAGTTTCATCACCCCACCCAAGTGAGTGGTCCTTTGTGAGAGAGAGCTGGCCTGAGGGCTTCCGCAGTACATAATACAACTATATCAGGTTTTTCAATCATGAGCTTTTGGCCGCCATAGTTCCATAATGTAACAATAGCCACATTCCTGTGAATAGCAGCAAGGTGCTAATGGAATAGTCACACCCTATGCACCCTGTAGCGCTTGGAGGACAAAGGGCCTCTTAGCAAATATAAAGAGGGACCTGAGCTCAATAAAGAAGAGTCTGGAAGAGTCTAAGAAGTAGTCTGAGAGAGTCTGAGAAAAGTCTCTTGCCTTGTGTTCTGTGTGTGTGTGTGTGTGTGTGAGTGATTTGTCATCCGCGGCTCCCTCGCCTGACTCGGTTTCCCTTTGTGCTGGCGCGGGCGCTGGCAGTCCTTCTCAAAGAGAGTGAAGCTGAGTTCATGATGTCTGTTCCTCCAGTTACAAAAATCAATGTCAAAATTGTAAGCACCCCTTCCTTCAAAGCACACACTTTACTGCACTAGCATCTTGAAAATGCACTGATTCCTTCATTTATTTATTTATTTTTGTCCAGTGCCCACACACATTGCGTATCCCAGTCTCTTTCACTGAACTTTTGACACAATTTGTTTAACCATATATACACCCTAAATCCTCAGTATCATCTATGATTATCTCTTGCCCTGCCACCATCTTAGATATATCTATTTCCTTGAACTTCCTGCATTTCAGATATAGGAGTTGGGGTTTTTGTTCTTTCTTCCTATTATGGTTTGTAAATTATAAACTATCCATTCTTTTGTCCATACTCCTAACTTTTTAAAATGTATATAATTTATTTCTATACTCTTTTGGCCTCTGCACTTCATTTTCTGCTACATTCAAAGAAGGATTTGGTATCTGGTTTGTGTATTCTCTCTTCACACCGAGTTCTGCCATCACCCTTGACCTTTTCAATATATTCAAGAATGACTCACCACAATACCACATATGTACATTTTGGTAGTCTACATTAGATTAGTAATCTTAGTGGCTCCTTAATAATAAAGATTCATTCCTTACTCAGGCTACAAGTCTACCATGGGTTGATGAAGGTTTATGTTCTATTTGTGACACTCCAAAGTGAAGGTTTTATTTCAATTTAATCACCAAAAGCTCAGATAAACCTCCCCTGACTTCCTCATCAGGTTAATACCACATGGTAAAATTTTCAAATAAAATCTTATTTGGGGAGATACTGAGGATTGAACTCAAAGGTGCTTTACTGATGAGGTACATCCTCAGTCCTTTTTATTTATGTTTGTTGTGACATGGTGGCACTTATTTACTGAGACTGGCCTCTAACTTGCTACTCTACTTTCACAGCTTCTTGATTTGCTGGGATTATAAGTATGCACCACTGTGTCCAGCTGTGTCTTTCCTTTTGAACATAATTTCTCTTTGTGTTCCTTGATCATTTTTCCATAAGTCCTGTGAATGCAGAAGCCATGTCCATTTTGCTTATGATATACTCTACAATGATGAGCACAGAGAAAAACACATGATAGATGTATAGTAAATATTTACCAGATTAAATAATGGATAGAGAAATGAATAGATTCAAGGATGGATGGTAATGTCATCTATTGCAAGCATACATACATGCACAGACACACACGTGTGAAGAAAACTGTAGGGAAGAAGTAATAAACATTAGGGATTTATACTAAAGTGCATAGAAGAAGTCCATGAGTAAGTGTTCAATAAACAGACTACACCTGTTCAGTTTAGAAATACAAATTTGTAAATTGTCAATATCAGTAAACACTGATTAAAAGCAGTAAATGTTTACATGATAGATTACACTGAAGCCTCCCCTCTTTCCATTTTATGTTCCCCTTCTATTCATTGCATTTATTCCCCCAATACAACCTGACTTTGGAGCTCCTCCCAATAGAAAAACAACCTATTTTTCTGTCCTTTGAAAGTGGGCTAAATTTGTGACATTCCTTGGCCAAAACAATGTGGCTAAATTTTAGGTGGTATGTCAGTTCTGAGCCTAGACATCAAGAGGCCTTGTGTACTTATATTATCTTTCTTGGAACCAATCCCTTCTAGATGATAAATACATAAGTTACTCTGAAGGATTAAAGACCACATGAGGGAATGCCCAGTTTTACCATCTGAGGCCATGCAAAACTATATACAGATAACACAAAACAAGTGGAAATTTCAAGTAAAATGTGTAGAACATCCCATTTACCATAATGGACAGCAGATGCATGAGAAAACCCAGATTATTAGTAAGCTCATGATCAATATTTGCCTATTGTATTAACCTACTCATTTTTGAAGTGGTTTGTTACTCAGCCACAGCTGACAGATACATCATGTAGGAGATAAAATGATACAAAAATATGAGTACCATTTTAATTATTTTGTATTTTATGCAATGGTTTTTAAGTAGGAAAATTTTCAAACATATGTGCACGTCATGAACACTACATTATTCCTATATATCATCACCTAACTTAAACATTTATCAACATATCACTAATTTAATTTCATCTGTATCTCTAACTTTCACCCCAACCATCAAATAGATTACTTTGCAGGAAATTCTGAACATCACGTGTCTCTTTTTTCAGAGTAAATTTTAGTACATATTTCAGAAAGAAAAAAAAAAAACTTTTGAAGAAGAAAAATCTGATGCTCTGCCAGAAACTTGCTAAAGGGATAAAAGATATTTTTAAAATTTTCATTAATTACTTTTTATGTAGCCTTGAATTCTCAAGGCCAGAAAGAAAAGAGAAAGCTTGAAAAAAATCTCTTCTTGACTGATAAAGGGGCAGTACTGGTACTGTATACATTCTTATAAGAATTATAGTCTCTTTCTTTAGAACTTGAAAAAAAAATTGGCAATCAAACGCAGAGAGGGATAAAGAGACCCAATTGTAATCTGACTTCTGGATAACACTTGTTTTTCTTAGGAAAATAAAGAATAAACATTATTTTTCCATAAAAAAATCAACATAACATATTGGAGCATGGACAGGGATATAACTTATTACCAAGTTCCAATATCCTGAGGAATTTCTTATAGTCAAGTATCTCATAAATGCATCTCTATGGAGGAGGATAAATTCTTGTTAGCATAAACAAAAAGGAGGTGTAATGAGGCAGAAATAAAATTACACATTTAGATTTTCTTCTAAATATATTTCCCTCAAAATATGCATTAGAATTATTAAGGGATTTAATTGATTGAAATGGTTAAACAAAAAGTTTTGGGTAGGGGAAGAAATAGCACATGAAACATGTTCTAAGTATAGAAATTAACAAACCATCACTGGTGCCAAATAAAGGGTGGGAGAGATTAAAGGTATTAGAGTCACTCAATCATTAATAATAAACAATTTGATAGGTCCTACAGCTAAAATAGTTAATATGATTTCTATTTTAAAGTGAAATCTTTGTACAAGTCTTATAGACACTTTGGTTCATGTAACCTATACAAAAATACTTTGATGTTTACCACCATTTTATAAGAGATGCTCTGAGAGATTAAATGGGTCATCCAAGATTCGTGATGTTAAAATTTGAAGATTTAGGAACTATTCCATGTCTTCTAGTTCCTAGCAAGTTTTTTTTACTACTTTATCATACTATATTCCTATAATAGATACAATTACAAAAAGGCTTCAATATAGTTTTGCATATGTACTAATATGTTTTGGCTATTAAAAAGACTACACGTATCCCAGCAACTAAAGAGGCTGAGGCAGGAGGATTCCAAGTTTAAGGTCAGTCTCAGCAACTTAGTGAGGCCCTCAGCAAATTAGGAAGACCCTGTCCCAAACTAAAAAATCTAAAATAAAATAAAGGGCTGGGGATATTGCTCAGTGGTTAAGTAGCCTTGGGTTCAATCCCTAGCACACCCAAATGCACACATAAAAGGAAGAAAACAAAAACCACATGTTTTACAACATGCTCAACATCTGTCTACTCTCACAAAGTCATCATTGATGATTCATTTCTAACATTGATTCAATGGTCAAATCCCATGAAGGCAATGACCTAGTATCTCTCCTGGATTTCTTTGGATTCCCATTTTCATGCCCTAATTCCAGATTTTCAACATCTCTCAAGTGCTCAGCTCTTATTATAGCTGATGATATCAACATACTGACATATCCACCATATTAAGTCTGCTTCCTACAAACAACTTACACATTCCTTCTAATGGTTTTTGTCTAGTCTTGTGACCAATATGATAGGTAAATCAAAAGTACTATAGATCTATCATTCCTGGAAGCCCTCAATTAGTAGCAGATGGGGGTGGGCTGTGAATAAATAATCTAGCTTCCTCTTCCCTTGGATATGAAAACTCTGAGGGAATATCTCCCTTTTCTTACAGAGTTTTCCAGTGAACCTAATTTTACATGGTTTATAAGAGTAAGTGATATTTTTTTGTATCAGGGTTGAACTCAGGGCACTTTACCACTGAGATACACACTCATCCTTTTTTATTATTTTAAATTTAGAGATACGGTCTTGCTAAATTGATAAAAGCTAAAATCCTCCTGCCTCAGCCTCCCTAGTGTGTGAAATTACAGGTGTGTGCCACCACACTTAGCACTAACTTGTCTTTTAATACTATTATGGTTTTGATAAAAGGTGTCTCTCAAAAGCTCATGTGTGAGAAAAAATGCAAGAAAGTTTAAAAGTGAAATGATAGGTTTAGAAAGCTTTCACCTAATCAGTGCATTAATCTCCTAATAGGGATTAACTGGTTGGTAACTATAAGCAGATAAGGTGTACCTGTAGGAGGTAGGTCCCTAGGGGCATGTCCTGTTGAACAGAATTTCCTCTCTCTGCTTGCTGGGGGCCATATTCTGAGCTGCGTTTCTCTGCCATACTCTTCCACCATAATGTTCTGCCTCATCTTGGGCCCAGAGCAGTGGAGCCAGCTGTCTATGAATTGAGACCTCTAAAACCATGAGTGCCAAATAAACTTTTCCTCTAAAATTTTTCTTGTCAAGTCTTTTGGTTACTGTGGAGAATAAGCTAATTAAAACAAATACATACTATATTGGCTACTGTCCTGGCTCATCTAATTTCTACATTCCTCTAGTGATGCTTTCTTTTGGAAGAGTCCAATATAAAATAACCCCATAGATGTTCCTCCAAATGCTGTATTCAACCTAGATACACACTACTGTTAAATGACTTCCCTGACATCAACATAATTAATATACTTCATCTTTTCCAGTACCTTTTAAGTGTAAAGTTTTAGTTCTTTAGTTTTACACCCAAGACCATGAACTTGTTCCATCCTAATTATGTAGCAATACATAAGGAAATAGTAACAGGCAATTGTAAGGCAAACATAATAATTTCAGTCTTATGTTACTTCCCCATTCAGGATATCCTCTAGAACTTCTTTTCCACTTAGCTAAGTTTTACTCCTGTATCAGAACTCAATGCTTAAATCTTCAAGAAGTTTTTCATGATTTTTATTCTGAATTCTATGCCTCATCTCTGAACCCATTTTACTCTGTTCTGTACTCTCTCATAACCTCTGTCATATCAGACATGAATTGTTGACTGGCAATTTTTCCCTTGAAATACTGTAAGATTATTGGGAACAGAGATTTTGTCTGACTCTTGGCCATAACTTGATAAAGAATTCTCCTAAAAAATTGTTGGGGTGACTGTATATTTCTAGAGTAATTAACACTTGAACTTGAGAATCTATTCTTGGTTACTTCCCAAATCTATCTGCAAGTTTCTTCTCTAGCTTTTTCTGTATCTCTAGCTATTGCCTGTGCTCTTCACTGCATTCACATATGTCTACTGCTCTTCCCTTCTCAAAGCCCTTTCCGCAAATTACCATGGTTGGCTTCAGCTCACTCCTACTGTGTAAAATAAAATGTCATTTCCACTTTTTTATCATGAAAAATCCATCTCATGTAACCTCAGTGCCCTCTGTTTTACGTATCCATCCCTGAGCCTCCCTGGTTACAATAGCACTTTGTCATCATATCTCTAACAACATTTGTCACACAGAGATATAGATAATTCTTTATGAGTCTGTCTGTCTTCCCTGGTTCATTGTGGCATATTTAGGCCAATTTGTGTCTTTCCCATTTTTTCTTGTAGCCTCAGGGGGAACAAATCTAAGCCTCATGTATAGTAAATGTTTGATATAGCTTTGTCAGAATTATAAAGAGAACAGTATTTAAGTTGAATTGCATATGTTAAATATGTATATATGTGTCTATGTATATGTTTATGTGTATATATGGTCTACATAACTTTAATGTTAGACCCTTATAAACAATCTGAATATACACAGCCTTATATTTGATGATTGGACAATACCAATGAATCAATTTTAAAGAAAATGATTGATATCTTGCAGAAAATAATATTTTTATGTGAGCAACAGAGAAAGTGTCTGAAACAGCAGACATAAATCTCCCCTAATAGGAAAGTAATCCCAAAGGTAACAATGAAAGCCTGTAATGACAAAAATATATTGAGTCCTTTTTTGTGTAAGGGCACCAATAAAAACTATAATTCTTTTAAGATCAGAGGTCTAGTTACTGCTCATAGTAAACAAGCCTATGGCTTCACATTGAAACAAAACAGGAAATTCAGAGCTGTGAATTTTATAGTCTCCTTAAGCCAGGGAAGCCACAAACAGCTCTTGCTGATGAGGAAATTATGGCAATTACAAAAATTGTCAAGGGAAAGGCATGACAATATATAAAAATTTCATGGCTTGACTTTAAGATCAGAAATTAATATTCATGATAAACATCAGCATCAAGGACATAGAGCTTTGCACTCTAGAGTTAAAGGTCTTAAACTCTAATTTTAGAGTAGTTGTTAAGTACTGTTTAGACAAACAAAAATGTTATTTCCTCCAGGGGGGCTATTAGGGTAAAGAGAGAGCTGTCATATTCACCTAATTAATGAAAACAACATTCAGAGATCAAGAAGGTTTGATATTTTCCTATATTTATTTTGTAAGGCAAAGCCTTTGAACAGGCATCCATAGCAGCAATCTTCATTAGAAAGATAGTTACTCCAAAATTCCAATTTAGGGACCAGAACATTTTTGTTCTTTTGTACAAGCTGTCTACATGGGATTTCTGTACTATGTTTACAAGGTTAAAACACAGGCTATTATACTGCACACCACTGATTTTCTTAATTAAGAACTTTTCAGAAGGTTTACTAATCTTCAGTGCTCATTCATTTGAAGATCACAGCAGTGGAATCTGGAAGGCACCCTGCTATGTCTTCTCTACCTATGATTCCACATGTAAATTGAATTTAGATGAAGAGGTAAAAGGTTTTACTAAAAGAACAAAACAATAACTATAGTCACATATTAGAAGGTGATGCATCCCTTTTACTCAGCCTTCTGATATTTTAAAAGGAGAGCTACACCTTTACATTTCTTTATTTTCAATCATCAACTTTTGCCATTCTGCTATGTGCTGAGCACTATATTAGGTGCTGAACATCCAGGATCAGAAGATTCTTTCTACAATGCTTTTGATTATATAAGGTGCCTTGTTCCTGTATTTATATGGGATGTAATCTTATAATAAGGATCGCTATTATCTGAATTTAAGTTCTAATTCTTAATATAGATATAAATCATCCATATGCATGCTAAATGATCAGATTCCTAATCCTTGTTCTTCAGAAATTCTGATTCAATTGGTATGTGGTAGGATCTAGAAACTTTTTTATTTGTGTCTGTTTTTTAAACTAGCACTTCAATGATTGCTAATATAATTAACATCAGACCATAATTTGAGAAATGATAAACAGAGGTTTTCAAACTTTTTCTTTTCTTTTGTGGTACTGGAGATTGAACCCAGGGTCACTTTGACACTGAGCTACATTTCCAGGTCTCTATATTTCTTGAGACAGGGTATTGCTGACTTGATTAGGGTCTATGTTGCTGAGGCTGACCTTGAATTTGTAATCCTCCTGCCTGGGCTTCTTGAATCACTGGGATTCCAGGTGTGCACCACCATGCCAGGCTCAAACTTTTTTGGTCACATTTCCCTTAAATGATCTTAGAAAAATACTTTATTCTTAAATTCTCTTATTATCTTTTAATATATGTAGGATCTATAAAAAATAACCATTTAAAAAATAAAGTTAATCTCTTTTGTAAGTTTAAATAAATTTATTATTAGGAAGGATAAAACACTGTACATTAAATAAGATTAAACAGGATGAGAATTCATCCAATAGAATAAATATTTCAAGGTATGATTTGATGAAACGCACTTAAAATTATTTTTCTGGATAATGGACATCAAACATGAATGAAAACAAGTAAAATTTATCCTGCATTTGATCAAATGCGTGTTTAAAAATGATAGCCCTGTAAAACATTCCAATTATGTTCAAATGATTAAAAATTGCTGCTATATATTGCTTTGGTTCTTTTGAATAAAGAATATATCAACTTGGGTTAAGCTTCAAACTTAGAAATTACATAAGAGAAATAGAGAAACACTAGACGCGACAGGGGGGAGGCGGGGGGGCAGGAAAGGGGAATGGGTATAGTAAAGATGGTCGATAAAAATATATATAAAAATATATATATATATATATACTGTTCATTGAAAGTGCATATAAAGATGTTTAATATGAAGAACGTAATCTGCTTATAATTTTGTGCAAAGTTAGAAA
>CM053417.1:100096351-100232166 GCA_028644305.1 Xerus rutilus
CGGGAAAAAAATAAAATAATAAAAAAAAAAAATAAATAAACAAATAAAACAAAAAAAAAAAGACAAGCAGAAGGGAAAAATCTTGGAGTTTAAAGGACTTGATTTTTTCAAACTCGATTTCAGACTGTCCCTTTGTTTGGCACATAGGTACTTTTTACATCATGTGTCATTGCATCATGCTACAACTGGAATGGAGAGAAGTGAGCTTTTTTTCTCTAAAGGGGAAAAAGTGCTATTGTGAGTTATTAGTAACTTTATACAGGCATAAGCGTGGAAGTTGAGGTTCTAGATATGAATTTCCTTCAAACTACTCTAGTGGCACATCGCTTAGAAATTCTTTGGCCACAGGAAAGTACTCAGATTTCAGCTGGAAGAGTGCAGCCTTTGAGGATGAGCTTGTACATCAAGTGGGCTAGGTCAGCCCATTAGCTCATCTGAAGGCACACTGACCTTTTCTTCCCTAAATATCACAGCACAAAGGCTCTTTTCAAGAACAGACTTCCAACAATAGGAATGCATTCCAGTCTATCTTAATTCTAATTTGGCTTTATTCACTGCTGTACTCCCAGTGTGTAGGAAATTGAATGGTATAGAGGAGATGTTTAATATTATACTTGAATGAATTACACGGACAAAATATAAAAATCATTTCTAGCCTATTGAATCACATTAACTTAGATATAACTATTTTCAAAGTTTTCATAGAAATAGAAAAAAATCTTGTTTTATTGTAAATTAATGTAAATTGATTGCCACTTTACTGTTTATTGGACTGATTTACAGAGTCAAGACCAGAAAGATAGCTTAAACCTAAAGTATTTTGGGTAAATGAGGTAAAGAGTTTTTTCAGGATACTTTGATCATTCTTCAAATAAAATAGCCATTGGAAATCAATGATAATTGCATAAATCTTTTAATCATTTAGAGCAAATAGAGGAAGATCTACCTGAATTATTTAAATAATAAGTCAATTACAAAAAATATAAATTTTTATGAGTTGCATTCGTTAAGGAATCATAACATCCAGCTTTATTTTCACTACTTCCAATTATTAGCTGTGAATTTTTAGTAAGCTACTAATTAACCTTTCTGGACCTGTTTTGTTGTTGTTAATCTATAAAATGAGACCATTTCTAAAATCCTTTCCATCTGAGTCAAGGCTAAATAAAAGCTATCCAGAAGAGTTTCTATTTTAATGAATAGCCAAGAATGGCTTGAAACAACCTTTCAAAATAATGGCTAAGATCTACATGTAGCTATTTTAAACAAAATAGCATTAAAACATTCAGCTCTTCAGTTGCACTAGGACCATCTAGGGAACTTTGGAATGGAAACCACATGCTGAGAATGGAACGTTAAGTATTGGAACCTGGACCATGCAATAACCTAAAACTGTCATAAAAATCTAGGAATGCCTATCCTATAACTGCTTTATAGGAGATAATAAATTATCATGCTTTGGCCACTTTTCTGAAATATGAAGTTTAACTAATCCAATGTGATGTGATATTGCTTTCAACTGATACTCTCTTTTATTTATTTTTTGGTTTTAGGAAAATGCCTTGCAGTAAAACATTTGGACCAGATTTCACACATTACTCATTCACTCCATAACCTTGACTCTTTCTTTTCTGTGACTGTCATTTATTACCCTCATGGAGAAAATGGATAGTTCTAGATCTGTAATTGTGAGATATAATGAAATCAGTTAAATTCTTATTTAATGACCTATTTTAAGTTTTTATTTTATAACCTCAGATTCTGTATCATGAAGCAGTTAGTAAATGGAGGCCTATCTGAAAGCCAGAAATGTCACTGTAAAACCAGCATAAATCTAGGCCAAAGCAAACTGATAAAAAACACCATAGTGATTCTTCAACTAAGATTTAAATAAGGTGAACATAAGGAGGTTGTGTGTATACTAATCATAGTAACTCAGATAACTGTTCCCTGGGCCATGAGAAATTTCCTGGAAACCAGAACTAGAGATATTTGAAAAAGCAGGGATTTTTCCAGCTACTTTTTCTTCAGGAATGTTGGTGAGATAATTCTATAATTTGTTGTAAATGTGACATGGATTTAAGCAGAGGGAATAGATATTAAGGGCAAGAGGCTTGGGGTAGGGTGGTGGTATTGATTATATTAACATTCTTTAACCATATCAAATTTTTTTAAAGAAGGAAGGCTGTAGTGTTTAAGAAAATGGAAGGTTGTTTAAGTGGATGCATTAATTATTCAACAAATATTAATGGAGTCTTACCAAGTATCAAACAAAACCAGAATATTGAGCTATCTCCATATATGTGGAAGGATACTTTTGGGTGTTACAAAATATTTACAAATTTTCCTTCAATATTTGTCCCCTTCGTTCTCAGGGTAGCAGGTGCTTTTGATGTTACACCTATAATTTCTTCACCAACTGTTGTCCTCATCCTGCAGCTGCTGGGGATGTTGGCTGGTCAAGGCTCATATCTTTATCATTTTCTGAAGAATCACCTTAGCATGACAAGGGCCACCTGGTTGGAGATGCCTGCCAAGTACCAGCCCATATCCCTTGCTTCAAGGCAGGGCAAATCCTGTGATGCAATTTATACTCCAGAACTCCCTGTGGGATCAGGCTGAGCCTAGATTTTTGAAAACATATATTTGCTTGGCTTCTTCCTCTGAAGGTTTCTCCCAAGAACACCCCCTCAATAGATCACTTGCACAAGAATTTGTATCTTGGGCTTTCCTTTTGGGAAAATCAATTTAAGATACTTAGTAATTGCAGCATTTATATCAGGCACATGGGTAACTAATAATAAAAACCTCATATATAAGCAACTACTGCAGCAGCTTGGTTTAATTATATGAACAAGTTCTGGCCTATAAGATGTAAGGAGAAACAATGCAAGAAACCTCTGGGACTTGTGAAATGTAAGAAGGATCATGTTTTTTGTTCCTTTCATTCTATATTTTACTGCTTCTAACAGTATGGATGTGATAGAGTTTTGTCTTGAAAATAACAATGAGGACCATAGTCTACAGGGAGAAGGATATGAAATATAAAAGAAACCTTAGGCCTAGACAATTAGATAGCAAACATATCAGCTCTGAAAATGCTCACAGATTGACTTTCCCTTGAGAAACAAATTCTCTCTTAAGTCACTGTTATTTATAAGATTGTTATATTTAATAATTTGTCCCCAAACTGTAACAACTGAAAGATTTTTGTATGTTTAGACATGTTTAGATATATATGTAAACAGAAATGCAAAGATGAAAAGTTTCATCTCTGCCCTTAAGAAACTAATGGTCTAATGAAAAGAGTAACGAGTAGACAGGGAAATTAGATAGGACACCATACCACTTCATTTCTTCATTCAAATGCTACAATGGGAAGGCAATGATGAGGTAACCGTATTTACACGTTTCTTAGTATGATGGGGTAAAATCTTGGCAATTTTATTTCTTAAGACCCTGAGGTTTGCAATGAAAATGTTTAGGTGTGTATAGAAAAGCATTAAGATGTTCTTGTTATTCCACAGCAACATCCAATCAATGTCAACACATATTCAATCAAATATCACCAGTGATAGATTTTTTCCTTTCAAAAATAATCTTGAATCTCTTTTTTCTTTACCATTACTACCATTAATATTCTAACCATAGTCCTCATTGATCCATGCCTCTATTTTTGTAAATCTCCATGCCTATTTCTATGTCCCAGTTTTCCCAGTTTTTCTAAACATTCATATAATTGCTGCAAGATACTTTAATAATCCTTCTAACCATCATATACAAAAAAAACCCCAAAATGTCCATTTTGTCACTTTATCAGGAATAGATTGTGGCTTTTTCTTTGTCAATAGCAACAACTGACACTGTTCATTTAACTATTTGCATTTGGCAAGGCATTGTCCAGATAAGGGGTCTGAAAATTATGGTCCATAGCCCAAACCCACCCACCAACTATGTTTTTCTAAATAAAGTTTTTTGGAACACAGATATAGCCATTCATTTATGTATTGTGTATGGATGCTGTCTCATTATAACAGTAGGGTTAAATAGTTGCAACAGAGATTGTATGGTCTGCAAAATCTAAAATTTTTACCACCTGGTGATTTTTAGAAAAAATTTGAAAGCCCCTGTTCTGGATCATTATTTAATTTCTCATAAATTCATGAAAACTTTATAACAGAGAAATCTGTATTAATTATGCTTTTGCTAGCCATGAGTTCTGTTCAACCACAGCTTCTACATGAGCTCTTCTAAGAATGATCAGTCCCTTTATTGCATTCTTTACATTCATGGAGCTTATATTTTTCATTTATTTGACTTGGTAAGCCACATACAAAGTTAGTTTTAGAAAGAGGCTTGGACAATCTTAGCTGCTTTATCTTCAATTTATTTACTCATCTCAAATTTTGCTGATCAGTAACTTCCTTTAATAGGTCTATTAATGTTTTCCCTCACTTATTGCATCAACACTAGCAGTTAACTTTTTTGAATAGTTTTTACAAGTAAACAAAAGTTAATAATCACAGTAAAAATGTATAGTCACCAATAAAGTCTTGCTGCATTATAAGTGACCTGCCTGCCTGACAGATGTTATTTGCAAGTTAAAATTTTCCTCATCTGGCTGAGTTGTAGGTAAGTGGCACAGTGCTTGCTTATCATGCATGAGGTCCTGGATTTGATCTGCAATATTGCAAAAATAAATAAATAAGTAAATAAATAGATATGAAAGATAAAAATAGCATAAAATTTCCCTCATCATAACTACCATTTATGTCATGTAATATACATTCAATATTTGTAAAATATAAAATATTTGTTTTGATTGAAAAATGTTTTGATTGAAAAATTTGTTTTGATTGAAAAATGCACACAGTGATTCATTTTACCTAAAATGTAGAAGAGTACATAAAATATTAGAATTAACTTTTATGCACCTAATTGTGTTTCAACTGTATCACCTTTTTCAGTATTCTTTATTCCATAATAATTTGAGGTTTTTTGGAGAAAACATATAATTCTGTATTTGCTATGAACATGCCATCATTAATGACAAAGAATTCTCAAAGATTTCTCCATTATCAGACTTGGGGATATTAGACTAAACTTTTCTTCATACAGTGACCTAAGAAACTACCATATTTCACTTCAGCAGAATTAATTTCATCTTCTTAGTATAGAAATTAAGCTATTATATTGAAGACATGTACTACTTGAATGGTAAAAAAAAAAAATCAGTATATCCAATAGGCAATTCAGATAGGATCTGGTGTTTACTTCTATCTATTGGGTTTGCTGTTTTTGAAATGAAAACACGCAGAAAGATAGCAATTTAGCTAATTATGGTCCTATTTACAATTAGTTTGATCCTGTAGAGAACATCTTTATGTCTCAGATGTGACAAAAAGGCAAAACTTAGTATCTGCTCTAGGTTGAGCACCATGTTCAAACATTATCAATAATGAAACTAGTAAACTTATTGAAGCCTATTATGGCAAGAAAGATGTTCCCCTGAAAAATAGAGAGTGTCTAATTTACAGTTCTATAAATTCAATATATCAACCATAAAAGACTCTACACCCAGATTCAAAATCTTACTTTAAAGACTTCCACTTGTATATGGCTTTTTTAAAGTACTAGCCTACATCGGTTTAATTGCGTTTTTATAACCTATAAATTACAGCTGATGTTCTCAAGGGTATACTCTGATTCCAATTAGGAAAGATAGTTTAATAATTAGAGAACCATGATTGTGAAATTACATTAGGTCCTTGGAATACACATGCATAAGATCATTAAAATTTCTGGGTGGAATATAAAACATTTATATGAACATTGATTGCCCTGAACAAATTACGAAGACCCCTTGGGGTGTGTATACTTTAGACTTTTTAAAGTGATGCTGACATTATATATCCTTTGATCCAAGAATTACTTGATTTAAAAAAATCACAAAAACAAAAAAATACTGAAATTATTTTATATCATACAGATTAAAATAAATTACTTAAATTGTTTATACTACATTTATAGTAGTTACTCATTGTCAGTCTATTAGATCTAACATTATATCATTTTCTATTTCTATCTGCTGATAACGAAGGTATATTTTGGAAAAAAGAAAAAGAAAACTGTCATTAGAATACCAAAAAATATGATGCAGAATAAACAGTTCATAACTAGTGTTAGTTTCCAATAGGTTTTGTAAAAAAAAAAAAAAAACAATTATATTATTCTCTCACGGAAAATGATAAAACTGAGAAAATTGTGTAATTTTGTCTGTAGTCATGTTTTCCACAAGGTATTCTAAAGACCATTAATCCTAATTACTCATTATTCATTCCATAAATATTGAGAGCCTTTTTTGACAAATATCTCAAAGTGATTCTGAGGGGTAAAAATGTCAGTGGAAATGTGTTTAGGATACATAAAACACATTCTCTATGATACAGCAAAGGTAGCTAAAATGGTCTATTTAAAGCAAAACTTAATACCAGCTAGGAAAAAGGTGTGTAAGAATTGTTGGTGCATTGTCCTGTAGCAATAGCAAACTTGAACACCAAGTTAGAGAGGAATTTGCCTTAAAAATATGGTAGGTTGTAGTTTCTTCTTAATAGATTGGTTAAAAAGTTAATACATAAAAACCTCACAGCAGAGCATCCAAAGGAATTTTGTTACCTCATACTAAAATGGACAAATGAATTTCAATTTTAAATATGGTCTCTGGGTCCTTAACTTTGCATGGAAAGAGAGAAGCTAGAACCAGGAGCCACTGAGAACCACTTCTAGTATGCAGAATTAGGTCCTAATCAAGAAACAAGTGAAGTGTGACCAGCTGGACTTAAGAATTTCTATGGGCCAGTGACTGCCCTGTAACTCCCACATCCCATCCCCCATTGCAAATGGGAATTTAGTTTATTAATGCTATTCCTGTATCACTGTTGTATACTGGGACTGAGAGAGCCAGATAACCTGTTTTCTTAGTTCAGTTTTGAATCAATAGGAGTCACTCTTGATCAATTGCAATCAGGAAAATAAGTGTGAAGAATTTCATTTGTACCCAGAACAAACTTAGATAGTGAGATTGTGGACTTCTAACCTGACCTTTATGACATAATAAAATAAGGCTTTGAGGATCTTAAAAATGAGATGAATATATTTTACATGTGTAAAGGCATGGATTATTAGGGACAAATGGACAAATCTATTGGACTTTTACTTTGGTGACATTACCATTGGGCCGAACTTCACAGAATATAAGTCCTTGGGAAGACTCCTCCCAAATTATCTTTAGACTTGACTCATGAAACATTAGTAAGCATAGGAGAGAGTCCCAAAGACTTCACAGATAGAGAAACAGGCTGAGCCAACCCTGCATCCCAGTAGATTCCAGGCACATGTGGCTATGGACAACATCAGTAGGAAAACCACTCAGCTGAGTACAACCTACATTGCATATCCTGTGCAGATAAAATGGTTTTGTATTAAATCATTAAAGTTTGGGTTATTTTCTATCTACGATTGAACACAGAAACAATTATCTCTGGAGCAATTTGAGAAAGTTAGAAAATAAACAAACTGGATTTTTTTCAAGAAATAAATATATATTATTAGGATAGGCAATGAAAAAATGAATTTTAGACAAAGGAACAAAAAGTGAAAATTAATGCATTATTCTACAAAGAGCAGGCAAGACTGTGAGAATATGGAATATTTCCATGCCATTTCTCAAGTCCTGAGATCCATACAAAGACCTTCTTCCTACTTTTGTGGTGTTATATCCAGGATTTGTAGTTGTAGGGGGAGAAACTAGAAGGCATGGTGTTACACCATCTTGGCAGATTTCTAAACTGTATTCATAGTACCTATATCAATTTATTGTATACTTATTTTATTATACATGAACTACTTGAGTTGAAAATCTTAGAAATCTTTATGATACTAGCATTAGCATAGTACTTATCACAGAATGATCAGTAGATGCCTGTTAAATGGATGAATAAATAAATGGATTTCACTAAGTATGTTTTGATAGATGCTTAATATATACCTACAATGAGAAACTAGAGTTCCTAGATCTCTAAAGAGAAACTCAAGACTTGGGCAAGGAGCAAGATACTAGATAGAACACATTATAGATGTAATTTGAAAAAATGGTTTTAGATATTGCTAACTATCCTATCTCTATATGCTAAAAATGTTCATATTAAAACCAAAATTAAAAAGATAATACGATTTACAAATACTCCAAAAAATTAATTCTTAGGTATAAATCTTTAAACATGTGTACAGGATTTGTATGCTGATAATTACAAATGCTAATGAAACAAATCAAAGAAAAAATCCTATATAAATGAAGAGTTACACTGTGTTCATAGATTCAGAGACTCAACATGATAAAGATATCAGTTCTCCTAGAATTAATCTATACATTTCATGTAATTGCTATTGAAATTCCTGGAAGGTAGGGCTGGGAATGTAGCTTAGTGGTAGAGTGCCTGCCTAGATGTACATGGCACTAGGATGGATCCCCAGCAACACAAAAAAAGAAACAAAAATAAATTCCAGTGGGGTTTGTGTGACCATAGATAAGCTTACGATGAAATTTATAAGGAAAACAAGCAGCCCATAATAGTTAACTAGACATAGTAGCTTTGAAAAGAAAAATAAAGAGGACTCGCGTCACTTGATATTTAGGCCTACCATACAGCTACACGAATAAAGTACTATGGTTATTGGCAGAGGGATGGATATATAAGTATAGATTAAAGAATGCATAAATCAATCCACATAAAACTGCTCAGTGGATTTTGAAAAACAAGTGCAAAAGCAATTCAACATAAGAAGCATAGCTTTTTCCAACAAATGGTATTGAAGCAACTTCCTGTCCATGAAAAAAACTAAAACTTGACTTTAATAAATCTCATGCCTTATAAAAACACTAACTCAGAAAGGCTCACAGACTTAAATTTAAAGTATAAGGCAAAAAGAAAAAAGTGAAATACCTTCTACTTTAATATTTAAGCACTGAATATAAGAAAGAACTCATTATGGCCAAAATCTAGGCAAAGAATTCTTATATGTCATATGAAAAGCATGATTTGTAAGTAGAAAAATCTATAATTTGAATCACATTGAAATTAAGAATGATTGCTCTGCAAAAGACCATAAGAAAAAGAAAACATAAGTTACAGTCTGGCAGAAAATATTTGTAAACCATATATCCAAAAAAGGGAATTGTATCCAGACATACAAAGACATTTAAAAGCATAATAAGGAAGATACAAAAATTCAATTATAAAATGAAAAAATACATGGACAGAAATTTTAACTGAAGAGGATTGAGATGGCAAATAGCACATGCAACTGCTAGCCATCATTAATCATTAGAGAGATGCAAATTGGAATCACAATGAGATGCCAGGATAAGCCTATGAGAATGGCTAAAATTAAATATGACAACATCAAATACTGCAAGTATGTGGAGAAACTGTATTATTGCTGGTAGGGATGTAAAATGGTACAGTTACGTTAGAAAATAGTTTTTCAGTGTTTTATAAAACTAAACTAAGCTACATGAAGCTACCTTACAACTCATCCTCATTCTTGAAAATTTATCCTAGAAAAATACAGACTTATTTTCACCCAAAAGTCTTGTGTGAATGTTCACAGAAGTTTTATTTTTAATAGCCCCAAGCTGGAAACAATCCAGATGCCATTCAGTGAATGAATAAACACTATAGCATGCCCTTACCAAGGAAAACTACGCAGCAATAAAAAGGATAAATTATACTTAGATGTGATATCTTGTATGGATTTCAAGGGAATTATGTTGAATGAAAAATCTAATTCCAAAATATCTACGTTACATGATTTCATTTGTATTGCATTACTTCATTTGCAAAGTTATAAATAGCAAGAATAGATTAGTACTGGCCAGTGATTTAGTATTGGGTAGAGAGAATTATAACTATAAAAAGACAGCAGGAGAATCCCATGAAATGATGGCATTGTCTTGCATCTTGAGAGAATTGAGTCAATATCCTGATTATGATATTGTACTACTGTTTCACAAAATGTTACAATTGAGCAAATCTAGGTAAAGGATATGTGTATTTATATATATTATTTCTTGCAACTGAATATGATTCTGCAATTATCTCAACAAAATTTTAATTAAATTTCTGTGTCAAATGATTTACCGTGGCTTGGAGCCTTGGCACATGCCTATAATCCCAGGGATTTGGGAGGAAGAAGCAAGAGGATTGCAAGTTTGAGGCCAGCCTCAGCAATTTTGCAAGGTCCTGAGAATCTGGCAAAACCCTGTCTCAAAAAGGACTGGGAACATAGCTTAGTTGTAGAGCACCCCTAGATTCCATCTGCAGTATCCCCACCCCCACAAATAAAAAAACCCAACAACAACAAAACAAAACAACATGCTACCATTTTTGGTAGCACTGAAGTACTTATGTGTGCTCTAGCTAACTCTGAACATAAAATTGCTAATAGGGCATGACTGAAAAGATGAATTAAAAATTAGTAGGTCAAGAATATAGGGAAATTTATGTTTTTTGTAAAATAAACTTGTTTCTATAGATGATAACACAAGAAAACAGAAGAAAATGTTACAAAGCTGTCTTTCATTTGCTTTTTCATGAAAAACAATAAGGTGAAAAATCAAGGAAAAAATATTTAAAAAGCCACACACCACGGAATAAAGAATTATTTGGCATTATTCTTTCAAAAGTAAGGTAAGGGAGCAGGAAAACTCTTGTTCATTATAATGATAGTTATCATAGCTACTTCCATTATTAGCAACTTTTATTTGTTTATATTTAGGTATAAATGCAAATTATACATAAAAGGCTTGTTAAACCTTTTAATTGATAAGTTAATGCACAGAACACAAACAATAGAATCTTTGAATAGAAGTTTATATGTTCAACTTCTGAAATTCTTTGCAAGTAGATTATTTAAATAATAATAATAATAATAATAATAATAATAATAATGAATATTTGTGGCCTAGGAGCTAATGTGCCAAAATGTCAATGTCCTTGGACTTCTCTTACATCAACACCAAGGCATGCTATTTCCACTGCTGTTTATTAAGATTTTGAGTGTCGTTTTCCAAATTACAAAGGGAAGACATAGGAAGCTTCTTAGCTTCAAATCCATTGGCATTCTTGAATTCTATTGGCAAGTCTGTTCTTTAGTATATTACTTTCTCATGGATGCCATTTGACACACTTTAAACTTCCAGGCTTTTGTCTTTTAGTTTCACCTTCCATTAAAATGTAGAAACATGAAAATATGACAGATGTCATCATTTTGGAAACTTCAGCCCTTCATTCATTCTTATAAATATATATAATTCTGGGATTTTAATGCAGGTTCTGAGAGCATTGGATTTGACTATATATTTAAACACATAAAAGAAATGCAATTCAGTCACTTTGAAATTCAGATTACTAATGTGCCACATTATTTTCCCATAAACAATAAATAATGAAATGAAGTATTAGACTCTGGAAATTCAACTCAATTCTAATCTCAGTCAAATAAGGACACACATTTGCCTATCTTGAAGAATTACCTCCACACATGCAAACAAGCATAAATAACAACTTTTAAAAAATAATCAAGAGATAATAAATTAAAATCAAGTGACTTGGTATAGTGAGAACAGCTGGTCCAATCAGTACTCCTTCACTGTAATAGCATGGCATTATCTATCAATGCCCCCACAGAACATCTACTTTTATTAAGAACTATGTTTGAAAATAAAATAATTGTTAGATCCTAAGGAAAAGAAAAAGTGTTGCCCAAGGAACAATACATTTATTATTTTAAAAATCCTGTGGAGGGCTGGGGGGTATGGCTCAGTTGGTAGAGTGCTTGCTTCACATGCACAAAGCCCTGGGTTCAATCCCCAGTACCACCAAAAAAAAAAAATCCAGTGGATATTTTTCCCAAATACAATTATTCATATCCATTACATTTTCCAACATTAACTCTAATGTATATTATCAGTGTTAAAAGATACATTTATGTCTACATTTTATGGATTTGACCTTTTTAAATGTCCTAAGACACCAGTAACCACAGATCAGCAAGAAGATAATTGTTATAGGTGACTGTGAGAGGGAAGTATGTTCCTTATGAAGTATGAACAAGAGGTGCCAATCAGAATTTCAGAAGTAGAAGTTGAATTTTTATTTGAAAAATGAAATACTAGGTGACTCAGTAGTCTCAGAATGACCAAGTCATTCTCCCCAAGTCCAGAATCAACTGCTTTAGAGACAGAAAGCCAAATACATAGATTTAAACACATCCTCCATATGCCTATATCTATCTTTGTAATGTTCTAATAGTATAATGGCATTTATGATCATTCATCCAGGTTATGAATCACAATCCATGAAGGGCTAACTGCTTAAACTGAGATTTTTAACTGCTAATGTGTTACATGGATACTGTTTCAATGCATTATCATTAAACAAACTGCATATGTCTCTTCCACAAGCTGACAAAGATATGAAGATGTTTGATGAGTTTTCTTGGGGATAATGGCACAGACTTTGTTATTAATTTTGGTATTGGCCCTGAGAGACTCGAGAATTTTTTGGTATTGATCTAGCAATTTTAGTTAACAAAACAATCTAGAACACAATCTTTGTATTCCCTAACATAGCAATGCTGTCTTCCTCTTCCTGTGCGCATACACACATTACCTAAATCATCTTTGCAGATGTGTGTGAACCAGAGGTATCTCTGCTCTATCTGTCTGTGAAGGGCAATAACAAAATGTTACAACCCATTTAGCAATAAACTATGCATCCTTTCTGCAAGTCTTTGCTTACATTTTATTTGCAACATTTTACCTCCTCTATAAATTTTATTTCATAGTCTTTAGTAATTTCTGGCAACATAAGTAGATACCCAGATGGCATCTCTTTTCTCCATAAGCTAGAAATAATGTCTCAATATAAATTCCAATCCCATCTTTTTATGATTTAGCTTCTAAATTTTAGAAAGCAGCAACACAAGCAAATATTGAGACAATACCTTTAGTTGAAAGAAATAGCAGCATATTTTAAGTATGAGGATGTAGCATGTAATTTCATTGATTCAATAGTAATGGAATTAAAACAATACCTGATGACACAGGCATAAAGACCACTGTCCTGCAGCAATGTTGGTCGGAACCAAATGGAGTCTTCTTCCTTGCTCATTCTACTTCCATCAAAAGCAATTGGCTCTTCAAAGTCTCCAGGACCAGAGCTTTTGTACCACATCAAACTGAGTCCAGCGCTTTGGGCAAGGGAGTAATTTGCTCTGATATAACCGTAAAAGAGGGCACATTTGATTCGAACAGGCTCTCCCACCAAAACTTGGTATTTCTTAATGTCAACAGACCAATCAGTGCATCCATCAGCTATAATAAAGAGAGAGAGAGAAACATTAGAGAAAAAATTAGGCAATGAGTTCTTTTATTCATTCATTCATTCAACAAATATCTACTGAGCATCTACATTTAGGCAGATTTACTCAAGACACAGAAAATGTAACAGGGAAGAAAACTCAGAAGGGCCCTGAAAAGTAGTTTAAGCTGCTGGTAAACAATGTATTCTTTACTTAGTCTGTTCCTGATGGTACTTATTTTTAGTTTGTAACAGTATGTTTGTTATTATTTATTGTCTCTCAGTTCTTAATATACTTCTTTACCTGCTCTGTGAAAATAGATCTAGACCTTCAAAATATTTCCTTTGCTAGCTGGTATTGAAGCTTTGTCAGTAGAGGGTGCTGAAGAGACATTACAGGAGGAAAGAGTTCTGTTTCCTTGTCCTAGCATGCTTGCTTCACAGGTTCTTGCAGTGTGCAAGGCTTCTCCAGCAGCTGGTCCCTGCAGGCAGCAGCTTGACAATTTTTTTTAGCAGAGTCTCAGGTAAGACACCTTCTCATGAACAGCTTTACCAAGAACATAATAGGGAGTGTTTGTGTCAACCTCAAGAGGGCAGGTTTATAACAAGTTCTGATTACACAGCAACTCAGTGACTTCTGCCATTCAGTTAATCATGGTTATACCTTCCCAATAAGACTTGAATCTCTGCTCTGGGGACAGAAGTATCGGAACTTTTCTTTGGGTTTTCTATCTCATCCCTAGGAATAATGGCAGCTATTCCTCTACTCCTTTGAGTATTTTTTGCTATGAACTAAATGCACCCCCAATTCATAATTTGAAAAACTAACAACCCATGTGATGGTGTTTGAAGATGAGACCACTGGGAGGTAATTAGAGTAAGATGAGGTCAGGAAGCTGTGGCCTTTCTAATAGGATTAGAGCCCTTATAAGAAGAGACCTGAGAAATTGCTCTTTTTCTCCCCTTTGCATTCACAAGACAGAGAAAGAATGTAGTCATCTGCAAGCCAGGAAGAGAGTTGTTAACAGAAGCCAACTATTTGGTTCCTTGATCAAGAGCTTTCTAATCATCAGAACTGGGAGTAATACATTTCTATTTTCTAAGCCATCCAGTCTATGGTATATTTTTTTAAACATGGTGTCATTTTTTAAACCTTCATTTTGTTTATTTATTTGTATGTGGTGCTGGGGATCGAATCCCCAGCCTTGTCTAGCCTCACGTGTGCTAGACAAGCGCTCTGCCACTGAGCCACAAGCCCAGAACCCAGTTTATGGTATTTTGATATTGCAACATAAACAGAATAATACATATTTCTTTCATCCTAGTCATTGCCTTAATTACTCTAATCCATTGTTGCATTTAGTAATTATTTATAAAATCTTTCTATTTCAAATTACTATGCATTTTTTCTTGCTGATTTGACTCATGCTGATAAAATCTAGAGTAAAGATAGCTAATAAGATAGCAAGAAATAAAAGTGAGTTGTTGCAAGAAAATAAATTAGGCATTGCTCAAAGTATGTGAATTATGAACAAAATGCAAAGTCCAAGAAAGAAAAGGACTTCCAACAGCAGTAACAAGCAGGGTTTAACTCCACAAATGAAATAGAATTCAGCCTGAAGTCTCTGCGAACAGGATGAACAACTTACAATTCAGGAGAAGGAAAAATGATTCAAATGAAAAGAAATATGGACATTGAGCAAAAAAGACACACAACAAGACATGGGATTAATTATTAATTTAAAAATAATTGCTAATATCTACTAAGCACTTATCTATTCACCAGTGAATGTGCAGATTTTGATTTACCTTTCACATAAACATCCATTATGGTTTTGGAACTTGCTATATTCCCTTTGTCTGAACCATTTTTTAGGTACTAGGAATTGAATCCAGGGGCACACTTAACCACTGAGGCACATCCCAGCACTTTCTAACATTTTTATTGGGAGACAGGGTCCAGCCACTGGGTTTCCAGGTGTGTGCCACCATGCCCCGCTTGTCTGAAACCTTTAAACCTTTTAGTTGCATGGCTTCCTCTCCTCCTTCTATTTCCTACTAAATATCACTTTGCAAAGAGGCTTTTTTCTGATTGTCTTGTATGAAATATTGCCTTCCTATCCTGGTCACTTGATTTGGATTCTGTTTTTATATTTTCATAGGACTTAGATCTAACATTACATTGCATTACATTATATATTCATTTTTCCATTTGGTTTTGGTCTCAACAGAATGTAAGATCCTTGAGGTCAGGGACTTTTTTCTTGTCGCTCACATCTTTGAAAATCCCAGTGCCTTAGAAGTGCCTGCTAGCCAGCTCAGCATACATTTACTAAATGTAGGAGTGAATGAATAAATAAATTAATGACCACTCTGTACCATTAAAGAAACTCCAATGCCTTCTAATGAGTGCTGGGATTCTAACCCAGCTATGCCTGAACCTAGAATTCATTCTCTCTACAACTATGTAATATGTTTGTTAATAAAGATGTCAATTTCATACTATGATTTAGCCTATTTTAATTGCCCAATTAGGTCTAAGATTCTTAATAAAGGACCTTATTGAGGCACTATACAGAGTAAATATGCAAGAAGCTTTCTGGAAATCATCAATGTCCGTTATTGCTGTCATTCCAGTAAATGATAGCTTCAGAGCTAGCATCATACACTAAAGAGGATAAAAGCACTGCACAAACATATGTCAAGGTTATATAAATGCATAAGATATTTGTCAATGTAGTTTTGTACATTTTATTCATTTCATGAAATGAATCCTAGGTAGAATTTTATTTTAAGGTTATAATTTTGGTGACAACCATGTGTTACCACAATGTGAACTACAGTATGATTCTAGAATCAAGTTATTGTAACTGAGGATAGCACTGCTAGAGAAAAACCTTCAAGGTAGAAGTTTAAAGAGTGAGTTGGAATTATTCAAAGTCTCAGAAGATTTATAAGATAAAACAAAATGCTTGAAGGTAAAAGCAAAAAGATTTAGTCTAGAAAGTTCTAAAAAGATAGTAACAAATTAGATCAAGAGAACAGAGGGAGAATTGTACTGGGAATATATACATATAGATATTAATACATACTTTCAGAATAGGCTGAGTTAAATGTTGAAAATAAAAACAGAATTATTCCTGAAAAGTAGAATTATTCTGTACTTCAATATCATTCAGGTAAGATACTTTCAAGCAGCTGGGTCACATGGTAAGGAAAAAATCGAAGAGATAATGAAGAAATAATAGAACTTTGGACAACAGAGACACTTTGTATTCACCTTAATATGGAAACAGATAAAGGATCTATGACTTAAGAGGTTTTGCCAAAAGTTGATTAACAGCATGGTACTCAAAAATGAAAGTCAAATTATTAAAGTGCTTTAAATATTCTTGGGAAAAGACGGCAAATACAAAAAAGCATAATTTGAGATATTGTCAAATTATTTGTGTAAATATATTTAAATAAGTGATGGACTTATGCCCTCATTCAGTATTTACAATAAAATATTTTATTAAATGAAAGAAGTGATAACATATTTACTTTCTTCCTTTGCTAATATTTTGCCTCCTTTGTGCACATGCTCTCTTATTCTGTGTGAGAACCACAATTTTTTTAATTCTGTTCAAAATGAATCAGAGACATAATGACAATTTACTCTGAAATATTTCAGCACCTCCTTTTGAATAAAGACCTTTTTCTAATATAACCACAAGGTATTCTTTTTCACTTTGTGAAACATGACATCTCAAATTGTAAAAACATATGTGATAACTTAAAACTAAACTCTTTTTTAAATTAATTTATTTAAATGCATTTCAAGTCATAGTACATATATAGAGCTCAATTTTTCCATTTCTCTGGTTGCAAACTAGATAGAGTCACACCATTTGTGTCTTCATAAATGACACAAATGGTGTGACTCATACCACCTAGGGTAGTGATAAAACTAAACTCTTTTTAAGTATATTTTAGTTGTAGATGGACACAATACCTTAATTTTATTTATTTATTTTAGGTGGTACTTAAGATAGAACCCAGTGCCTCACACATGCTAGGCAAGCACTCTACAGCACTGAGCCACAACCCCAGTCCCCTAAAACTAAATTCATAATGGCCAGAATTGCTACTGATACATTCAGTTTTTCCTTACTGGAGCACACAAGCTCTGTTGGGAATGATCATTTTACAAGAATATTTCTAGACCCTGTTCATTCCATTATGTAAGTTACTAGGTATGTTACTTTTGAAAAATTATCATCAAGTAATTGTATACACCAGTAATATTTAATCATTTTTTCCTTTCAGAATCAAATACCCTTCTATAATGCTTCTTTCAGAAAGGTTCCCTGATGGCAGGAGTACATGGAAATACTCCAGTTTAATACAACTCTGTAGTACAAATTCCTCAGAGCCAATGAGAAGCAAAAAAAAAATTAAGTAGTAGGAATAAAAAGCACCATCTTCATTCCTTTTTGTTACCATCCAGAAACTTCCAAGAACTTATATGAAGACAGTGAAAGAATCGAGATTTGAAACTAATTCTTTTTTGAGAGTTTATACTGAACTATAATTTCATGAACAAATGCTACATAAGCTGGATAATGTCAATATATTCAAATGAGATTAGAGAAAGTACTTTTAATTAAGTCACTATTACTACATATGTAAGAGCTCAAAATATTTCCATGGTAACAAGCTCGAAGGTTGAATTCTTCAAAAAAATCTAATCATAGAATTGCACATATTGCATCCTAATTTGAAAATGTAAGACTTTATTTGCAAAAGGGTAAATTATATTACTTTTAAAGTATCTAATTGGAGAGATATGTTAGAATAATTATGAAATAATCAAGACATCTATGATAGTGTAGGAGATGCTCCATGTTAGTCCCTTTTACTAAACTGATATATCCCATCTTCAACTCATTTGAGCATTTAATGCTAACAGTTCACAGTCATCTCTTCTTGGTAATCACTTTTGTTATCATTTTTTAAATAATTTATTGATGTATTATAATACACAAAATAGTGGGATTCATTGTTGCATACTTATATATGAACAAAATACAACAATATAATTTGGTATCTCCCCAGTAACTCTCCTCCAGGCTCCCCTTGGCCCCTTCCTCTATGAAAATTATTTTTGATTGACAAAAGCCACCCATCTGGAAATTGACATTCCCTTGGCCCACTGGAAATAAGGGACTGATGTGAGTATGTAAAAGATTCACTCTTTCCTTTACCTAGCATAACTACACAGTGCTATTTAAGCTGCAGAACTCCTTATGGATTGTGACAAGCCTAGAGTTTACGTGACACTTCCTCCTCACTCAGCTTTTCCTTCTTTCCTACCCTGTTTTCTTCCTTTCCTTACAAATTTTCCAATAGAACACTGCTTCAATCACTCACATGCTTCCTAAACTCTGTTTTGGGCTTAGTTCTAGAAAGGTGACCCAACACATGGGAATGCAATGAAGACATACACAGGGCTGGTTAGGATAGTGTTACATGAAGGTGGAATGTTTGGGATGTATGCCAAAATATAGGAAGTTAGACATACAAAGAACAGGTAGCTATCAATTTAGAGGTGAACATAAAAGCCAAAGCAAAGAAATAAGTAATAGTAATTTTGCAATGACTATAAATGACTTTTTGTTGTAGCAACAGCTAATAGCAGAAATAGCAAGAGATAAAGGGAAAGAGGTAGACCAAGATCATCTTGCATGACGTGAAAAAATGTATGGATTTATCAAGATAACAATGGGGGAATACTGAAGAGTTACAGTCAGGCAGGGGTGGAGGCAATCGAATTGTAGATATGCTAGGTTGGGAGGAATTTTAGGTAGAGATATAAATTCGAATACATCAGCCAGGAATGTGATATTATTAAAGTCTGAAGTCAGGCAGTGATAGTAGAGAAGCAACAAATGCAGTGTTTTTTAGAAAGATTTAGGAGGCAAAATTGGTAAGAGTAGGTGATAGAAAATATTCAAGCAGCAAGGGCGACAAATAATGTTAATTTGTTCGCAACTCATTTATTTTTTTCATAAACTTAAATATCTTTCCCAGTTAACTACAAAATCAGTGATACCGTGTGTGTCAAATGGTCATGTTTTTGAAATGTTTTTATAATCTCTTCATTTAAAAGTTTTTACAAAATGAATGGACATGTACAAAATTAGAAAGAGGCTCAATAGTCAGACCTAAATGCACATATATAATTTTTCTCCTTTTATAATTGCAGTGATTGCAGTGAATATCTGGTATACTGGCATGATATGATGATACCCCTGGTGTATGTGGAAATACAAAATTTAAGGCATGATTGTGGCTAGGGAGTGTTCACCATGTATATAAACTATGCCCCAAAATTATCAGCACCAATGATAGAAAACATCAATAAAAGCTAATTTGTATATTCTGCTTGGGTTCACAAAACACTTTGCCTGCAACTTTACTTTCTGGATCTTATCTGAGGTATAATATTTTCAGATTCTTGCCTTCAAACATATATTCAGTGTAAAATTTTGGAAGAGTGCTTTCAAATATTTTGGAGAGATCTGGACAGGTAATAAGAATTGATATTAGTAAGGAGGCTCTATCACTTATCAGGAACCTAGTTCCTAGAAATTCTTTGTCTGATAAAGCCTGGAAGTTATCATCTATCAGCCTCTCAAAGTAGGTCATCTCCAGGTGGATTCAGGCCTTAGTTAGCTGTTACAGTATTTCTTCTGAGATATGGTCCCTTGCTGATCATGGAACAGCTGGTCCCAAGGTAAACAGGATCATGGTAGTATAGTTTAACCCTTCATCATACTTTTGTCTTCAAATTCTAGCAGGTATCACTAACTCAAACACAAAAAATTGTTGATTGCATAGTGTGAACTTGGTGAAGATTTGTTTTAAAGCATTTGTTTCCTAATAAAAGCAAGACAAACAAAAACTGTACAAAGTAAAAACAATAAAATGTTTAAATCTATTCTTTTATCTATTTGGACTCTTTTCTTGAGATAATATATTCCATAAAATTTTGCATCATGATTTTTCTAATTAAAATTTTGTAATAATTGCATATTTTCTCACAATAATTTATTTACGGTTCTGACATTAGTTGATTTTTCTACTACATTTGGCCACTCTAAATAATTCTACCATAAAATAACCTAACCTACAATGTGTTAAATCATTCCCCTCTAAAGATAAAAATAGAGTGATATTTCCATAGGATAGAGTATAAGTAATGGATCAAATAGTACATTTTAGGGTGTTATGTACATTATTAAATAGATTAAAAAACTATCATAACCTTATTTCACAAAAACAATTTACAGAAGCACCTATCTCAATGCATATGCTAATATTTAATTTTTATGCTGTTTTTTAAATTGAGCAACAAGTATAGTTTTCACATTGTGTTTCAAATAACAAAAATATGCCATTAACATAAATATATGTCATCTGATAATTGCATACCAAGATTATTCAATTATTCATCACTCCTAAATCTCTTATTGTAGTCATCATGTTTGCTGTGTTCAATATTTCAAACTATTTTTACATGATATAATTGAGACTCATTTCCTTTAATATTGTCTTTTCAATGAAAGATTGTGTTAACACCATTTTTCCCATTTCTTTTGGCCACTATACACAAGGAAGCATCTTATAGTTCAACTAGTAAGTTGTGTTTGTACCTGCTATAAAGACAAAATAAGCCATTGAAACTCACTTAGGCATGATAAAGGGATCTGCTGCCTGACTTGGGACCTACTTTACCTCAATTTTAGCATCCTCTCAAATTCCTGTTATGTCATCTTGTGCCTGTGATATTTCTTAGCCCATTACAAACCACACTGGTACTTTATATTTGCCTTTTTCCCATTGTTTCTGCTATCTTCTCCTTTATTGGGTCACTGAAGGAATGACTGACTCTTACCTCTTTGAAATAATGTTTAGTTTCTCCTTTAATTGACCATTTTTCTGTGACACAGCCACATCAATATTTATAACAGCTCAATCCACAATAGCTAAACTGTGGAACCAAACTAGGTGCCCTTCAACAGATTAATGGATAAAGAAAGTGTGGTATATATACGCAATGTAATATAACTTAGTCATAAAGAAGAATAATTTTATGACATTTGGCAGTAAATGTATGGAACTGGAGACTATCATGCTAAGTGAAATAAGCCAATCTTCCCCCAAGAAACAAAGGGCAAATGTTCTTTCTGATATTTGGATGCCAACACACAATAACGTGTGGGAAAGGGAAGAATAGAAGTTCAGTGGATAAGACAAACGGGAATGAAGGAAAGGGATGTGGATAGGAATAGGAAAGGCAGTAGAATGAATCCAACATAAGTTTCCTATGTACATATATGAATACACCACAGTGAATCTCAACATCATGTATATCCACAAGACTGGGATCCTAATTATAATGAGACATACTACATGTTTGCATAAATAAGTCAAAATAGACCCTATTGTTATCTATAACTCAAAAGAACAAATTTTTAAAGAATTAAATATACACTATATAACCATTAAAAATCTATGCATAATCCAAAGACTCTCAAAAAATAATGTTTAGATTTACGGCCTACTACAGGCTTCTCCAATGACAAGCAAATAGTAAAGTTGACTAAGCACTTGCCCATATGATTCTCCAAGTAAAACAGAAAACATCATTGTGAACAGCAATGTGGAGTTTATGTAAAGCACCTTTAAAATCAGTTTTCAGAGTTGACATTTCTCAGAGTAAACAACCCCTGTGTTATGAGGTCACCAGAAATGTCATAATATTCTTGAGGTTCTAAGATTCAGAATAATCACAAACATGGTTTTTATCCTTCCATGGGGGGGGGCATTCATGCTGAACCTTAACACAAATTAGTGGATTGGAGTAACAGTCTGGTCTTTTTCTTTGCAGCATATAAATTCCTTTTTTTCTTTGTGGTGCTGGGTTTGAACCCAGATCTCATACATGCTAAACACACCGTACCACTTAGCTATACTCTCAGCCCTTAAATTTCTTATTGGTCATCTAAAATATCTGTATATCTTTAATGGTCGAATGAAACAACCCCTTGCACAGGGAAAACACTGTAGGTGAGTATTCATGCTACTGAAAGATAAAAGGGAAGAAATAAACTCCTGGGTTGTAGAGGAGAGTCAACAACACTGACTATTGGTTCTCTCCTAATCACTCCTAACTATCTTTTGGAGATTTCAAAGAGTTATGCTCCTGACTCTCAAGTGTCTCCCTATAACTTGACATAAATATTCATTGTATGCTGTCAAACATATGTTGATTATTGTTTTAACAACTCAATGTCCCTTGAATGCCTCTTGAACTAAAATAGTCACCTCGCCACACACAACCAGTCATGTTCCTTAAAGGAAGCAAAAGGGAATATATATCTGTAAATATAGTACCTTTAGATCTTATTGCTCCCATAAATTAATTCTATTTTACCTTAGTATGTCATATGGACTTCTTTCAGACTTTTGGACCTATTTCTGAGCCACCCAATCTATATATTGTTATTGAAATGCATCTTGAATATCAGACTTTAGTGAAGACTTGGGAAAGTTGCAATTAACCTCTTTGCACTTCAGGTTATGTCATTCATTCATTTACTCTGCAACTTCTGTAGGTCAGTGAATGGTTTGATGCTAATGGTACAATGGGAAATAGAATAGAGCTCCAGTTCTCAAAAGAAGACAGACCGTAAGTATAGTAATACAATGCATCAAGAGGTAAAATAAGCAAAATAAAAAGGCTTTTTAAAAGCCTAGAGTGCTCACAATAAAGTGACAAAGAAAATATGAGGAGCAGACATTTGAGCAGAGAGTAAACTTCCAAAATATGTGGGAGATTCAGAACAGAAACTCTGAGATGAGAAATCACTGGAAGTGTTCAAGGGAGAGAAGGAAGGCTTGAGTAGTTGGAAGAAATGAGTGGCAGAAAGAGTAGCCTGATCTTCCAGGGCCTTTTACCATCTGTAAAAAACAGAGAACCATCTTTATTTCCCAAGGCTGAGGTAAAAACTAGGGAGATTGATTCAATATGGAGCACCTCTTATTGGAGAAACTCCCTTGTGTACTTTATTTTCCCTTCCTGTGGCAGTGTCACTCTTCAGAGACTGTGTTTCCACACATTCACTTGGCCACATGTAATCAGCATATACCATAAATATTTTAAAGTAGTTTTCTGGTGCTACTATAATAATGTGCTACAAACTTGGTGGCTTATAAAATATATGTCTCATAGTTCTGGAGCTTCGAAGTCTGAAGTCAAAGTATCAGCAGGGTTGATTCCTTATGGGAACTCTGAGGAAAATCTATTCCAAGTATTCCTAGATTATGAAAGTAACTAGCAATGCATGCTGTGTTTTGGCTAGTTGGACACATCACTCAATTCTGTCTTTGCATGACATTCTCCCTCTGTGTCTCTAGGTCTGTAGTCTTCTCCTCTTCTTATTAGGACACTAGTCATTTTAGATTTAGGCAGCACCAATATGACCTTATCTTAACTTAGCTAACTACCATTTCAATGACCATATTTCCTAGTAAAAAGGTTCTGGGAAACACATGAATTTTTTTGGAACGCTATTTAACACAGTGCATATTTGAAACTGAGTTGGTTAGTAGATAGGCTTTTCTGGATAGTCAAATAGGCTGGTAATGGTAAAAGTGGCATATATTTCATATAATAGAGAATAAAGCACCTAATATGATTCTTTTGACAATAATTTAACCAAAGTCACTCAGGGATCTATGTGTGATAAAGATTCATTACAGCCGGGCACGGTGGCACATGCCTGTAATCCCAGCACTTTGGGAGGCTGAGACAGGAGAATAGAATAGTGAATTCAAAGCCAGCCTCAGCAATGGCAAGGTGCTAAGAAACTCAGTGAGACCGTCTCTAAATAAAACACAAAGTAGGGCTGGAGATGTGACTCAGTGGTCGAGTATCCCTGAGTTCAATCATCTGTACAAAAAAAAAAGATTCATTACAATAAACATAATTTTTCTTTCCTTTGGCAAACATGAAGATAAAACTGGGAAATGTATATAACAAAACAATAGCATAGTAAATGAATTCTGGACATACTAGATCAAAGTGCAAATCCCAGCCATGTCAAGATCAAACAAACCATGTAAGCTCTCAGTGCTTTCATTTCTGCCTGTTGAACAATCTGCCTTGTGGTATTATACCACAATTGATAAAGGAAACTAGACTATTCCTTGGATGTGTGTTTTTGCTTACTGCTGGTCCCTGATCCTAGAGTAAGTCAGGAATGGCAAATAGTGAGTGGTCAGGGCCCCAGAAAAAAGAATTAGAACTGCTTTTCAGATAATTGGTCAGAAAAACAGTATGATAGTGAACTTGGACTGTGTGTAGTGATTCAATTGTACTATCTAGACCCACAGATAAAGCAAGAGTTCTTTAATCACTGTGGGCCAAGCTCCACAATAATGATAAAATCCAGAACTAACCCTAAAGGCTTGTTTAAGCTCATTTCCTTATTAAGCCATTTGGCTTTGTCTTATAAATCCCCACATCTGCCTTTGGCCTGGGTAATAATTTTCATAAGGGTTACTCTTCCATGTAATACACCTATGTTTTACCAAATCTTCAATGCTATACATTCATTTTCTCAGAACCATCCTTTGACAGTTAATTTGAAGGCACTGACTTTCTGTGTGGGATTATGTTATCCCTGCCTTGTTTTAAGTAAATTCAACTTAAGACCCATTATCTTTGAACTTTTATTTTTCTTTGAGAAGTGTCGGTCTTTGCAGCATATAAATTGCTTTTTTCTTTGTGGTGTCATAGAATGGACATTCTCTTTTCCATTTCCACAATAAACTGGAGAAGTAAAAGCCCAGCTATATAGGCAAACACAGGTAGATGTACAGTATTATACAAGAACATCTGGTTTCTTATTTTTTCTTATTATGGGCATAAAGAATTGGCACAGATACGAAACACTTAGATATATATACTCCATCTTTTAGAAGTAAAATGGTACTATTTTAAAGAATTTTTCATTCTTTCCATTATTTATTTATTTGTAGTCTCTATTGGGTACAAATATTTAATGTCATGATCATATTGAATCCTTATTTGATCCATATATTTAATTTATCACTGAATTGTGGGACCTTTGAGAACTGGAACTTTATCATATCTCTACCTGTTCATGCGTCTATCATTTATGTATCTAAATCTCATCTAACTCTAATTACATATCTATAGCCATTTTTATATCTACATGAATTTGCTTATCATTGTTGAGGCATACTAGGCTATCCATACACCTGTGTTAAGTGAGTGATTTATTAAATATTAATTTATATCAGTAATTAAAAATGAGTATCTTGTGTGTGAGCACATTCACCCAAGAGTATTGTTTTTAGATATTTTTAACTTTGCTAATTTTGAAAAAGTTATTACTATGAATTTTCCTTTATAATACAAATCAGTATGATTTTTGAATGAGAGCAATATGCAGAGCTGAACCTAGCTGACTCATTCAATCCTTCTTGATCTGTTAAACATAGTGGATTGTGTTATGTTCATTAGGCACATTATTTTGCTATTTTTTTAGTTCATGTACATCTTCCACAAAACTCCCTATTTGGACCACAAAACTGGTAAGTATATGTGTATATAGATAGGTCAAAAAGTATTTCTAGTTTCAGGAATTTTATACCTTGGAGATACGTGTTAGACACTGTATAAAACATCAACATGCGGAGCAACAGACCAAACAAACACTGATCAAATTTAATCCCTTTCTCAATTTAGAGATGCCTCACAGGGAAAGGCCTGTTGGATAGCAGGACATTTGCCCTGCAAATTTATCCTTTAAACAGAGTAACAGGGCTCAAGGCATAGATTTACTTTTGTTTGGATTTAGCTTTAAAGCATATAGAACAGAATTATATTTTTGAATATTGAAATTATAGCAGGTCTTTGTATTTTATAACAATCCCAAATAGGATATTGTTGTAGCAATGAATACATACTCATGTATTAGAGTTAGAATCATATTTTGGATTAGATACACATGTGTTATCAATTATCTAATACCTGCAACTCACTCTTCTACAACAAAGATTACAAAAACTAGCATGACTTTTAAAGAAATATTTATAGTAGGGGCAAACATGTCAGTAGTTACATTTAACACAAAGAGAAATGGAAAAAATTCCAATAGAGACAGCTTTGCTGATGAAACATAGGGCAAGAAGGCAATTCTGTTTCTCAACTCAAAACTGTTTTCCATTTCTCAAATGATCTAATGGGGGTAAATATGACCCCAAAGATCAAAAATGACTCAAAAGCAAATGGAATTTAAATTATACCTTATTTCCAAACTTAATAATTCAGAAGAGAACTCCAAGTCCACAGAATATCCCAGTTAGGAAAATAAAGGGTAACATTTCATAATGGTGCAGTGGGAAGGGGTGGAAAAGAGTGTAAATAGATGAAAATAAGGCCAAAATGTGAGTTTGGCAAGATGTCTTGCCAAAAGATGTGAATTTAATTCTGTAGCCCATCAGATTCACCTAGAGGACTTGCTAAGTAATCTTTGGGCTCTCCATTAGAGTTTTAGATTCAGAAAGAATCAGTTGGGATTTAAGAATTAGCATTTCTAGCAGTGCCGCAAGCCTGTAATCCCAGCACTTTGGGAGGCTGATACAAGAGAATTGTGAGTTCAAAGCCAGCCTCAGCAATGGTGAGGTGCTAAGCAACTCAGTGAGACCCTGTATCTACATAAAACACAAAATAGGGCTGGGGATGTGGCTCAGTGGTGGAGTGCCCCTGAGTTCAATCCCCAGTACCAAAATAAATAAAGAAATAAAGAATGAGCATTCCTAAAAAATTTCCAGGTGATGCTGCTGATCCAGGGATGACACAGTGAAGAACACTAATCAATGCAGACAGTGGGAAACACCTGCAAAGAAAGTGGTATTATTTTATCTACATTTTTAGAAGGATCACTCTAGTGGCACTATCAAGGATGGATTAGAAGCCTACATACAGCTGGGAGCAGGAAGACAACTTAGGATGTTCTTAAAATAGAGGAGGTAAAGAAAAGTGGATATGAAAAAGAAATGTAGGCAAATTGTAGAGGCAGAGTCCAAATGATGCAGAGATTGATCAGATGGGAGTGATGAGGGAGGAGAGGGAGTCATGAATGACTCTGATGTTTCAAACAAGGATTCCAGAGAAGGTCATGACATCACTAATAGAAATAGGAAACACAAGCGTGTTCAAGGTAGTAGATAACAAGCATGACAAGGGTAGAGGATTCACTTATTAGCTTACAACACATTTTCTGCCTTTATCACAGGCGCTTTTATAGCAAAATGTAACTTTTTGAACTGTCTGGTCTGAGCTATAAAAACACGTCTGCAGATCTTTTTCATATTGTGAACACTGCTGGGCATCCAAGGCCCCTGGAGTTAGAGAATAATTCAAGAGAAATGGGAAGTAAGTCTGTTATGTATTTTAATATGCATATGTTTTCATATAAATAATATCATACAGATTGTCTATTTGATTAAGTTCTTGAGGAGAATGGGAGGATACATTACACACAGTGTCTTTATTTTTCCCTTCATGTGTATTTCTAAGTGAGAATTTTAAAACATATTAAGGTACCTATTTTAAACTGGTACTGAGAATTTTTATCACAATAGAAAAGGTTTTATGAAAATACATAATATGTTATACACATATTGGCTTTACATACCATTTTAAGCATTCACATTCATCTACATTCAAATGTATAATCATACGTCTGTTATGATGGGAATCTATTAATATCCTGAACTTTTTTCAGGGTATTATAAAAGTATAGTGCACCTCATCCACGATCTGTTTGTCATTTTTTTCATATGTATAAAAGTAACAGATCAATTTTTTTGTATACTTCTTCATTTACAAAGTGTTTTCTTTAACACTGTCAAACTTGAGCAAGGAAATGCAGTTAATCGGATCAGGAAAAATATGGAAAATTTTGTGTATTTTCATATATTTCCCCAGATTTACTGAAATATAACTGATAAATACAAATTACATATAGTGTGCTCAATACCATGTTTTGAGATACATATACATTGTAAAATGATTATTAAATATTCAAAGACAGAAGTTTGCCTGTAACCTTAAACTCTATTTTCTGGTGATTTTGTTGGCATTCTCTCAGACATTATTTAAATAATCACAGTAAAGAAAAATATATGTTGTAGACAGTAGAAAATTACATTGATTCAGGCTTTGTTGTTTTTTCATTTTGTTTTGTTTTTCTGTCTTTAAAAGTATAGACTCTGTGTGGGGGCAAATTCAAATAGAAGATTTTAGAAGGTTGACAAATTTGACAAAAAGTATGTATGTGAAAAACATTATTGCACATTTGTAAATATGAAAGTTTACTAAATTCCAAGCAAACTTAAGCTATCTTGGCATGACTTAGCAATTAA
The DNA here is from genome assembly GCA_028644305.1 of Xerus rutilus. Classification (NCBI taxonomy): domain Eukaryota; kingdom Metazoa; phylum Chordata; class Mammalia; order Rodentia; family Sciuridae; genus Xerus; species Xerus rutilus. The sequence goes on from CM053417.1 coordinate 100,125,280, forward strand.
ATGATCCTCAAGTGCTGACTTAAGTAATACTATTTTTTATAGTCTCTTTGTTAATACTGATTAAACTCAAAACTGGAAGAATTTGCTGGTCTAGTTTTACCTTATAATTTATTGCAGTTATTTATTATTATTTACATAAAAGTTTAACTTCTCAGTGAGGGGAAGCTTGCTTCTTATGATTTACTGATAAATGGCTTTTAAGAGGAACACATCATTTCCTCATTCATCTAGCTCAGCATCCTGTCTTTGGCTATTCTACTAAAAAAAACAAATGATATGTGCTTTCCTTTATATATTCCTCAAAGGTTAAAAATTCAGACTCTTAGTATTTATTTCTTGACACTTTTCTTTAAAATGTTTCAGGTAATAGCAAAAATTGATGATTTAGTAGAAAGTTTGATTTTGCAACATCCCCTGCCACCTCTGGAAGGAAGCATCCATTGATAAAGTCTTTATTTCAATGAATATTTGTGCTATATCCTAGGTACTACACTGGTGGAACTCATGCATTTGATAAGCTTACTTCATAACACATCAAACAAGGCTCCCTTTCTTCTAAAATCATTGCTTACATTTTTGCCAGTGTATTATCATAGGGAAGATGAGACATTTGTCTCAAGCCTTTCTTCACTTTTTCAATCTAGTGTTTACAGGTAGTTTTAAAGTTAATAAAGGTTGTATGGTAGGTTATCCTTAGTGATCATAAGATAGATTATAGATATATAATAGATAAATAGATGATATATAGAGAGAGGTTTTTTATTGTTCCTTATATTTGAAAGGCATTTCTTATACTTTTTTTGACAGTAAAGTTCACCCTGGCCTATAAAGACTCATTTGAGTACCTTGCAATTATGAAAAATAAATATTTACTTTGAAATTTATAAAGCCTGTGAATTTTCTTTATTCATCTCCATTACTGTGCTATAAAATAGTCAATCATATGTTCTTTTATTCTATAAATTGGAAAATACTGAATAATTCAACAGATTTGAAATTTCAGAACTTCATTCAACAGAGTAGCTATAGTCCCTGATCTCTATTTTAATATGCTTCCAGTTATTGCAAGTCATAATAGTACAATGCAGGGCCTGGATGACTATCACTCACTCAGTTGTTTTCTTGAATGGCTTCAGGGTATGAAGTAAACTATACTACATCACTGTCCTCATAATGAGATCGTTCTGCTGGATAAACAAGCTCCCCACAGGCCCTACCTGCTGATAGGACCCAGTGAACCAAATATTTAACACTTCACAGAGACTCCTCCCTGCCATTCTTCAGTATTGTATGCATTATTTTCAAGAGAAAATTTGATGTAAAAAAGTAGAAAATTGAGCTACTGACTCCTGGGTCCATTGCTACAACCTGGCTTAGTAACAAAGCCTCAATTCAATTTCTGGGTCCTGTGAGATAATAGAAGTTTCAAAGTTCCCAATAAAATTGTGGAAATATAAATTCTTGTACTATCTGACCAATTTACACATAGCATTCCCTGAAACCTGTCTGCCCAAGGAAACCACTGAAACAAAGCATGGAGCTAGTACAGTACTTGTTCATTTGCTGGAAACATTCACTGAAAAAACGGACTCATGCAGAAAATGGAAAATTTCTTCATTCCAGTGTTTAAAAGATGACAGTTTTGCTTTATAAACATGTCCTATACCATTAGTATGAGGGCTAATGTAGGAGGGAAAACAGTAGTTCAGGAATAATATGTAATAGTGCTCATGTTTGGGATGTTAGAAAGCCAAACTTGAGTTTTATGTGTGCATATTTGTGTGAGTGTGTGTGTGTGTATGTGCATGCCCACATGTGTTGTTTTTAACATTAATTTCCATGGTATAATGTTAATAACCTTACCATAGCATATATATTAGTCATTATTGTGTTGCTGTGACCTAAAAATCTGCCAAGCACAACTTAGAGGAAGAAGTTTATTTTGGCTCATGGTTTCAGAGGTTCAGTCCATGGTTGGCCAAATCCATAGCTTTTGGCCCCAGGTGAGGCAGAATATAATGGCAGAAATAGTGTGTTGAAGTATACAGTAAATGGCAGAGGAAAGTAGCTCAGGATGTGACAGCCAGGAAGAAGAGAGAGAGCTCTGTTAATGAGGGACAAAATATAAATCCCAAAGGCATGCCCTCAGTGATCTGTCTCCTTTAGCCACAGCATACCCACCTAAAGTTACCACCCAATTAATCCACATCATATCACTGAATTAATTCATAATTAGTTTACAGCTCTTATAATCATTCACTTTTTTGCAATTTGTTTTTATGCTTTATTCTTATTCATTTATTATTTTTATGTGGTGCTAAGGATCAGACTCAGTGCCTCACCTGTACGAGGCGAGTGCTCTGCCACTGAATCACATCCGCAGTCCCTTAATCATTCACCTTTGATTCTTCTTGTATTGTCACACATGAGCTTTGAGGGAGACACCTCATATCTAAACCATAACAGCATAGTTTCATTTCATAAACCATGCACAAAATGGTGCCAAAGGAATATTATTTAGGCAATGGTTTATATACATTATTCTCATAATGACATAAATGCTTTAATACAAGGATGAACAGATCATTATAAGAGATAACTTTTCTCAGGAGAGCCAAAAAAAGGCTTTTCTTGGGCATACAAGGGATGAAGCTTCTATATTAGTCATAAATTAAGTGATAGAAATTCCAAGAAATGAGAAAGGGTTGGCTAACATTGTGAATAACAAAATTATAAGGTATATTTTAAAAATGAAGACATGGATAGAGCATGGAGTTTGTGGGTACAGGATAAGAGGTGACAGAGGAAGTTTATGTGTCCCCATGCCCAGGTCAGCCATAACTAATTGTGCCTAAGCAGCTAAATAAACTGTGTCTTTCATTCATGAGAAAAGATGAACTGACCAAACAGAATGCCCTCTCTGAGTAGAAATAATGGGTTAAAGAGATAAGGGTGAAGATATGCACAGACAAAAGCTTAGAAAAATAAAAGAAATCAAGAAAGCAATAAACAAAGAATCAGAGATCAAAGCAAGTCCCTAGAATTTAATTTTTAATTACATTTTAGTTCTTAACTTTAATTTCATACATACTTGTCACTTTTAAAATTAATTTGAATGGGATCCAAACTTGGTACCTAAACAAAAATATACATTAAATAGTTTCATAATTAGGACTAAACCATAAGAAGTAATACTTTGTTTTCTGTGTTTTCTAACAATATTTACATAAAGAATACTCTTATTTGAGTATGATTTGAAAAGGTGAGTTGTAGATACATTCACTCTATAAATACATCATAATATTATTTGATATTTAAGTTTCATGAACTTTCATTATACTGTATAGTATCATGATCAATGCCAGTTTATATACATTGTTTTATTTTCTGATTTTGACTTTATCTTGAAAATAAAAATTAGGAATACTAAATTAGAGTATCATGTTTTGCCAATTTGTTTCTTCAGATTTTATGCTAATTTATATCTCTGTAGACAGTGTATGAGAGTATCCACTTTAAACTGTTCTATCTATATTGGATTATATTTGCCCATCAATGAATTCTCCTTTCTTCAATATTCATATTTTCCCATACCTGCTTATAAATCCACAAACAAGAAAATGTTAATGACCCTGATTATGATTATTTTTGTACACTTTTTTCCTTCAATTTCCAAGTATACATTGATAACAGTGAAATGAATATATCCATCTGGGTTCCTTGATTTTCAAACTCATTATCATGCATTTGTTAAGCTTTGTAAGCCCTAAATGCAGTGAATTCCTATTAATAGTGGTTACTGTTAGGAGAGGGCTTGTGTATTCATGTATGTATTCTTGTGTATTCTTACCCTGTATGTATTAGTGCAATCCAACAGGTAAAAATAGATGTTCTCTTCCAACCCAATCAATTGTTGCTAATGCAAACATTGATACGTATTAAGCTTCATAAGTACACACTGATAAACAATTTTAAATTCTTAAACCTATATAACACATAAGAATAAAAATACAAAGCAAGTGATTCTGTGCTTTCTCTTTTCCTGAGGATTTTCAAAGGACAGATAAATCTAAAATTTAACTAAGAGCCAAATGTAAACAAACAAAAAACTAGGTCAAAAAATTGAATTAAAATAAACATAATTCTAAAATGACAAAAAGTTCATGAGCTAATATAAGTTAAAATGGTGCACTGATGTAATCCCAGTGGCTCTAGACGCTAAAGCAAGAGGATCACAAGTTCAAAGTCAATTTCAGCAAGTTAGTGAGAACCTAAGCAATGGGTGACACCCTGTCTCAAAATAAAAAGGGCTGAGGATGTGGCTCAGTGATTAAATGTCCCTGGAATCAATTATTAGTATCAAAAAAATAGCCAAGCTAGATTATTCTGTTCACTTGTAAAATTTATATATGTAAAAATACATCACTTATTATTTTAAATTTTAACAGAAAAATAAGTCTTGTGTGTGATTCTATATGTCAATCTAACCAGAAGATAATACACACAAAAATAATTCATTAATCAAATTGAATGACTTTATTTAAATGAAACATTGAAAATAGGATATTGCAGTAAAACTATGATTAATGCATTTGCTGATTAGTTTCTTCATTATGGTTTCTAACCTTAGAAAAGACAAACGTGTAACTAAAACAACATAAATAAGAACATGCAATTTCCTTTCTCTTTCAACTTCTTTTTAAAATTTATTTTTTATTCTTTTTAGTTATGGTACAACACCAGGATAAACCCCCTGACATAATCATAAAAGTATGGAACACAACCCTCTCCAATTCAGTACCCAGTATAACCCCTCAATCCACACCACTGATAATAATCACTCTTCAATCCACTTACAGTTTGCTCTTTTTTTTAAAATTAGTGTCCTATGGATACACCTCATCCCAAGATGCACCATTCCACATTCATGCATGCACATAGTGCAGAAAGTTTGGTCATATTCATTATACTGATCTTCCCTATTCTTTCTTGCTCCTTCTCAATCCCCTTCCTCTACTCCACTGATATTTCCTCTATTTTGTTGAAACTCCATCTTGTTTCTTTTTCCCACGTTTTTGTTTCTTTTTTTTTCAAATCACTCTTCTCTTTATTTTGGATTATCTTCCACATATCAGATAATACTGGACCTTTGATCCTTTGGGACTGGCTTATTTCACTTAGCATGATAGTCTCCAGTTTTGCCCATTTACTAGCAAAGGCCACATGTCATTCTGCCCTATGGCCAGGTGTTATTCCATTGTATATACACCATATTTTCTTTATTCATTCACCTGTTGCAGGGCACCTAGGTTGGTTCCATAGCTTGACTACTGAGAATTGTGTTGTGATGAATATCGATGTGGCTACATCAAAGTAAAATGCTGATTTAAAATATTTTGGATATATACCAAGGAATGGGATAGCTAGGTCATATGGTGGTTCCATTCTCTTTTTTTTGGTACCACGGATTGAACCCAGGGGTACTTAACCACTGAGCCACTCCCTAGCCCTTTTAATATTTTATTTAGAGACAGGGTCTTGCTAAGTTGCTGAGAGCCTTGCTAAGTAGCTGAAGCTGGTTTTGAACTCATGATCCTCCTGTCTCAGCCTCCCAAGCCACAGGGATTATAGGTGTGTGCCACCACACTCGGCCAATCCTAGTTGTTGTTTTTTTTATTCTGAGGAATCTCCATACTGCTTTCCTGAGTGGTTGCACTAAATTGCAGTCCCACAAAAAATGTATGAATGTGCTTTTTTTCTAACATCCTCACCAATATTCATTATTATTTGTATCCTTGATAATTGCCATTCTGACTGGAGTGAGATAAAATCTTAATGAATTCAGCAAAGTAGCCAGATGTAAGATTGAAAGTCATAAATAAATCATGTGCATATACTCCAATAATGAATCTGTTAAAAAAGAAATTAGGAAAATTGTTTCCATTTACAATAGCCACAAAGAAAAAGTATTTGGGAATCAATCTAACAAAAGAAGTGAAGGAGTTCTGCAAAGAAAACTATGTAACACTAAAGGAAGTAATTGAAGAAGACCTCAGAAGATAGAAAAACCTCCCATGTTCTTGAACAGGCAGAATTAATATTGTCAAAATGGCTATACCACCAAAGTGACATACAGATTCAACACAATCCCTATCAAAATTCCAGTGACATTCTTCATAGAACTAGAAAAAGAAGTTCTGAAATTCATTTGGAAAAATAAGTGTCACAGAACAGCTAAAGCATTTCTTAGTAAGAAGAGTGAAGCAGGAGGCATCACAATTCCAAACCTCAAATTATATACAGAGCTCTAGTAACAAAACAGCATGGTATTGGTATCAAAATGGGAATGAAGACAAATGGAATTGAAGACAAAAATACAAACCCACTTAAATACAGTTATCTGATTCTAGAAAAAGGTGTCAAAACATATTAAAAAGATGGCCTTTTTAACAAGGATACTGGGAAATCTGGAAATCTGTAAGTAAAAGAATGAAATTTAACCCCTATCTCTCACATTGCACAAAAGTCAATTAAAAGTGGATTAAAGACCTAGGAATTAGACCAAAATCTCTTCAACTGCTAGGGGAAAATGTAGGCCCAACACTCTAGCATGTTGGCACAGGAACCAACTTTATTAACAAGACTCAAATCATAAGAAATAATTAAAAAAAACAATAAGTGCGATGATATCAAATGAAAAAGTTTCTGCATAGCAAAGGGAACAATTAAGAGCATGAAGAGAGAACCTACAGAATCAGAGATCATTGCCAACTCCTCTGTTGACAGGGAATTAATATCCTGAGTATACAAAGAACTCAAAAATCTTTTTTTTTCTTGTTCCTGATTTTTTTATTATACTTTATTTTTTTTCTCAAAAGTTGCATTTTAATACATGTTATCAAACAACAGAAAAAAACAAATTTTCAGAAGCTGTACACACTATTCACTGAAAACATTTGTTGAGGCAAATAGAAAAAAAAATTGTTACAATCAAAATTTTTCTAACTTTGCACAAAATTATAAGCAGATTACATTCTTCATATTAAACATCTTTATATGCACTTTCAATGAACAGTATATATATATATTTATATATATTTTTATCAACTTAACACCAAAACCAAACAAATAAACCAATCAAAAAAATGTGCAAACAAATGAAACAGACACCACTCAAAAGAAGAAATATAAATGGTCTACAAATATATGAAAAAATGTTCAACATCTCTAGTAATTATGGAAATGTTCTTTTCTTTTTGAGGACAACTTGGAAAGAAATATCATTAGGAATCACTTTCGTGTAGCTGGGAGTTGAGTTCAATGGTATATTCAAACAGGCTTTGGATTATTATGAAAGTTAGAGAGCAGTAATTCCCCAGAGTACCTTGGGGATTGCCTACCACCCCCACTCCCCACATCTCTACACAGTTACTCTGATTAGTACCATGTAGTGTAAAGACATCATCAGCATTAAAAAATTGACTCACTTTGAGTTCGGAGGTACCAGTTTAAGAGTATACCATAAAAAAGAATTACAAAAATTTAACATCCTCATGTGAGGTTCACGACTTCAGAACTTCAGTTTCAGTAATTCAGGTCTACTAATAGCCACTACTTAAGATATAACCTTTTAAGTAAATTGACAATTATATGAAGTGCAAATAAGGAGATAATTATTAGGTAGTCCTATACACATTATACACTCTGCCTTCAGTCCAAGCATCCATATTGCTTATGTTTATTTCACATTCACTTAAATAATATGAACATTATGTTGCAAATTCAATAGTCTCTCTTATTAAACTACATTTTAAACAAAAGAAATGAAGATAAACAATATTTTTAAAATATAGCTATCACTGGCCATCGTGGTACATGTCTGTAACCTCAGTGGCTCAGAAGGCTGAGGAAGGAGGATCATGAGTTCAAAGCCAGCCTTAGCAACTTAGCAAGACTTTGTCTCTAAATAAAATATAAAAAAGGGCTGGATATGTGAATTTGCAGTTATGTGCCCCTGCATTCAATTCCTGGCAAATAATAATAATAATAATAATAATATTTTAAAAATAAAATAAAATATAGCTATTAGCAATATCAACTGGATCTCCATGAAATATTACATATAGAGCACATAGAGGTTCCAAAAGTATATAAATAACAAAATATAATAAAATTCCCCATTATAAAATGCCTACCTAAATAATCAATTCAATCATGACATATATGTAAATTATGTTCTTTGATATAAAAGCATAGTTGTATACTCCATTCTGCTTCTGCCCTGTGGGAAGTCCATAATACAATTTTTATCTTCCTCCACAGTTTCACTTTGCTAATTGACTATTATGAAATACAATGGAACAAATGCCAAATTGAGTAACAAGATAAAAATATCAACAACCAAAAATAAATGCAACATTTTGGTGTCAATCGAGCCAAGTTGATTGACTAATTTTAAGGAAAGAGTCTACACATTTAGCACATACAAATTTGTAACTTTTCCTAAAAACCACTGCTTGGTAGTTCATTTCTAGTTGAATAGCTTTGCTTTATAGATACATTAATTCTTGGTTATTTAAACTTCTCTAAGTAATCAAAAACCATACATCTTGCACTCACATTAAAAACTACATTTTTAATTACATTTAAAACAATAGGTAGAACCAGAGTTATACAATAGAGAAAAATCAATGAAACTAAAAGCATTTTTTAAAAAAATCAGTGAAATTGTTAAAAAATAAAGCAAGAGTAACCAAGAAAAAGAACTTAATAACAGAATTTATATTTTTTCAATGTTTATATCAATGTTTTATTATTTCACTTCTATAAGCATATTTACATGTGAAAATTCAAATTTGTTTATATAAATTAAAAGTTACACTAAGTATATTATATACACAATCTTTTTATGAGTCTATTGAAAAGTCACTACTAGAGCCAAAATAGGACAAAGCAATATTCTCCCAATCTTTTCCTATCATTTGTCTTCTTTCACTTCTGAGAATGCTTAGAGATAGACTTTTTAAATTAACCATGCTTTATTAACCAAAAGGATGTGTTACTTAAGTAAAAATTCAGGTCCACAAACATGTCAACATCCATATTCCAGAGACTGAGGGGAGTGTGCCTTCCCAACAGCCCATAAAAGGAGGAAATTCCAATCCTTGCCTCTATTAGAATCATAGGAAACTTAGGGGAAAAGACATGCTCTAGAACATAGTACATGTGGACACCAATGTGCTAACTATCAATTGAAAACACCATACTATACTATAAGCACTAAAATACCATGAACAAAAGATAGAAATGAAATTTTTATCATGTGCATGAACACATGCAAAGAATATATATATATATATATGTGTATGTGTGTGTGTATATATATATATATATATAGTATGTGTGTCTAAAGTAAACTTAACCCATATGTTAATTTATTATTTTAAAAGATTTTAGAAAAGCTGAGCAGCATATGTTCTTACTCCTCCCTAATTGGGGAACTAGAATATGTCAGAATTTTTTTTAGCTTGGAGATTTATAACTTTCAAATACAGTATATTATCTGTTTTAACCTTGTATTGTGATAGAGAAAGAGAGGAGAGAGACAGAGAGACATGAGGAATGAGATTACAAATAAAAACTAATTAATCCTGGTAAGCCAGTTCTAGTGTGGTTTGAAAAGAAACCAAATAATTACCCCCTGGACTGTATCTTATCCTCTCCTTCTACAATGTCTTTTCTATCCCAAGTCTAATAAGGAGATGTGACAAGAAGACTTAATTCTTTCATGCTTTATATTAAAACACAAACTGACTTATTCTTATAACAAAAGCCTATGACTAGACTTGGAATTATTTTAATTTATATATTTTACACAGCATACCTGGATATAAACTGAAGGAGAGTGAGAGTCAAAGTGGACATATATTTTAAGAGTAATCAATATTTGTGCTCCAGATTTTTCTCACATTACCAAGAGAAAATATTTTCAGTATTTCTGAGAATTACAATGAAGACAACTGAGACACAAACACTTCTGCCTCAACCTCCTGGTAACTGGGTATTAACTGATTTGCTACGGCTCTATTCTCAGTTCATGTTTAATATAACTATTTAATTTGAGGGAAAATAATAAGCTAAAATCATTAATAACAAGTATCCAATAATACATCCTCCTTTTTTCCTTCCCTCTCTCCCTCCCCCCTCCTTCCTCCCTCTATCCCTCCCTCCCTCCCTTCCTTCGTTCCTTCCTTCCTTCCTTCCTTCCTTCCTTCCTTCCTTCTTTCCATTCCTATGATAAAGAATAAAGCAAGTCTACTCTCAATAAGCACATTCCTAACAGGACAGACAAACAAACAACTCTAATATAAAACAATTTGTTTCTAACAGTGATAAGAACAAATACTTTGAGAACACCAGTGACAGAGGAAGGAAGAAAGACCTCTACTCTGACAATGAACATCTGGGTATGTGTTAGATAAAATAATATTTGTAAATAGATAATAAATTACTCATCAAAAAAGACAGATTGAGTGTTCTTGAGTTATTGGGGTAAAAAATGAATTATTTTTTCTAATTGCTCTATCTATTGAACTTACTGAGACAAGAGTTGTTGGAACAAGCCAACACATGTATATTTAATAGTATTATACACTAAATGGGTAACAAAGAACAATATTATGCAAGAGAAGAATACCTAGTTTAGATGGGGAAGGGTCTAGAGAGCCTCTGTAAAAATGTAACAATAAAATTGATCCCAGGAAAAGCTGTACATGGCAGCATGCACCTGTAATCCCAGCTACCTGGGAGGCTGAGATAGGAGGATCATGAGTTTAAGGTCAGCCTGGGCAATTCAGTGAGACCCTCATCTCAAAAATGAAATCAACAAAAATAAATTGATCACTGTAGAATAAGAAGAAACCAGGTATGGAAAATATAGAAAAGATCACTCCAAGAAAATGAACAAGGGATGGAGGAATAGTTCAGTGGTAGAGCTATTCCCTAGCATGTGCAAGGTTCTGGGTTCAGCACTATGCGAATGCATATAACCAAACAAAGGAACAACATCCATAAAAATTAGTTCACTGACCAGGTGTGGTGGTGCACACCTATAATCCCAGTGGCTGGGAGGCTGAGGAAGGAGGATCACGAGATCAAACCCAGGCTCAGTAACTTAGAAAGGCACTAAGTAAATCAGTGAGACTGTGCCTCTATATAAAATATTAAAAAGGGCTGGGGATGTGGCTCAGTTGTTAAGTGTCCCTGGGTTCAATCCCTGGTATCAAAAAAAAATTAGTTCACTGTATATGGTTGTGGATTAATTATAAATTAGAGTTAGATATAATGTAGATCATATTTTAAAAACGTGGACTTCATTATAAATGCAATGGAAGCCACTGTGATGAAATAGAAGGGATGAAACTTAATGACTGGAAGAACAGGAAGCAAGGAGAAGAAAGGTGAAAGCCACAATTTTGAGGTGAGAAACAGGGAGGATACATGGCAATATATAAGTTGAGGAATATATATGGTATATGTATGGTATATATGGGAAGATTCATTGTATATATATGAGTTGAGGAAGTCTTAAGGAGGAAAATTTGACTAATGAATGCTAAGATACAGTTAAGATAAGAGCACGCCGTTCTGGAGTACTATCGCACAGTGCGGTGACTACAAATAACAACTATGTATCGTATGTTATGGAAGAAATTATTTTGAAAGTTTTTGCCACAAAGATGATAAATATTTGAGGAGATAAAAATTTTCAACCTTATTTAAACATTATACAATGTATACATGAATCTAACATTACATGGTACTCCATTAACTTTTTTTATAATTTTATTTATTCATTTATTCTACTTAGGTATACCTGATAGCAGAATGCATTTTGATTCATTGTACACAGATGGAGCACAACTTTTCATTTCTCTGGTTGTATGTGATGTAGGATCACAACCTACATGCATTCATACATAAAGCTAGGGCTACGATGTCTCCATTAATGTTTTAAAATGCAATTAATGTTTTCAGCAGGAAGCTGTGGTAGGAGTCCTTGGTGCTTCCCCAGTGACCTTGCCTTTTTATATTAGGTAACCCTGGAATTGAGAAGGCTCTCAATAACTGTACAATATTTGTTTTTCTGTATCAGTTAAAAATAAAAAATTAGGAAAAAAGAATTTAACCTAGAACATTGAATTGATTCTATTTTGAAAAGTTATATGAAGACTTTTCTAAAGAGTTCATATGATTATTTTTGTAATCTATCCCCAATAAATAATTTAAACACTGATGATGCTATTTGCATGAAGATGGTTGTAATTAAAAAATCAAAACAAGGTGAAAAGCAACAATGGGGAAATATGGCATGGCATTCTTTGCAGTCAGTAATGCCATACCTACAAATGTCCATTTCAAATTAAAAAAAAATTAGAGTACTTTAATGAAACAAAGATAATTTTATTTACTTAGTTACACTATATTACATGTACTATGTTATCCTATAAATTTTTTATTCTACTATTTACATATTTTATAACTACAAAACTTAGCTATACATACGAACTAAGAGTGGAAATTATATTTTGTATAAATATTCAAGAAAATGCTAAATAAATAATACTCATGGGAAGATAAAAGCTGTGGTTCTCAGACTTTTCAAGAACTCCAATAATCATAAACAAATACTAAAGTGTTTATTGGGCTGGTTACATAAGCTTGCCTCTTTTTATGGCTCAGTAAGTGTTTTAAAACAAAACAAAGAAAATAAGCAACAATCATCTACTGGCATTATCTTATAAAATGGTATGCTGGTAGAAATAGAATCATTAATGAATGATGAATAGTAAAATAGCAGAAGTAAATAACAATCTCAAAAGTAAATCACAGGGCTTTAAAATTTAGCTTAGTTTTTAAAATTCCCCTCATTTTTCATTTTCTTATATTGCCAATAATCAGTTTTACATATTTCTATCAAGAACCAGTAATAGACTGCTGCAGAGTATTTGGGAGCCACACATGAATTCTTCCAGGAGTTCATTACATACCAATGAGAATAACAACTATATTAGTTCTAAATTCTTGGGAGTATGCAAGCACTATTCAAATTACTCTCTTTCATCATTTCAGTTAATTATCAAAAAATTATCAAAAGGGACAGGTAATTTTATATTTTCCATTTTCATCTATTCTAAATTTTTATAATGTAGGAAGTGATGATATCTTTATATCTTATAACCTGTTTTTTTTTTAAACTTGGGTGGCTATTTTCATAGAATAAGAAAACAAATTCTCCAAATGGAATATCACATAATTACCATCACAGAAGTTAGCATTTTAAATAGTTGCATTTGATTCTAATTATAGCATACTCAAAATCATGTATTTCATCTCAGCAATTATTAATCAATATTTTACTGGCCCCATTCATTAAACTCCCTCAAATAAGAAATGCTACAAACCAAATGGTTCATAATATCATGCATAAGTTATATTTTACAAGAAGGTATAACCTTAGTTGATTATTAATTTTCCCACCACAATAACAACATGGCAATCTTAAGTATTTGACTGTATTTTGACATATATACAATAGGAGAATTTCAAGTATTAATATGATTTCCAAAATTGAATTTCTAATGACAAGTTTATCTAGCATCGATTATACTTAAATATCATGATTAATCTTATATATTTTCTTTAAGCTTCTATGATATGGATTTTTTAAAGCTAATCAGGACAGCATTTAAGAACTTTTAAATCTATCTGTTAAAATCTGGGCCACCATGAATATATAGTAAACACTCAAATATAGAGTTAGCACCTACATTATATCAGTGGCTTAAAGTAATGTAATTGTTTAACTTATTGTGCATAAAATAGCTTACAGTCCATTCTAAATTTGACTACGAGGTCACATTATGAAGAATTTTAATGCATACTTTTTCAAATATATCAATATATTTTCACTCAATTTTAAAATTGATTATTTAGTATAGAAACAGTAGAAATCATTTTGAAAAATGAGCTCAGAATATGTGACAACTTTTGGAAACCAAAACTTCAAACAAAATTTACTATTGTAAAATGGATTTGAGCTGTACTTTTTGTTAGAAATAGAAAAGGCTTACACCATAAACCCCTTGAAGGGCTGCCAAATTAGGGTCATAGAAGTCTGAGCCTAGAGCTTATAACAAAGGAAATCCAATTTGAGTCTGACAAAGAGAAGTTGAGGTCTGATATGTGTAAACCTCATGGGGAAGGGGAGTAAGAAGCTATTTGATATTTTCCATTAGTAAGCTGCCAATGGTGCGATGTTAAGTAACTCCTCAGTTTGCATCCCTGCATATATTAAGTCCTATAAAATAACTTAAAAGACAGAATTTGTACCATAAGCAGAAGTTTTGGCTTAACAAAAAAGCATGCTATTTGCACACCTGACATCCAGTTATGCTATATAATAGAAAGGAAATCCAAAGGGCATATCTGGAATTGTGCCCAATGTGCTTATAATTTCTTCTTAATATAGCACATAAATGCTAATAGCTACCTCTGTGAGGAAATACTATTTCAAATAGAGTAGCTCACTGGAAACAGGGTGCATAGATTTAGGAAAAACTTAATTTCTAAAGGGAAATAACTTTATCTTTATTGTATCTGAGTACTTAAGTCAAGCAATAACTATAGTGATCCATGATAAATAAAAATCAAATACATGAAGGCCGTAGTGGACCCAAGCCTATGTGAATTATCAACACTGTTGTATACAATAAATTAAAACTTCAATGATATTATTAAGATTTAAAAGCACCAAATGAAGGAAACTAAAGGTAACATGATTTTCTTGGTATAAAATTCTATCCTCCTTTTCTTTTGAAAGTCAATATTAGTGAAAGGTTTAGCATATTATCTAATATTATTTATTGCTACTCACTAGTTTAAAAGGGGAAACTTGGAACAATGAAAATTGATCGCAAGGCAATTACTTGCAAGTATTTTGTTACCTGGTAAAAGTCATGTATACTTAACATTACTAAATGCAAATTTTAGCCATATATTTGCTCTTCTACTTAAAGTGCTATCATTGAAAAGTGATATGGGACACAAAAAGTAATCCAAAACTGACCCTCAAATGATCTGGGGAAACCTCAGTTAAAGGACTGAATTTAAATGCTGAGAATACTAAAAGGCTTTCACAAGTTCCATCAAAGGAATTTCTGTTCTATTAAAACAACTGAAGGATACATTGCTTTCTGTAAATATTTCTATCGTTCTATCACCATTAAGCATATGACTCTCAAAATCAATTCCCCTGGGACTAATTTTCCTTATGAAAATTATAGCTGGAGAAGTTATAAAAACATGTTATCATAAAATAAACTATGGAGCTCTTAGCAAAGCAATAGTAAGTCAGCATTCAAGCAGTGAAAACTTGGCAGCAAAAAAACATATCCCTCGAGGAATTGTGTGAGAAATTTTGATGGGATTAAAACATGCTGCATGACATATGGTATATATTTTTAACACGTATAATAGGAGAAATAAATTGGAGGAAGCATCTAAGCATTAATCCCCTAACTCCCACATCTCATCCCATTCGATAGGGATTTATTTCTTTCAGTTTGTCATAGTAAAGTAAGCATGAAAGGATCTTTCCTACCTTCTGGAATTCAACTTTAGAAAGGGAGATAAAATGTCACTATTATTTATCTGCATCGTTGAAGATTCTGTTTTTTGTACAGAACAGAGAAATGTAAATAGATAAATAGAACAACTTCAACACAGAAGCTGTTGAACTGAAATCAGTTTTACTAATATTTTTTATCAGTGCTGATATCTTTCCATACACTCAAATGATATAGTGCATTAGGGCAGACTATGCCAAAAAACTTGCTTCTGAATACATCAGTGTTAACATTATAACTGGATAAATCTCTTGAAATTTCAGAAAAATACTTTGCTTGCTCTTCACAACAAGGACCAATAAAAAAAATGCAAGTGTCTTGCTCTCTATTTTTTCAAAGTATCTGTGAACTGCTTATATTTTATTTTATGTCAAAACTGTAACTCTCTGTTCTTCTGAATTTCTTATTTTTGTGTTTCACTCAATCCATAACTTATACTAGTGGAATAACATAAGGAAACAGAATAATTTCATTATATTTATCATTACAGATGCAGCATTGATCATACAAAAACATAAAGCAGATTAATATCACCTATGTGGACATTAGGTCACTCAACCTCTCTAATGTCTCATTAATTCAAAAATGAGAATTTTAAAAGTACTCATGTTATAGAGTTGTTTTCAAGATTAAATAAGTCAAAAAATATTTAGTATAATTCCTGGTAGATTATAAATTACCAATAGATTTTTACTATCATCATTGCCATCATCAATATACTATCATCATCCAACATCATCATCATCATCATCATCATCATCATCTGTTTATACATACAAGGCCCAGTGGTAAGCATGCCAAAGTATTTGATGCCAAAACATCACACTATTTATAGTAGTGCGATGAAGATCTCTTTATCTTCATTTCACAGATGTGAAAACTGAGGCTTTAAAATGAACAGGTTAAACAGAATATAACTAAGACAGCAATTGATATATCTTCAATTCTTATAATGAGTTCTACAAAGAAGTCTATGTCTTACTCATCAGATTCTCTGACATAAAGCTCAAAATAACATTTAGAAAAATCATCATAATAAAACTGTTGTTCATTTTAGTTGATTGATTTTTTTGCATCATTTGTGTCTCTTATTTTTTGGTGTTTATTTTGTCATATATGGTTTTATTGAAAATACTCAAATTTGTTGTGAATGAATAATAGAATAATTTAAATAAACAGTATATTTTTCAGAAAGATTTTGCTGTCCTGGATAGTAAAACATTGTGAGATTTTAAGGAAGAAAAGATAAGAGGCCATAAACATAAGATATTATTCACAAAATTTTACAGGGATAACATTAGGTAGGATAGGAGTCAAAGAACATCCTTCAAAGGTGATGAATTAGTTTCTGAAACAGTGGAGTAGCTTAATAAAAAATTAGTTAATAAAAGAAGTGGAAGGATGTTTCAGGAAGATTAGGGGAAAAAAAATTCAATATCATTTAATTGAACCTTCTAAGTAACACTAGAATAATAGAATATTGTTCCAAACTAGTAAACCTGGAACTAGAGAAAGTAGTTTGAGAAGATCAAAAATAATGCATATTTCCTTCACATACACACTCATAGACACAAAAACATCTTGGTCAATGAAAACTCAAGTGGTAGCTAGGTGTGGTGGTACACATCTGTAATCCCCCCAGCACTTTGGGTGGCTGAGACAGGAGAATTGCCAAGTTCTAAGCCAGCCTCAGCAACAGCGAGGTGCTAAGGCAACTCAGTGAGACCCTGTCTCTAAATAAAACAGAACAGGGCTGGGGATGTGGCTGAGTGGTCAAGTACCCTTGAGTTCAATCCCTGGTACCAAAAAAAAAAAAAAACCATCAAAGTTCACTTTAGTTCTTAAGAAAAAGAGCAATCTAACAGTAAATTAATGAATCTAATTAAATGACATCAGATTGAATTAGGTTCTTGTTTTCTTAAAAAAATCAGATTTATTTTAAGAAATAAAATTAAAGAGTAATTTAAACTGGGAGAAGTGAATACTTTTGTTATTATCCTCTGAGAATGAGAATAAAAATTGAAAGGGAGCAAAGTCAGACATGTATCAACAGATACCCTTTTATTTTTAAGAACAATTCATAGTTTCAGGCTTTTATCTTGGACATGATATTTGAGATTAAAATATCAATTGCATCTTCTGTGGTTTCACAGCAACATAATCTCTTGACTCCTGTCACTGTCAAGCTGCCAACATCAATTTTATATTTATTTCAAGGTGACTTTGGAATATTTCATCTGTCTTGTATATGATTATCTGCTTCCTTTCAAGTGATTTGACTTTTTCTCTAGTCTCATCATGCTATAAGTCCAAATTATAAATACATACATCTTGAACTAGAGCATTTATTTTTTCAATGAATATATTCTTATAATTATCCAATAGTTTAAAAACAGTTAAAAATTGCTGTTCCTCTGTCTCTCATAGACAAACACATATAGACAGGTGCACAGAAACATTATAGATGTATATTCCATTTTAAATGTATATTGAAATTATTTCATATAAGATGCCTCTTAGTAGAATGTTATATTTGCAGACATAAATCAAAAACATTAACTATAACATGGTATGATTAAATTTTGAAAGATTTTCTCCTTTTCTTTCTGTGAGAGGAACTCCATATCTTTTCTCAGGAAATATATCTAACTTAAGAGGTTATTTGTTCAAATTCATTCAGATTTTTTGATTTTTCAGTTAAATTATCTTTCCTACAGTGTCTGTGCTCATGGTAAACTCCAGATAAATACTCATAGATCTCTCCACTTCTGTACTTTTTCATATTTTCCCATTGCAGGTGAGAATTTAATAATAATATCAATTATCTCATGTCTAAACATCTGTATATGTAACTTTCATTGATGTGATAGATCTGACAGTCTTTTCTCTCTTTTATCTTTCACCTAAATGCTTGGCATTTTTGAATATCCTAAAACCTTTACCACCCACTTGCTCTCAAATCCATAGCTTCACTTTTAGTCTCTGATAAAGGTCCTAGTTGTTCTCATATGAATTTTTAATTATCCCTTTCCTACTCCTCTATTGGGGCCTACCTACTATAATTTACATGAAGTGGTGTACCCTAAATTTATAAATCCATCACTTTAATCACTGAAAACTGTAGATCTCAATGCCTTTGAGTATTTGATCAAGTCAGTCCTCTGTTTCCTCATGTGTTAAATGGAAATGATAATGACACCAACCCCATAGGCTTGTGGTGCCAATTAAATGAGCAGTTCGTATAAAATGTTTGGATTGATTCCTGTCATGCTGCAGTAAACATAAATATGTATATATACACACATATATATGTGTGTATATATATGTATATATAATCAGTTGTGTATGTATATTAGTTCTCATTATTTTTCATTATTTAAGCTCCTTTAATAAATTTCTATAGACTGGATCTTTCGGTAGCATGCCTGTACATTGATTTTGCTTTTATTTTTGTTGTCTGAGACTTAACTCTTCTTACTTAGTATGGTTCTTTCATTATTGCATTACTTTACACTGCCTTTAACATGTTGGTCAATTCTCCATCCATTTTAAAGTATGATGGTCAGAAAACTGTTGAAATGTCACTACTTCCTCATCTAACATGAATTATTTCCATCATAAAGTAAGTCTTTTCCTCCTATATACAACTTCTTAGAAGTAACACATTTCTATGTTTCAAACTGGGTTCATTCACTTTTATAAACTCTAACTAAAAACTGTCTTAGATATGCCAGTACACTTTCTTGTTATTTCCCAAAGAGTTAAATTCTCTAAGATGATAGATAGCAATGGATATGTTTTAAATTCCTCAGTTTATGATTTTTATACTAAAATATGGTTTATTTTAGCTATTAGAGTGTATTTTAACATGATTTATTATTGGACATGAGAAAGTATTGAACTTATTGATAGGAAACTGTATCAATCCCAACTTAAAAGCTTATAAAATGACTTATGAAAGAAATAGTGGATATAAAGAGATAATCAGTATTCTAAATAAGTTTTTTCTTGTTACAAGAAGAATTTAATATGTGCTTTCTATTAAAAAAGATTAGATGCATCTACTTGAATTTTGGAATTGAAATAAAAACATACCCATATGTGTAAGTCAAGCAAGTCATGGAAATTTCAGAGTGGTACAGGAGAATTTAAAAATGACACCAGATTTTGTACACTACAAGGTTGTGTAAAGATAGATGGAATAACACAGTGTTCATGGCCCTGATTTTTCACTTTACCCATCGTACAAATGTTGTTTAAAAAATATATTCTCAAATATTCCTAGAGTTACCAAAGTCTTGCTTTAATTGTTCTAAATTTCTCTTGTGTCTCTCATTTCATCTTCTATTATTTTCTTCTAACTCACACCACTCCTTACTATTTCTTAAGCACAAATCAGTATGTCACTTTAAGCTTTTGTATTTTCTGTTTCCTATCTGTAATGTGAGATGTGATTGAGGTGGCTCAAACCAAGCCAAGGGCCAAATAAAATGAAATGATTCTCATTAAAAGCCTTATTTTGTCTGATGGGGGATTGTGGGGTCCTCATATTCCATAATAAAATCATTTGGTATACTAGATTAGGCAAATATGAACCAATTAAACTGTTAGACAATGGCTAAGGTACCATTGCTGACACAAACAGGTGTTTACATGAAACTATTAAATGAAGACCTTGTTTATGTGAATATCCATTTTCCTTGACAAAGAATTATTTTTAATGATATAATGAAGAGAAAGAAACCTAGTGTTTTAGATATCCTGCAACAAAAGAAATGAGAGAACAATAAATAAAAAGATAACTGAAGGGAAGAGGAAATTTTCCTGGTTTTATTTGAGAAGGAATAATTCTCTACTTTGAGTTCAGAATGTTAAACTGGAATACAAAACCTTAAAATAATGGCATCCAAAGCACTCTAATAAACTGGTACTCTGAAACCTCCACAAGCCATAGCCTAATGCTTGTTCATTTTTCTGAAAGGTGGGAAGCATGGATTAAGGGTCATCTTACTCTCACTCAAGATTATTAACCTGGAGCATTATGTTAGATTCATTCCACTGTCTTTCCTTTTCCTATCACCCACCCTTCCCTTCATTCCTCTTTGTCCAATTCACTGAAATTTTATTTGTTCCTCCCACCTTGTTGTGTGATAGTATCCACATATCAGAGAGAACATTCAAACTTTGGTTTTGGGGTACTGGCTTATTTCACATAGCATGGTAATCTCCGGATCCAGGCATTTACTGGCAAAAGTCACAAAGTCATTCTTTTTATGGCTGAGTAATATTCCATTGTGTATATATACCACATTTTCTTTATCCATTCATCCATTGAAATATATCTAGGTTGGTTATATAATTTAGCTATTGTTAACTGAGCTGCTATAAACATTATTGTGGCTGTGTTACTGAAGCATGCTAATTTTAACTCTTTTGTACATATACCAAGGAGTGATATAACCAGATCAAATGGTGGTGTCATTCCTAGTTTTTTAAGAAATCTCCATATGAATATACCACAGTGAATCTCCACATCATGTACATCCACAAGACTGACATTCTAATTAGAATAAGACATACTCCATGTTAGTATAAATATGTAAAAATAAATTCTACTGTCATGTGTAACTAAAAAGAACAAAAAACAAATAAAACACAGAACTAAAAAAAAGTATTATCCAAGATAAACTTGGATTTCACTAGGACACTCATCAAATATCTTTAATTATTTAGCTAACACTTTTTTGTTTTTCATATTTCATATTGTGTTTTTCTTTGTTACTCTATTTAAGATATCTTTTTTCCCTAAGTGCTATGATGAATTTAAGTGGCAAATGTAGTAATGAAATTAAGTCCAGTGAAGGAAAAGAATGTGATATTTATGGTGAACAAGATAAAAAGTGATGTATATTGAAGAGAATTGAATCTGTAGTTTTTTCATACAACTAGAGCCTACATACTTAAGTATGTCAGCCTTTGTATGATTTTCTAAATTATATGAAAAATTACTTTAACATCTGAATTACAGAGATATTGTATAAAGTTATGTATAATTTCCTATACAACCTTTTACATTACCAATTAGAAAAAAATACATTTTGATGGGAATCGGGTAATAAATGGGAACTCCTATATCTTTATTTCTTAGGCTTTTTCTTTATTTCACTGTTTTGGCAATTGGTACTTTAAGTTATACATATATATCAAAAAATAACTCAGCATTAATGAGAAAAATTAGGCCATTGGGGCCTTCTAATTGTAGATAAAAGTCTCACATTTTCTTATAAGATTTGACTTGCTCTCTACTCTTCATAATCTGAAATCCATTTTCCACTGCTGTATTCTATAATTGCTATAAGAACTACCTATTTTGATCTGAATACAAAATGTAAGTTAGAATCACATATTGCTTAATAACGGGAAAATGATTAAATAACTGAGACTGATGTGAAAAAAATTAAAAGGTAACAGAGTGCTGTCAGTGTTAATGGGTTGTAAACGAGAAACTATAATGGATTATTGCATTTCTGGGCCACAACATCCTCTCCTTACTCATTAAAGAATATTAATTAGGCAAAAACTATCAAAATGATCTCTGTTTTATGTCAAAATATCTGTGAAAGTTCTTCCTCCTGTTTCATGTGTGTTTTACCAGATTCCTTATACATAAAAAGTAATTCTAGCTAAATACATGGCTTTATTCCCAAAGATAAAGTCTTCTTAGATTCCATGTTTTTCTCAAATCCCTTCAGTTTATAATTCTTTTTTATGAGTAAGCCAAATAAGATATAAAATGTAAAAGATGTGAAAAGTTATAAATCCCTCCAGTCAAAAAGTTCTCCTCCTGAGAGGCAACCTTTTGACCAAATTCAAGTATAATCAGGCCAGAGATATTCTACAGCTGTGACTGTGTATGTGACATACATGTGTCTGGTTTGTGCACATGTGTATATTCTTTCCCGCAAAAAATAGTGCATCATACTCATTGCCTATTGTTTTGAATCTCTAGTTTTCATTAAACATTTCCTTTTAGTATCTTTCCATACAAATATGTATAAAATTGTCTTTTATTGTTCATACCTAATGATTTCCATTGTGTGGAAGAATTATAACTTTCTTGATCAATCCTCTATTGATTTCTATTTGAGAAATTTCAAAGTTTATATAATTTACAAAATAATGCCTTGCATGAGCACACACATGAATGCTCACACACATGAACGTGGCATAAATGAATGTTTCCGCAAGGTAAATTTGAGAATTTGTAAGAGTATGTGTCAGTTTGGTCTGAATAGATAACTAGTGTTTTGCTCTGCATACTCTATCAATTAAACTCTAATCAGTAACATAAGAGCACATGATTCTCAACACCCTTGCCATTTTTAACCTTAATAAACTAATGGGTAGAATTTTTATTTCAACTTATTTTATTAGATAAAAGTATGAATATATATATTTCCAAGCCAATTGAATTTCCTTTCTATATACTGTCTATTTATATTCCATGTGCCTTTCCTATGTAGTTGTCTCTCATATTGATTTGCAAGAATTTTATGTTTATTATCTTGCTTATGATATGAATTGCATGCAATTTTCTATGTCTGTTTCTCCTTTTTTTTGATAATAAAAATTTGAAGGATCCGGGATAGTATTAACTCTTCAGACTTCACTCTGGTTCCTTTCCCTCTTCATAAAGTTATGTACAAATAAAAATACTTTTACCAAGTAAGAAAGTGTCAAGAACCCTAGTGTGTTCCACTCAATGTTCAAAATGCCATGCCAAAACACACATGGTCTTATTGTTTTCAAAGACATGAATGTCATTACACTAACAAATAACTGTTTTCCCTTCCATGATGTCTAAATTAAACACCGAAGAATATATTTTATGTACCTTTGTTTTATAATACAAAGGATATTTATTTTATCTCCTCTCAAATATTCTGGTTTTTTCCTCTGATAAAAATACTCATTATTGATATAAAAGTTGGAGGGGAAATATAGGGGAAGGAATTATCAAAATTCCAAAAATAATCTTATAAAACAGCAATTTAAATTAATGGAGGTCAGGCTGTAACTATATGGTCATGGAAGAAGTGGATTGAGTGATCAGAAAAATTCTAATTTTTAATAAGCCTTAAGTTTTTTTCTCTATTGACTCTGTTGTGTATTTCTCTTATTTGTTTTTATTTCAGTATATTACTGTTGTGTGTTTAATGTGTGTGACATATCCTGTGGCCAGGTGAGTACAGTATTATTTAAAATAATTACACAATAAATACAATCACATGAATCAAAATAATAACATCAAAATAAAATAAGTAGACAAATAAATATATATGCTTTTTGTATAAAAACTTTTGGTTTATAACTAGGCTGTAATACCTAATATATAATATGGCATAGATTTTGATTAATATTAAGGTAGGCATATATTTAGAAGAACATTATAGTAAATATCTAGACATCACTGACCACCTTGCCAAAGTTAATTTTTATTCTCTCTATAAGAAATATTTACTCAACTAAGATGAATATATCATTGGTTGTTGATCTGCTCTTTCCTGAATTATCTAAAAATATTTTTTCATATCTTTGGGATAAGTGCCTCTTTCTGTGTCTCACTTTATGTTAAAAAAACTGAATTATGATATACCCATATGTAAATATAGCACAATGAATTCCATATATATATAATCATAATGTAATAATAATAATAATAGAAGGGAGACCAGTATAGTAGAGCAAACATCAGGAGGAGGGAGGATGGAATGGAAAAGGAAGTTATTGAAGAATGAGATTGATCAAATTAAGTTATGTGCATGTATGAACACAGCATCATAAATTCCATTATTGGATATGCTTACACTCTATTTCCTTGCCCTCCTGAGGCCAAACTTCAGAACTCGCACACTTGCCGGGTGTGGTGGTGTATGCCTGTAATCCCTGCACCTCAGGAGTCTGAGACAGGAGAATCATGAGTTCAAAGCCAGCCTCAGCAACGGCAAGGTGCTAAGCAACTCAGTGAGACCCTGTCTCTACATAAAACACAAAATAGGGCTGAGGATGTGGCTCAGTGGTCGAGTGCCCCTGAGTTCAGTCCCTAGTACAAAAGAAAAAAAAAAAAAAAACCTCTCACACTCCGTGAATAGCCCTAGACTTCAAAACAATTGTTGGTTACAGAAGAAGGGGCTGCACAATTTTCCTTCTTAGAAAGAAGGAAGCATTCCCCACGGATCCAACTTATAAAACAATAACATAGAAGAGACAATCATAAAATTAGCACCCAAAAATACTCTGGCTATTTGATTCCCCACTCAAAAAGAAAACATAATCCCTAATGGTTAGTAATCTATAGGAAAATAGAGTTTTACAAAACTTAGTAGTAACAACAGAAGGCAGAAGTCAGAAAAAGAGAGGGAAACTAAAGGAAGAGAAAAAATCTCCATGGCAATCAGTGTAGTCACACCGGTTATTATGGGAATCCTTTAGTCAGTTGTCTAGGGAGCATCATGGAAGCAACTGTAAACCATGATTACCATGGTGGTGAGAAGTAGGCCAGTTGTCAAGGTTCGAGTGTCAAGTTAGTCACCTGTACCTCATTACTATGACACCTAAGGGCATAAGAAATTTCTACTGTATGTAGGAATACAGTTTAGGTGTTGGTAAGTGAGTGTACTGTGATGAGGGAAAACTGAGGGCAGGTCTAATAATCACTTGTATTTAGCTCAAGTGTCTTTGGGGCATTGATTTTTAAAGGCATTTTGCACAAGGACACATTTCTAAGAAAAAGTAGAGATGCTAACAGGTGTGCTTCTCTATTCCTACCCTCACCAAAGCACCAGCAGATCACAACTAATACTCAAAAGTACTACCACAAAGAATCACCAAAGAAAGGGAAATATATATTTGAATTATTCTGTATGTTAAGACAGGAATTACGCCTTTGAAGAATTTTATAGAAGCTATAATACACACAAAGGCATTCTTGTGATGCTATATGAGGATTTCCAGGTTTGAGTGTCCTGTTAAACATGAAATTTCCAAATTATGTTATTCTATTGCACAATAGAGTGATTATAGTAAATGATAACATATTATTATAAGATTTGAAAATATATTTCAAAACAGCTAGAGGAGAGGATTTTGAATGTTCTCAGCACAAAGAAAGTATATTTGAGGTGCTCAATATGCTAATTATTCAAATTTGATGATTGCATATTGGATACATGTGTTGAAATACCACACTGTACCCCAAAAATATCAGTTACATTTTTAAATATTAAAAGTTACAGTCATTTGAAGAAACTCAATATTTGGGATATTCAGGTTACTCATTTGCCATGGAGCATAGATAGTGAATGTTGTTGCTTACATAACATGATGAATGGGACACACATTCCTCTACATATAAAATAGAGATGTAATTGCATATAAAATACAAAGCTAGTAACCATTTAGCAGTTTTGCAAAAATGTTTATTTGATGACTGTTAAACCTTGACTTCTGAAATTTTATGCCAGTTTTGATTTAGGAATGGAAAATGAAAAGCTTAATATTTAAAAGGCTTAACATAAAAATTTAAAATCATTTCTGAGGTGAATTGAATGTTCTGGGTAGAGTAATTCTCCCATAAAAATTCTATTAACATCTAAACAAAGCTTTTTCTATGAATTTAAAAATTCCAAGTACCAGTGCCTTTTCTTTTCCTAAATAGTTACTTTGTTCAAGTACTTTGAGACCAAAGTTTTTAAGAATCACCAGACTAAGTAAAATTGCTTTCTAATATATTGCACTTTCTGTGTCAAAGATTCACTAGACTTATCTCTGAGATGTCACATTTCAGTGCAAAGTCACTCTTGAATTTGTTTCTATGACACCCATTTGCAAAAATTTTAGTGCAGCAGTCAACTTTCTATTCCAGTGTTGACTTCAAGCATCAGTGTCAGGGAGACTGCACTTGTGTTGAAAAGTTTCCATCTTAATATAATGCATACATAGTTATACCCCTAAGCAAAAAATCAACATAACACCAGAGACAAATAGATATCAGGAATACACATGGAATTTGGCAATATTTACATGTGGTACAAGAGAGAAGGTATAAGAAAGAAAACTGTTTCATAATTCAAGATTTGGACAAGGGGTAGATAGCTTAGTGTTACAGTGTTTGCCCAGAACACACTGGGTATTGGGTTTAGTCACCATTGCCCAAATCAAAACTAAACAACAACAGTTCATCATCTAAAACCCTTTACAGAGAGTACAATCCCTTTCTTTCCATAAATGTCACTCAAAAGGTATAATGAAGGTGTGTGTGTTTGAGAGGTGTTCCATGAAAACAGAAAAGAGATCAGTAGAGTACAGAAAGGATTGAAGGGAAAGGAAGGAGGGAAATGGGAGAAATGGTGGAATGAAACTAACAAAACTATTTTATGTACATATATAAATATACTACAGTGAATTTCACTTTAATGTATATTCATAATACACTAATTTTAAAAACTATAAATAGAAGAAAGATCAGTATAGGAGAGAAGAGAATAGGGGAAGAAGAAGGGGAGGGACAGGGAAAATACTGAGGAATGACTTGGAGCAAATGATATTCCATCCTTCTATAATTATGTCAAAGTTAACTCCAATGTTATGTATACGCATAATGAACTAATAAAAAACAATACCTTTGATGCTTGCCTGTAATCCCAGCACTTTGGGTGTCTAAGACAGGAGAATTGTGAGTTCAAAGCCAGCCTCAGCAATGGCAAGGCGCTAAGCAACTCAGTGAGACCCTGTCTCTAATAAAACACAAATAGGGCTGGGGAGAGGGCTCAGTGGTTGAGTGTCCCTGAGTTCAATCCCTGGTACCAAAAAATAAATAAAATAAAATGTATGAAGAGCTGAAATCGTATCATTTTCTGAAAGGGGAAAACTAGTCTAGTCCCTAAATGAGTGACTGAATAAGAGAAAGTTTCAGATCCTATAGTGAGTGGATCTTTAGAGCTAAATGAGAGAAAAATATTAGAAAATTTGGATATAAAGTAGAAAATGGGAAGAAATGGGGAAAAAGTTTTTATTACTTTTGATCATATGTTTTAAGTTGCATGTATTTATTGCTACACATTTCTTCTATTCTAAGAATGTAGATGTTGGTTAGTAGGGTAAATTTGGCTTGAAAATAAATGGTAACATGATAAATTATAAAGAAGTTTGAAATCAAGAAGTTTATTAAACTCACAGGTTCCAAAGAAGGGCTCACCAAGTGCCACACAGGGCCACATAGGCCACAATCAGCAGGGTGCTTGAACAAACAGGAGAGGAGCAGGGACGTGAACAAGGATCTGTTGGTTAAAGTCTTTACTGAGGTCCAAGGTGGGGTCATGGTTGATCAGTGTCAAGGAATTTCACTGGGTAGCTTGAAAACAAACCAAGCAAGTGGGGTGGTTGGGGTAGTTTAGATGCCAGCTGTTAGATTTGTTTTGAAGGGGTTTCAGCTCATTTTGAGTATGAGCTCAGGAACAGAACAATGAGAAGAATCTTAAAGCATGAAAGCATCAATTAAAACAGAAGGGTTAATATATTCTTAAAATAATTTGCAATGCTATAGTCTTAAATATAATTGGTGAGCACGGCCTAAATAAGAAGGCTAGAGATGAACTCTGAGATTTCTCCTTACTATCACGCACAGGGAGATGATGAAAACCCCAGGAACCTGCAAGATCTGTACCATAAGAATTCATAGTAGATTCTGGTCAAGCACTGAGAAGTTGCAGACCCCTACCCAGGCATGAGAGGAGCATTACATGTTTTTTCCTTAGGATTGGATTATTTGATTAAGGGCATAGTAGCAGAAATAAAATGCAGACTTTCATTTACACAAACTTATATTTGAATACCAAACCTTTCACTTTGCTTGTAATGTATTGGTAAGTTGCTTCCCAATTCAAGTCTCAGGTTTTTTAATCTACAAAATGGGGAAATGTCTCTGCCTTAAGGGGTTGATGCAAAAACTATGAAATAATATATTCCAGGTGTCTAAGAGAAAACCTGGTCCATATTAAATATGCAATATCTATTAAATTTTGTAATTGATATTATGTATTATATTTGGAATTATACCATATTATCATGCTAACGTTTTGAATTCCATTATTCTTTGTAGATCTTATAACATCTGTTAAATCTCTGTACATATGATGGATGCTCATTCACTGAATGTTGAATGAATGAGTGATCCCATGTTAAAGAGAAAAGTCATAGACCTAAACTAAAGATTCAAGTAAAAAGAGGATCATGTCATATGATTGCAATCATGAAAGAAGCCAGGCCCAATTTGGTCGTTTATTTATTATTTATTTTTGTAGTGTATAAATTGAGAGGCATTATAACACAATTGGGAACACTGAACTTGAAGGCAAATTATCTTGGTTCAAATTCTATCTGTTACCTCTCATGTAAAGCAGGAGTATATAATATAATTTTCTTATAGGATTCCTGGGAACATAAAATGAGCCAATATAACTACATTGAGTAAAGCATGTGGAACAATGTTTGGCACCTAGGAAGTACCATTGAACTATTAACTAACATTCAAATC
This sequence comes from Xerus rutilus, assembly GCA_028644305.1. Lineage (NCBI taxonomy): Eukaryota > Metazoa > Chordata > Mammalia > Rodentia > Sciuridae > Xerus > Xerus rutilus. The sequence continues at coordinate 100,154,560 of CM053417.1, forward strand.
AATGACTGATATTATCAACATTTAACCCAAAAATCCTCCTTCATATTATACATAATTGTATTCAATTCATTTGGGAAAAGTTGAACCTAACTGATGGGAAAGAATAATTCCTGTCTCATTCCTGACTCTGTAACTGGCTGCTTGAGCTTGAGTGAATCATGGAGCCTCTCAGTTGCATGAGCTCATCAGTTATATGTGGGTGCGAGATAGATTTTGTTTCTGGTTCATATTCTCTCTACGGTAATAACTTTCTCTAATTTTTATTGCATTTTATGGGATCATTTATCTTCCTCCCCACAAGGAGTGCAGCTTCAATTCAAAAGAAATGAAGTCAGTTGAAGAAAAAACTTATTCAGATAATTTTACTTTACTTTCAACTTTCTAGTGTCAAGTCTATTCCATACACAATACCACAGAACTATAGTAAAACATTCTGATGCTATTTCTTTTTAAAGCCCCTTTACATTTGCCATTGCCATTGGAATTGAACTCAGAAAACAGTAAAGTAGCAAGGAGATGTAAGAATGAGCCCTTTTTAGCTCTTGGCAATTCACTGAGATCTCTGTTTCTGACAATTGTAGTAGCAAGATCTTTGTCATATCACATGCACTCGCTGTACTTTCCTTTTTGCTCCTATCTCCTCTTTCTTCCACAAACCATCATAGATGATGTCAAGCATCCTCTGGCCGTGTGAAAGTGAGATTCACAGAAGGTTTGAATGATATAGGACTTCAGGGATAATTCCACCTCAACACATTTTTCAAATGAGAAAAATGAGGCAAAAGCTGTCATTTCACTCATTCAAAGGAACACAGAAAACAGAGATAAAGCAAGAATTAGAAACCATGTATCTTGTTACTACTGGATTGCAATGTCTTTGTGTGAAGGATTGCTTACTTAGTTCAATCTGAAAGGAATTTTCCCAAATTAATTTCTTATCTCCATCCAAGTCATTATGCAATATGTTTGTCTTAAGAATATAATTTTGTATCTTATGATTCTACTAGTTCCACTCTCCATAAAAATCATACAGGTTGTCACAACTCTTAACTCTCAAATGTAAAATGATCTTTAACCACACCTAAACTTTCATGGATACTCTCTCTACACAAAAATGTCAAATATATTTTGCATAACAGTGATTGAAAGCTTGCTTATAATCTTTCAGTTAGGGAATTGGGTCTGAAAAATACTATCATTTGACAAAATATAAAATATTTTCTTCATCTATGGAATACGGTATCAAGGAGATATTGGCAATGGTAGTGGCTCACAGGAGAGTACAGAGATTAGAAATTTTCTGCCTTAATTCTTATTAGGATCTGGAATAACATTCTGGAATTTGTAAAATGTATTAGTGTCATAAAGCATTACTTTTGGTTGAGAAAACTTTCATGATCTTATAATCAAATTTCATAAATCATGTTTTTATTTTGTATTCAATTGCTAGGTCTTGAAATGATTCAAACTACACACTGTATAATCAGGTTTATTTCCTTTCATTCTATAGGTTAAAGCCTAGTGCCAAAGTGGAAAACTTAAAAGTATTTGGTCTTATTTTTTGTAATCAATGATTGCATTCATGGGTGGATTTAAGTGAAAAATATTTTTAATATATCCATATGCCACTATTGGTATGTAGGCTAACCCATGCCCTCCCCCAACAAAAGGTCTATGTCCTAATTGTCCTAATCTCTAGGACCCATAAATATGTTAGGTTTAATGGGAATTAAGGTTGCAGATGACATTAATGTTCTTAACCAGATGACCTTTAAAAAAGAACCAACATTACCTGGATTATCTAGGTGGGTCCAATTTAATCATAAGGATGCTTAAGAGGAAGGAGGAGGCAAGAAAAGAAAGTCAGAGAGAGATGACTACTGAAGAATTGTCAGAAAACTATAATGTTTCTGTACCTTTCAAACCAGATTTTCTGGAATTGAAGATAGAAGAGAGGCATAAGCCATGGGAATGTGGGAAGCCTCTAGAATTTGGAATGGGCAAGAAAATTGATTCTTCCCTACAGCCTTCAGAAAAGAAAGAAGTACTGAGAACACCTTGATCAGTAAGATCTGTATCAGATTTCTAACCTTCAGAAGCATATAATTATGTTGTTTTAAGCCACTAAGATTTTGATAATTTGTTCCAAGCTTAATAATAACCTAATGCACTCTACTTTTCCTATTTTAATTGATCATTTGATTAACTAGAAATTGAATATTGTATGATATTCAAAAAAGTCTTTATGTAAAAATTTGATTATATTGTTAAAATAATGTAATTTAGTTATAACAATCCTCTATCATATAAGCAGGTTTTATTACAAGGAAAATAACTACTCCACCTTCTGCCACACAGATTAAACTACCCAAGATAGAGTATACATGGATGTGTAAGAGTGAGTCAGACTATAAATTTTAACAGAGAATATGAACAAAAATGTTTTAATATAAATATTTTTATTTTTCCTAGATTGGGGGCATCTATGGTACCTAAAATTTATTTTTAGAGGTTGTCATAGTTTTAAAGAAAGCATTATAAGATATAGATTAATGTAAAAGAAGCACTTCAAATTCAAATTTATAAAATCCTCTTAAATTGCACGTTACCATACTAATACTATAGATAGCAAAAAGTCAGGATAAGGAAAATAGTGACCATTCATTTTTGTTTGTTTTAAAATGAACTTCTAGGCTATGATGTACTGAAAACAGAATCAGCTTTTTCATATATTTAACATTTTCTTGTCCACAATACACATGCCTACATCTACCTTCTTCAGTTGATAATGAACCCACCAACAAGTCTGTTGATAACACAGGTAATTTTAGATTCATAATAAGCAACTTTAAGTCACTGAAGATATAATAAAACTATATCCTTTTCAAACACAATGGATGACCAAATTAGGTCTTGTTAATCTATAATGGCTAGAAAGAAAGGCATTATGAGCAAATAAATCATGTGAGAAGTTATTGTCATGTGGGATGAAAGGGTGATTCTCCTCTTCACATGGGATTGAATAAATACTAAATTAAGGATAGGCTTAAGAGATGGAACATTGAAAGAAATTACATAATTGTGAGATTGAGGGAAAGCAATGCCACACAATGACAAAAATGTGTCACTATGATTACAGATAATGGGTCTATGGAGCTAAAATTATAATAATCAATTGGTGGCAAAGAAAGAAGAAACAGAAAATCTGGAAAATATGAATAAACATGTTGAAAACATTGTATTATCTAAAGTCATCAATCAAAAACATTCACCTTCATTTCTTTTAACACTCACTGCATGCTATAACAATTCCAAGTGATACTTAGATAGCTGGATAATCTACCTTCTCCCACATATGAGGAAAAATGCGCAGAGAGGAAAGAAAAGGCATTTATAAATTCTGTAATCATCATTCAGCTTGAGAATAACAGAAGCAGGTGTGTATGTCTTTCTCTAATACTCATGAGCAATCGGGATCTACCATACAGAGAAAACACAGCTTGTTGCCAAATCTGGTACACTGTGCATTTGCACTCTTCCATTCTCAACAATAAGGAAGATTCCACATAATAGCGCTTGAGTTCATTCAGCTGTTCTCATATTCTTTGCTCCACAGTCTCCTCATAAATTTCTATTGTGCCAACATACAGAGAATTGATTGTATTTTCAGTCTATCTTTGAAACTTGCAATCAAGTTATTCTGTACAATTAAAAACTCATGATTATTTTCTTCTTTCCATAATACCTTTCCTCACACTCCCCCTCCTCCAAAACTCTTGTTGCCTCACCCCCTTCAAAGTTTCTCCACTGCTAGCTTCTAATGTATTCCACTTAATGCACATTTTCTGTTGAAGCATCATTGCTCATTGCCATTGTAAATCATTCATTTCATAAAAACTAACAACCATAATGTATGATGCCAGAGGTGAAGTCATTAAAGACATGTAACATGTAAAGTAATAGTAAAGAGTGCAATTAGTGTTTTGATATTAAGAACCACTAATAAGAACCTAGTTTAAGTGAATAAAATGCCATTCACATACATGGACTATATACTAATGAAATTACTTATTAATTTGTGTATTTTGAGGATATGTTATATGCAAAACACAGAATCTGCACCCTATTTTATAACTGCATAAAAACTGGTGTCCCATTTTGACATATCAATGTATATTCATATCAAGAGTTTCAGCACTTTGGGGCTAGGGTTGTGGCTTAGTGTTAGGGTGCTTGCCTAGCATGTATGAGGCACTGGGTTTGATCCTTGGCATCACATATAAATAAATAAGGAATAAAGGTCCATCAACAACTAAAAAATATTTTTTAAAAGAGTTTCAGCATTTTATAGCTAAGAACACCAACTATACTTGATATAATGATTGGGTGCTTTATGTAATTAATGGTGATATCCTATTAGTAGAGCCTATGGTGTCTATAAACCTAACTTAAGTGCAAGACAAATAATTTTCTTCAAGACTGACATGACTCTATTTGGAAGGACTACTGGTGGTTTATTAAATAAGCACCAATTCTAAATTAGGTTATGCTGGGTTTTGACAGTTTCTGCAAACTGACATTTTCATTTGCTTGGTTTCATGGAATAACCCATCATGCAGATATATTACTTGTTGAAACCTCATAAAACCCTGTTTTTCTCTGGGCTGTGAGTATGAATTTCTAATGAACTTGTCTCTAGATGAAAGGCAAGTTCTCACCATTTACCACAAGGAATACTTTTATTTTACTGAATACCAATTTAACAATATCAGTGCAACCCAGATGTACTTATTTCTAATATTGTATACATAAGGTTTTGCAGATGTGACCTTGAATGGGAAGGAAAAAAAAGTAAGGAATGGAAGGAATAGAAGGGTACAAATCCTAAGAGAACTCAGTATTTGCTGCTTACACATACAGTCCACCCTTTTGGGTGTCAGTCAGTGATAGCTAGCACAAAATATAGCTTTTCAAAACTTACCAAAAGAGAGCTCAATCATCTTGCTAAAAATCTCACAGCAGGGTCATGCTCCCAATCCAACGTAAGTGTGCCTTCACTAATATTAATATATCCTTGCTCAATAAAGTCACAGAGGAGTTATTTACTTTGAAGTCTGCAAACCAATGTAGTGTTTGACTATTTTAAGAGACTACACCTGCAAATATGATTTTATTTCAGTTAAGATTTCTGATTATTTTTCCATGATAAAGTGTTAGCAAGTTTCCATCAAGTAACATGGCATATTCGAATGCAATGACTCAAACATCTGGACTATTGTGAAGTTCTTAGTCAACTATTGTCCCTACAGAATGGTGGTCAAATGATTTGACCAGTGTTTCATGTGTCTTGCTGTCTGATGCCATATAAACATATCAATAGAATACAGAAAGTTACTATTCACTGTTATATTCAACAAGGCATTGGGAATGATGCATCAATTGACTTTCAAATGGAATCTGGTGAAAAAGTGGCTGGCTATATAATACATCCAGCCATACCCCCAGAATAGAAGAGAACACCAGCTTCACTATAATCATAAAATTATTAAATTGATGTTTGCTTAACACATGTACTTCCTTATGGTATAGTGTTTTGGATATTTCAATTAAGTGGGTCAAATAAGAATCACAATGTTTGCCTTTGTATTATTTCTCTCTATGATCTATTAAATGGTAAGAACTGAGATTCACATAACAGAATTTTGTTAAGTATCTTTCTTATCCATTCTCTTGCATTGGTGTTTCTTACATAATATGTTAATTCTCACTGTTCAAACACTCTCGCATATAATTACACAAATCACAGTTGAATAGTGCTTGAAACATAGGTAACAACCCCAGAAGATATTTATATATTTACTTATACTTTCATGAATGAATTTAGAAATAGAAAATAAAATCATAAGTTACAGATGTGTGCAAGAATACAATGAAATATAAGGGTAGACAGCATGGTTTAAACTAAAGCAAGTGCAGACTGTTTTAATCAGTACTAATTGATTTTTTTTTTGTTTTTTTTTGTTTTTTTTGGTACTGGAGATTGAACTCAGGGGCACTCGACCACTGAGCCACATCCCCAGCCCTATTTTGTGTTTTATGTAGAGACAGGGTCTCACTGAGTTGCTTAGCGCTTCGCCCTTGCTGAGGCTGGCTTTGAACTTGCGATTCTCCTGTCTCAGCCTCCCTGAGTGCTGGGATTACAAGCGTGAGCCACCATGCCCGGCTTTCAGTACTAATTGAAAGAAGCAAGCCTTGTACAACGAATAACAATAACATACATTGATTGGTCAGGAGCAACACAATTGTTATGGCTTAAATATGCGGTGTCTCCAAAAATCTCAGGAGACAATGTAGCAAATGATAAGAGGTAAAATTATGAGATTATGAGAGCTATAAACAAATCAGCAGATTAATATATTTGATAGGTTATAATTAGAAAGGACTACTGTACTAGGGGTAGAGGAAGTAGGTCACTAGGGACATGCCTTTGGGATTTATGTTTTGTCCCTCGTGCCTTCCTTGCTCTTTCTCTCTGCTTTCTGGCTACCACGAGCTGAGCAGTTTTCTTCCACCATGACCTTCTGCCATGATGTTCTACTTCATCTCAGGCCCAAGGCAATTGTGTTGGCTGACCACAGACTGAGACCTCTAAAACCATGGGCCAAAAATAAATCTTTCCCCCTTTATATTGTTATTCACAGGCATTTTGGTCACAATGATGAAAAGCTATAACAATTGCTTCTAGTTTTAAGAAGAGAAAAGTTTCCATGGATCTTTATAATGTTATTTAAAATATCCGTGATATTGTCCTTTGAAAACATGGTTTTACTGACCTTTTTGTGCACTCGTTCCATGTGACTGATGATTATAAACACTGAATCAAAACAAACTCAAGAGGTATAAATTATAATTAGCCCATTCCATAGTAACAAAACTGAGTCTGTAAAGAAATGTGTTCAGGCATATAGCAGGAAAGGGATAGAAACTTAACTGGACCAGTATTGATGTATTTTATTCTCTATCAGGCTGAAAAGTCAGAAGACACAGAGGTGTCTTCTTCATAGGGCTAGAGGACAGGAGGAAAAGGTAGATAAAATGTTATAATTATAGCCAATATTTGTTGATTTGTTGCAAAGACCAGGACTGTGAAAATATTGTAAATGTACTGTCTTACTTAATATTCAAAACAAATTTGGTAAGAAGTATACATGTTTTAAAAAGTTTGGTGCTTAGTGAGACCACACAACTTCCAGAGATCACAAAGCCAGGAATTATTAGAGCTGGAATTTGAACCTAAGTGTTTTTAACTTGAGAACCCACATGTTAAAGCACTTTATTATACAGCCTTCCTCTTTTTTTTTCACCAGGAGAGTATCTGTAGGTAACACATCAGGATCACCAAAGGTTTGGGTATTTATACAGGTGGTAGACAATATTCATTCGTTCAGTCCATCAGTCAAAATTTGTAACACATACAATACACTAGCATTCTTCTAAGATATAATATGCTTGTAGGATACATACAATATGCTAATATTCTTCTATAGATACAGATTTGAACAAGACAAGACCCTTACCTCAAAAAGATTACATTTTAGATTGTTTTTAGGGAAGATGACTGGGGCCTGTGTGTAGAATTTTGTGGAAACAGATGAGGTAAGAGAACTTAGGTTGAAGGATAGTGCACTGATCCATAGTAAAAGATGAGTACCTGCATTATCTCGATCCATAGTAAAAGATAATGAGTACTACATAACCACCACAAATTTGGTGGCTTTAAATAGCACAAATGTATTATTTTAGAGTTTCTGTGATTGAGGAGTCCAGGCCTAATTTAAATGGGTTCCCTGCTTTGAGTCTCAACAGGCTGCATCAAAATGTCTTCTGGACTGCATTCCTTTTTGGAGCTTGATTCTCTTCCAAACTCATATACTTGTTGACAGCATTCATTTCCTTTTGATTGTTGATCTCTGCTTCCTTGATATTTGTCAACCAGGGGCCACTCTTAGCTCCTAGAAGCCAATTGAAATTCATGGCCACGTGGTCCTCTCACAATACTGGATTCTTACTTCTTCATTTCTAGAAGGACAATTTCTCTCTTCAGGAAGGTGTTAGTTCCTATTTAGGGTTTTCTACCCAGGACAACTGCCCCATTGATTAGCTTAAAGTCAACTGATTTAGGAACTAAATTATACATGCAAAATTCCCTTCACTCTTGCTGTATAATGTAATGTAGTCAGAGGAGTGGTATTCATCATCTTTGCAGTTGCAAGGGGAGGGAATTACCCTTGGCATGCCCATAGGAGAAGCAGGCTGGAATTTGAAGATGATCCTATAGGCCACCTGCCTGGCACAGGACCTGACCATGTAATGCCTGTTTTGCAGAGTATCCTGAATAAATGATAACAGATAGATTTTAGAGAAAAATAAGACAATAGGAAATAAAAGGAAGAGGATTAGACAGAAAGAAGATTAAAAAGGACTAAAATCTTCATATTATATAGAGAACTTTTAAAAACTTTAATTGAAAGACAAAAAAAGCAGTATAAAGAAAATTAATTAGATTTGGGGAATAATGGGATGCTGGGAAAATATTAGGAAGTGATATCCACCAGGCATCTGGAAGCCTAGATTCTGGAGGGGAGAGAAGAAAGTAGCCTTGGGGAGGATTCTTGGGAATGACTTGAAGAGCAAAGTTGGGTATAGATGATAGAAATGAATGAGATTCCTAGGAGTACAAAGAAAGGAGGAATGGTATAAGAATTGATGTGGCTTAGTGGTATAACACTTGTCTAGCATGCACAAATCCCTGGGTTCAATCTCTAGCAGCACAAAATACGTGATACAATATAAGTTACAAAAGGACATCTTCAAGTTAATTTAAAATATCACACATTACAATGACAGTACGCTTAAACTATTGGTCTCAGAAAACAAATATATTGGACAACTTTCTCTCCTATATACTTACATTTTTCACTCCGTGTATGGCAGACCATCACTGACACTTAAAACTCTAACACATTTTATAGTATTATACAAATAGATGCACGAAATCAGGAGGATGCTTATTTGAGGGATGGACATCTGATGGTTATAAATGTAATTAGCATTGTGTATGTTTTTGGTAGTGCCTAATCAACCCAATGTATTTATCATGTATTGTTAAAAACTTAAGAGTACATAAAAATGTCATGCTTCTTAGACTGTCATTCCTTCACATTGTATCTATGTTCTTTAATAGCATAAACATTTTTTAAGTCCAGAAGATTCACATTAAAATCCAAGATACATTTTGTGTGCATACAAACATATATTGCAGTCACTTGTGTATCTTTATGTCTTTACAAGACATTATACATTTTATTTTATGACAAAATCATAATCCCTTCTGTATAGTGTTTTATAAAAGAGGTAGAACAATGTAAAATATAAATGATTACTTGTAAAATGAAGAGAAATTACTTTTAAACAAAAAGCTAAAACATTAAATAAAATCCCATTAACAATACATTTTATAAATATAAACTGAATGAATAGCATATACATGTATGAAATATATATGCATATATATGTAATTACATACATATGAAATCTATATTCTAACAAAACCCATAAGGCAAAGGCCTTAAGGTAAGATGCAACAGGTCTATATGCATATCCACTAGGTGGTTCCCTTACAATTCTAACTTATTACAAGGAAAATACAAAATTCATTCAAAATATATTATGCCCAATCTAAATCTTTGCTTCTAGTCATCCATAGCCACATTATTAATACATAGCTCCAAACTTAAAAATTTTATGATAAATCAGATGTGCAGCATCGTGGCTTGTACATCTTATTAGTTAAAAATGCTTGTACATCTTATTAGTCTGTGGGGTATTGGACAATGTTTCAAAACACAAAAACAGTAGATTCACGTGTGGGGTATGGTAACCACAGGTGATTATTAACTAAGTGGAGCTTAGGTCTCCATCTCATATATTTTGGATCATACTCACATAGTGTGAAGGTAAACCTGGATCTGTACTGTTGACAAATTTCTGCACAAAGTTTGAGAATAAAAGGATAAAAAAATACTTTGTTGAATACTTTTGGTTTTGATTATTCTTGTGAAAACTCTGTGAGCTGATTAAAAATGCTTATCTAATTCAATTAATACTTTATTTCAACTACAAAAGGAGAAAAGACAACAACCAAAAGATTTGCTAAAAGATTAGAATCATACAATCTTAAAGCTGTAAAGAAATTAAGAAATAACCTAATCCATTCATTCTCTACATTGGCTGCACATTAGAATAACCTGAGAAGCTTTAAAAATATGCCAATGCACTGGTCTGCCCCTCTATGGATTCCATTTTTAATTAGTCTGAGATGGGGGCCTATTATTAGTATATTTCAAAGAGGTTCACAGACGATTTAAATGTAAAACCAGGGTTGAAAACCATTCATACAGAATAAGCTCCTTATTTTAAACATAAAGAACTGAGGTCTGAAGTGAAATTGATCAAATTATGTTATATGCATGTACAGATATGCCACAATGAAACCCACTATTTCTGCGTAATTAATATGTATCAATAAAAATGAACTGATGTCATAAATAAATTAAGCAACTTGGCATAAATTATACAAGTTGTTGGAAAAATTAGGACTAGAATCCAGTTTTTCTGACTTGTAGACTCTAGATATAGAATCAGAAAAATGGAAGAGAGATGTCCACTGAGTCCAAGAGAAGCAAAGAGTAAACAGAAAGCAGACCATGCCCAATATCAATTAAGAGGAAACCCAGGGGAAGTATCCTGAAATGGATAGAAATTCAATATAAAGTTAGATTAACCACCTACAGAAACCTCAAAGATTAAAAGCAAGAAATGTTAGAGCAACCAACAGACACCACAAGGCTTTGTTATAAATAAAATCAATTTTATGGTTTCACTCAGCCCTTAATTTGCCAAAATGTTCAAACTAAAACCAATATACAAGCTTCAGCTAACTCAGCAGGGTAGATACATTTTGTCAGAACTGGTTGCAAACTGCCGAACAATATGGGATAAAAAGCATTTGCACGCCTATACTCTCACCCACAGAGAAGATGTTCCTCATTTTGAAGGTCAGGCCATACATCACTGGCCCAGTGTCAGGAAACATGCATCGCCTCCTCCTACACTGTGCCAGGTCAGTCAGAAAATAAACAAAAGCAACTGCACAAAGCAGCTACCCCCTCAATTGCTCCATCCTCTTTTTCAACCTTTCCATCTGCAAAGGGAACAATTCAGGCAGTGAAATTCAAGTGTGTTGCTTAAGACACCAGAAATTCTAATATCTTGCAGCAGGTTTTATTTATTCCTGATAAATACAGGATACACTGAACTTGTAATAGTAGATTATTTACAACAATTCTCTTAAAAATGTCACCAGGGCTTTCTCTATGTCTATTTCCAATTGCTGAGTGTTAGACACTTCCAGGGACTCCTGCTACCAAAGATGTCATCTATAAGATATAGAGCTATCATCTCTGAAAATTCTAATTCCAGTTACATTCATTGCCTATGAAGGACCACTGATAAATTACAATTTTAACCTAGGTGCTTGAACAATAAACTTACTTCCTGGTCAATCAGTACTACCTAATAATTTAGTGTGAATCACTTTCTCTTATAGTTTGTGAACATTTGATGTTTTTATTTATTTATTTATTTTAGCTGGTATTAGTTTATTTTTAAAATTTATTTATTTTTTTAAAAAATAATGCATTTCAAGCCATAGTACACATATGGAGCACAATTTTCCATTTCTCTGGTTGCAAACAAGATGGGGGTCACACCATTTGTGTCTTCATACATATACCTAGGGTAGTGATGTCTATTTCATTCCACCATCTTTGCTACCTGCATACCCCCTCCCTTCTCCTACCTCCCATTTGCCAAAGTTCCTCCATTTCTCCCATGCTGCCCACCCCTACCCCCATTATGTATGAGCATCTACTAATCACTGAAAACATTTGGCCTTTGGTTCTTTGGGATTGGCTTACTTCACTTAGCATGATGTTCTCCAACTCCACCCATTTACCTGCAAATGCCATAATTTTATTCTCTTTTACTGCTGAGTAATATTCCATTGTGTATATATACCACAGTTTCTTTATTAATTCATCTATTGAAAGGCATCTAGGTTGCTTCCACAGTTTAGCAATTGTGAATTGTGCTGCTATAAATATTGAAGTGATTTTAGAAGGAAACCTTGACAGGCCAGGAGATCTGGAACATAATGAAATATGGTCTTTCAAGTTCCCAGTGGTACAAGAATTATAGGAAGTAATGGGGAAGAGATGAACACTGACAAAACGTCCTGGTTTTCTGAGAGACAATCATATAAATGTTTTTTATTTTCTTTTAACAGATTTTGTTGCCATCATTTCCTAACATATTTGTTATTACTATGTTATTACTATTTACATAGTATTTACATTGTATTAGGTATTATAGTCTAGATATGATTAAAAGTATAAAGGAGGATGTTTGTAGGGTATATACAAATACCACACCACTTTATATAAGGGACTCAAATATCTGCAGATTTAGATAATTGTGTGTGTGTGTAGAGAGGGGAGTCCTAGAACTAATTCCCCAAGGTTACCAAGGGATGACTGTACTTAGGTGAATGTACCCTTGAACTAGAAATGAATGGATTACTACGTGGTTGGATTTCTGAATCAACTTGCTCCCTAGGAACACCTATTAACAATGGAAAAATTGCATAGCTATATGTGGTACTCTTGGTTATGGATTAATATCTTTGGAGCTACGCTGCTTGGTTTCCAATGCTAACTATTCAACTATAGCAAATTACTTAAGCTCTGTGTCTTACTTTCCTCATAAGTGAAATGGGGATATGAAATGATCTATCTCACAGTGTCATCAAGAGGATTATTGATAGTAGCACTTGGCATAGAGTATGTTTTATATAAATATAGTTATTACCATAAATATTATTATCATAAATGTGTGAATTCCTCTAAAATATGAGATTAGGAGTAGAAATGCTGCTAGGTAGTATATGCATTTTGAAAATAAACCTATTTTTATCTTGTGTCTATATTTTTAGTCTGTCAGACTTCCCCCTGAACATTTCCTTGATGTCTATACTTGATTCTATCATCACACTTTTAATATCATGGGTCTTAATCATGGCACTTTGTGATTATTGTCAGTAATGGGTAAGTATGTTGAAGAAGAGCAAACCAAGTAATACAGATCATTCCTCAAAGTGGGCAGGAGAAAATAATTGTATTATGGATGCAATGAGAATACCATAGCAGCAATAACAACAATAACAGATGTTTCTTAAAAGGAGTATGAAGATGGAGGACCTGCAGAGGTCACAATAAAGGAAGTGGCCTTGGAAGAGGTTTGGATACAAGAGGGAACAGACATCCTGGGAATGCTGAAATCACATTACTTAATTTACCTTGCTATTTTTCTATAAGACTCAAAATAAATTTTCAAACAATATTAACCTTCAGTGTACTCTTAACATTCCTAATCTAATACTTCTCTATAACAGTAAGCTCCAAATCCAAATGACATTTTCTCTTTTTTTAACATTTGGCTTCATCTCACTCCCTTAATACAGACATATAGTGTGTAGGCTTACTTTGAAATCCATAGATGTGACTGTCTTCATTTGAATTGAAGGTCTATCTCTCAAAAACACTATAGCTAGTAACTTCACAACAAATCAATCTCATGCAGACTAAATAGGTGAGTTATATGTCCATTATAAATTTCTTGTGATGGGTTGAATCATTTAGCACGAAAGCAAAAAGGCTTGGAGCAACCATACAACATTATATTCAATGCCACGTCAGCCAGTGGCCATGGATGCTCAATAAATAGCACTGTGCTGTGACTGATCATGTACCACACAGTTTTCAAATATTGAAGATATAGTAAGTCGGGAAAGAAAGGGAACATGGATTTCCTTTTACCCACTAATATAAAATTACCACGGCACTCTATTTAATATATAGCCTGAGAGCATAGATAGAAGTGGCTAAATAAAACAAATAGATAATTCAGAATATACTCATCAAGAAACAGAGCTGTTGCTGTGCTGAGAATTTATCTTGGCATTGCATGAAAGGCATGGACTTTCATGACAACAGGCAATGTCAATGGAAACAATCTGATTGAAGAACAGATCCAGAAATGTCTAGAGGAGAATTACTTAGCCACTTTTCTCTCCACACCTTCCATGAGATGAACTTTAAGTCTCCTATCCTAAAAAAGTAAAGCTGCTTTTCTCCTTTCCATAAAATAAAATAGATTTAGTGGTAAAAATGCATTTGTGGTAGTATGAGATTTAAAAGCTTAGCTAAACCACAGATACCTCTCCTCAAGGTGGAATTTAAAGGATTTTTTCATAACTAATTGGTTAAGGAGTGTAAATATTTTTATAAAAAATAAAACTAATTTCTGTAAGAATTTTCAATTCAAAGAAATGTATTCAAAACTTCAATTTTGTAAGACAGTATCATATAAAAATTAATTTTGAATTTTTAAATGTATTTATTCATTCTAATTAGTTATACGTGGTAGCAGCATGTATTTCAATTCATAGTACACAAATGGAGCACAATTTTTCATTTCTCTGGTTGTACACAAAGTAGAGTCACGTCATTTGTTTCATCATACATGTACCTAGAATAATCATGTCCATCTCATCCACCATCTTTCCTACCCCCATGTCCTCTCCATTCCCCTCCCTCCCATTTGCCCTATCCAAAGTTCCTCCATTCCTCCCATGCTCCCCACATTATGGATCAGCATCCACTTATCAGAGAAAACATAAAGACTTTGGTTTTCTGGGATTAGCTTACTTCATTTAGCATAATATTCTCTAACTCCACCCATTTACCTGAAAATACCAAGATTTCAATCACATTTAATGCTGAAAAATATTCCATTTGTGTATATATACCACAGTTTCTTTACCCATTCATCTATTATAGGGCATCTACATTGGTTCCACAGTTTAGCTATTGTGAATTGAGCAGCTATAAGCATTGATGTGGTTGTTTCACTGTAGTATGCTATTGTAAAGTCTTCTGGATAGATTAAGGAGTGGGATAGCTGGGTCAAATGGTGGTTCCACTCCAAATATTCTAAGGAATCTCCATACTGCTTTCCAGACTAGCTGCACCAATTTACAGTCCCACCAGCAATGTACCAGTGTTCCTTTTCCCCCATATCCTAGCCAGCACTTATTGTTGCTTGTCTTCTTGATAACTGCCATTCTGACTGCAGTGAAATGAAATCTTAGTTTTGATTTGCATTTCTCTAAATGCTAGAGATGTTGAACTTCTAACTATTTATTTTCATCAAAACAAATATATGAACATAACAAACAGGAAAATGATGAGAAAAAGGCAGTGGATAACTGAAATATCACAATAATAACAAACACTCCTTTTAAAGAGAGAAGTTTAACTATGAAAAATACATACTACATCTCGTATGGTAGCTCAGGCCTGTTATCCCACCAACTCAGGGAGCCAAGGCAGAAGGATCACACACTCAAAACCAGTCTCAGCAACTTAGCAAGGCCCTAAGTAACTTAGAGAGACCCTATCTCTAAATAAAACATAAAAAAGGGTTGGGATATGGATCAGTGGTTGAGCACCCCTTGGTTCAATTCCTGGAACAAATATATATGTGTGTGTGTGTGTGTGTATGTTTGTGTGTGTGTGTGTGTATATTGCACATTTTTTGCAATCTATCTTAACCCATGTGTACCTGCAATTCCTGGAACTTGTCCTTGGATGGGCATTTAACAACCCAGAATCAAATACGTGTGACTTCCCAGCTCGTACTAGACAAGCAGATGATTCAAATCTATCTCTTGGCCATCACCCATGTCAATAGTGGGCCAAGAAGTGCCAAGGAGCAGGGAAGAAAAGAAAACCTTGAAGTTTGGTGATCTTCAGGCAAAATGAGGGGATTAATGGGAAATACAGTGGATAGTGGGACAAGTTAAACTACATCACAAAACACAGGCAACAAAACCAGACCCTGAAAACCCTACATTAAAAAAATGATCCAGTTTTTTCCACAAATAAAGTGCTTACAGAAAAGATATGGAGGAACATATAGATTTAAAAATATCTAAAATATTTTTAAATTAGGCAAAACTACATGATTGTGTTTAGGGATGCACCTTTGGGTGATAAAAATGTCAAATAAGGATGCCATCCTAGGAAAGCTAATATAGTGGTTATTCTTTTGCACGTTGGTACATATGTATGTATCTTGTGTGGTTACAAGGAGACACATGAAAGTTGTATGGAATGGTTTGCAAAGTACAAGTTCTAACATTGGGTATAGTACTAAGGGTGTTTGCCTTAACAGTAATGAATGTTCATTAACTGCTAATTTGTTTTATAAAAACTTTCAATATTTGTGTTATTATAAAAATAAAATAAATAATTTTCTAACTGGTGAAGGCTCTAGAGTCATACTACAAGGTTTAAACCATGACTCTGGCACTTACTACTTATGTAAAATGTTTATGTAGATGATCCAAATAAAATCATTTAACAGGAAAATCATGAAGGTGAATTGATATGAAAGTTCTTTGAGTTATTTCCAGGTAGAAAAATCTTTCAGGGGTGTTAATATTACTATAGGTAAAGATTCTTGGTCCAGGAAGAAAGCAGAGTTGGCAAACTAAGAGATCAGGAAAAATGATACAAAGTACTGCAAACGTACAAGTATTATTATATTTTGCAGCATAAGTTTTCCTTACTCAATTTTCATATTAAATTACTCATTCCAGAGAATTATGTTTGTTCAATGTCCAAAACATCTATAATTTTAAAAATTTTTTATTAGTTGTTAATGGACCTTTATTTTGTTTGTTTGCTTACATGTAGTGCTGAGAATCAAACCCAGTGCCTCATACATGCTAGGCAAGTGCTCTACTACTGAGCCACAACCCCAGTCCCCCCAAAATCTATAATTTTACAATGAGAATCAATGGAAAAATGGAATTCAGCTAATTGATTTTTACTTTGCATCTAAATTCATTGGAATACATCCATTTTATTAAAAAAGACAAACAAAAGAAATAGCTCAATGTGTTAAAAAGGAGGCTGCCAAATTAAATGTCTTAGTCTGATTGAACCTTTCCTAATTGAAAATTAATATATTAGGAAATTGTTTGTTTGAATCCTTAAACCTAGATTAGGTTTTGAATGGATTAAAAAACTCCATTAATGAAGAGCTAGCCTTTCAAAATCACATTCTTGCCTTTTTAACTTTTTATGAAAAAAAGGCAAAGTTTTCTTGATCCTATTAATTCATTGATTGTCTTTAATTTCAATTAATTGTATTTTTGACCTTTGGGGTGGGTTATCATTATAGGCTTTTAATTTTAGCAAGTTAGAGTTTGTTTTTGAGTTAATTTTAGATGTCACTATTTTCTGTATTTTAAGGAATTACATTTTAAGATTTGATAATTTAATATGAACACTTCAAATTTACACATTAAATTAAATAGAATAAAAGCCAGTGTCCACACAGACGACTCAAATTTCTTGAAAAGTCCTTTGATTAACATTTAAAAGAAATCCTTCATTCCTGAACGATTAGGAAAATTAGTTTATAATAAGGTCCTTAGGTGAATTCAGTTTATAAAAATAGTCCCTGGCATGTTATCTATCTTTAATGATTTTCTAGAGTGTAAGCATATCCACTCCAGTTTACTCAAGTTTATACAAAATTATTTTAACAGGTAATACCAATTTGTAGCATTAAATCATATTTTTGCACTATCATTGACTAAAGCTGACTATAATTTTCTTCAATTGCTAAAAATAGGTGATATTATTTCTAGGGATAAAAACAGAATAATTAAAACAAAATATAGTAATGAGACTCCATTTTAACAATACTTTTCCTATAGCAAAATGAAGTAAATATCAAACGTGTCCTAAACCCTGAGACACACCTTATTTCAAATCTCATCTGATGGACAGGGACTCTCAGGCCTTTTTAGCAGGCATGTAGAGATATAAAAAGACATCATTGTTTTAAATATTGTACACAACACCTCTTACTTCACAACTAGGCAGACAATGATTTTGACCATTTCAAACACACACTTCTATGTACCTTCTAGAAGCTAAAAAGTAAATTAGCATAACTCTTCAGTATTCAATATTTCCAGTATATCAATGCCAGAGAGCACGGCTGTGCTACTTAGTATGGTTTGCAGACCAACAGCAATGGCAACACCTGAGAGCTTATTAGAAATGTAAACCAACCAAGATAGACTTACAGTTCTCTTCAGCTTTATCAGATTTTAGACAGGCTTCTTTGTAACTATAGGTCTCTGACCTCCCTTTTCTTAGAGCATTTGCTTTAGAACACTTGAAGTTGCAAATTGCTTTTCTGCCCTTGTGAGATATAAATGTTTGAAAACCTGAGAATATCTTTCTCAAAGATCTGGGAAATATCCCTTTGAAATTTCATCATCAAGAAAACATAGGGTCCCCATTTCCTACTTTCTGTAGGCGCAAAGAAGCCTAATATTGATAAGAAACCACTCAGCAAATATAAATGGCTTAGTCACATTAATCAGCCTACTCCTCACCTTGCCATGTACACCAGTGTTTTTCTACCAGCTCATAACCAGTATTTTAAAATATCCCTACCTTCTGTTTCAGTGGGGTTGAGTTGAATGTCTCATCCCTGTTACAATATTCTCTCTTCCCTATTGGAAGACTCTTGAATAATGTCCACTTTATTCAAGTGGTCTGGTGCAATTTTTATTTTATAATAACCTAAGCCCCACCTCTCAATCATATTCTGCATTTTAACAAGATACCCAGTTGTTTCCACCACCTAATAAAGTTGAAAAGCACTGCTCTGGACCATAATAGAGATCACAATTTGCTGGTACTTAATAGAGTATGGGTCATAATAAAACATATGAGACAGAGAACATGAAAATGTTAGATAATCACCACCAAACTTAACAGTATTAAAATTTTTAAAAATTCCACTTCAATCACCAGATTATTTTGTTTTGTGTTCAACTGAGTGTGCGAAGTATATTCTAAAATTGTTGATGTGCTATTTCTGTCATGTGTTGTTTTCAGTTTAAAAATTAAAATCACTGAAGCTGGGCACAGTGGCACAAGCCTATAATCCCAGCACTTAGGGAGGCTGAGACAGGAGAATTGCAAGTTCAAAGCCAGCCTCAGCAATGGTGAGGCACTAAGCAACTCAGTAAGATCCTGTCTCTACATATAACACAAAATAGGGCTAGGGAACAAATGTTGCTCAGTGGTCGAGTACCCCTGAGTTCAATGCGTGTTAACAAAATAAATAAATACATACACACATACATACATAAATACATAAATAAATAAAATGACTGTTTTAAAGAAGACATGCATAAAGAAATCCATCATACACTTTGGGATGTGCACAACACTAAGTGCATAGCCACTGCAAATCAATGTGCCTACTGAATGCTGAAGTAACTATACAGATTAACAAAAAGGAGGAAGAATTGTTATTGGCCATGTAATGGATAGCTTCACCATACAAAACCACACCATTCTGATTTTCTGGAAGAGGGCATGTGTGATTATTCTTTTGCAATCAATTCTGTGTGGGCCTGTCTTCCACTCATAAAAGGCTTTAAATGTAATATTCATTAGCTTTTATATGGTGCATCAATATTAACTTGCCTTTACAATAGCATAAGTGTTTTTCAGTTAAAAATCTGAAAAATAAAGATGTACAATTAAAAGATCCCTTGAAGATCATACTTATTCTATGACTAAGCCATTTTGAAAAGTTGTGAGAAACAGAAAATAAACATGATATGTCTATATATTCAAAGTTTTGTGTTATGTGACAGGCAAAACTTACCCTGGTAGAAATGCTGTTGTCTGAAAGGATGATAATGATTAGTATTATAAATGAAGAGGTAGAAATTAAGAGAGGAAAGAGTCTTCCTTCATCTTATCTGAATAAAAGTTATACAACCTAATGCAATTTGACACCCATGTGCACTTTTGTCAACTTTTAGAGAATTAGATAGTAAGCTGAGATTTTGAGAGCCAAATCATATTCATTTCTTTCACTCTTCCAACAGAGCCAGTCACTGTTTGCACACATAGGCTAAAACGGTTAGTTCAAGTAGTAATCCAAAAATATATCTCATGCTGGATGTGGGGGCAATTGCCTGGAATCCCAATAGCTTGGGAAGCCGAGGCAGGAGGATCGTGAGTTCAAAGCCAGTCTCAGCAACTTAGTGAGGTGCTAAGCAACTCAGCAAGATCCTGTCTCAAACTAAAATATAAAAAGGGCTGAGGATGTGGCTCAGTGGTGTAACAACAACAATATATATGCAATATATTTTGTAAAATTTATATAAACAACTTAGTGATTTTGGAAATGTTTAACCTAACCAAACAAGTTTAAAGAGCACTAAAGGCTAAAGGTATTATTAAGTTATCATATGAAATTATGTCCATATCTCAGGACATTATTCCAACTCAATTTAATTCAACACATAGTGAGTTCCTATTGAATCAATGTAGGAGGATACCGATTATAATTTGAATATGGTTTGTTTGCACCAAAACTCATGCTGAGGCATAATTCTTCAATATGGTAATGTTGTGAGGTAGGTCCTAGTGAAAGGATTTTGGGTTGTGGTAGTACAGCTTCATTAACAGACTATAAAGCTAACTTACAGGATTAAGTTCTCACTCTTGTAGATCTGGAATGGTTACCATAGAGCAGGTTACTATAAAGCAATGTTACCCCTTGAGTTTGTCTATTCTGCATGTACTTGCTTGCCCTTCTTCATGTGGCATAGAGCTACAAGACTCCCTCACTAGAATGTGGGGAGCAATGCTAGCACCATATACTTGGACTTCCAGAATTATGTTACAAAATAAAAATCTTTTCTTCATAAATTACCTCATCTCAGTTATTCTGTTGTAGCAACAGCAAATGGACCAAGCCACTACCATGCTGCAGCAAGGTCTGCCTTCATGATATTTATATATTATAAGAAAAACAAACAAACAATAATATTCAGGTAATTACAATATAATTTATAGGTTCTTAAGATTGTGTATGTGTTTGTTGTGTGTGTGTGTATGTGTGTGTGTGTGAGAGAGATGCCTTTGGCAATTTGGTGACTATGGACTCCATCTGGAAATACTTTTATATGTATAAAATTAAAATATATTGCATTATGAAGAGAACTGGTTATATTGAAAGGGAGTTATCAAAATGTAATAAAATGAATTTGTAATATAGTAATATATATAGTTTTTTTATTAACACATATATGACAAGTGTTAGTGGCAAACTTGATTTTGAAATAAGTATGAATATAAATTAGTTACAAAGTCAGTTTCTATTAATAGCCACTAATAATTCTGGCCAGTATTTATAATTGAAGCAAATACTAAATTTCATTTAGATAAAATAAACATAGACAAACATCAGTGTATATGTTTGTTCATATGTTTATTTACTATTCCCTATAGAGTTCATGGGGGCCAAATGATTTAAGTCATTTAAAGAATGCTGGGAAAAAGATAAAATATTACACATATAATGGGTTTTCAGCCTAGATCTACAATTCCTAACATTTAAGTTATTCCAGCCCCTCATATGGTTACCAACATTGTAAGAATCCACTTTGTGAGGGCAAAATGCTTCCATCTCTGAGTATTTTTGGCTCTTATCTCAGCATCATATAGTCAGATTTCATATATCAGTGCAATATAGAGAAAGATAATCCTTTTGAAGGACCCAATTGCACAGCTTTAGTATCACATCTCGATTATTTCTCAATTCAAATTAGGCAAACATCTTTTGAAATAAAAATACAATAATATTAACATTGTTTGAACAAATTCAAAATGTCAGGTAGTCAGCTGTATATACATGGATTGTTTAGCTTCTTCATTGAACAAATAATGACTGAGCATTAGGTAACAAGTATTGTTCCAGAGGTTGGGGATTAGGGAACAAAATAGTCAAAACACCCTGACATCATGGTGCTTATAGTTCTTGATCCTCACACCAATTCTTTGAAGTAAATTAAGGGTGTCAAAATATTGTCAACAAGATTGTTAAGGCTCTGCCAGGTGTGGTGGTGCATTCCTGTAATCCCAGTGGCTCAGGAGACTAGAGCAAGAGGATCATGTGTTCAAAGCCAGCCTCAGCAAAAGCAAGGCACTAAGCAACTCAGTGAGACCCTGTCTCTAAATAAAATACAAAATAGGGCTGGGGATGTGGCTCAGTGGTCGAGTGCCCCTGAGTTCAATCCCTGGATCCCAAATAAATAAATAAAAATAAAAATAAATAAAAGATTGTTAAGGCTCATAGATGTTAGGCAAAAACAAGATTTGAACTAAGGCTATAGCTTCACAATGAATGTTCTTTTCTTTGGCATATTCTTTTATATATACTCAATGGTGGAAAAGTTGAAACCTTGAAGGTAATTTCTCTATTGAAAATAAGTCTAATATCTTCATACCAGGTGAAAAAGGTGGGTAACACACCTAAAAAGATAGGAACTATTTAAGATAGAACATTCCTTTGTTTATTCTCCTACTTGTATTTGTTTGGTGAATGTAAATATAGTTAAGGCATTTATAATGTATATTCTATAGCACAGATATCTGTAGAAAAATGTGCATATGTGGGGGGCATGTGTGTGTGTTGCTCCTTTGTCATAATAGATATAATATATGCAATATATAATTCCTTCCTTTAGGGATTTTGTGTTTTCAAGATAAATGTTCCTCCTACATGATTTCAGCCATGTCTTATTTATGAGGCCATCACAGGATATATAAAACTGTACTGTCAGGATGATTCGTTCTACTGAACATTAGTAGTTCTAGTCAAGAACATGTGAAATCACAAAAGAGTGAAATATGCATCTATCTGGTATTTCCCTTCATTTCATTTATCTTTGGAAGATTTGTGTGGTCAGTTTCACAGTAAAATTGCAGGTAACTGACTTAATTTTGGTTGACTACATAACTACATGATGCCCATGTAAGGAAAAGGTCTACTAAGATTAAATAAGTTTTCTATATTATCTTTTACAACTGAAATATATGAACTTCATATTCGTCTATGCTGACCAGTGGTTCTCAACCCAGGATGCATAGCAGAATCCAATATGAACCTTATTTAAAAAGTAATACTAATGTCTAGGCATCAACCCAGACCAACTGATGTAAAATAGCTGGCAGTGGGGCCCAGGCATTTGATTATTTTAAAAGTTCCATACGTGATTGTGCAGCCAAGGTTGAGAAACCCTGAGTTATATACTGCATCTTCACCTTTATTTTTCTTCCTACATAGGATTTTAATTCATAGCTTAAAAAAAAGAAAAAAAAAACCAAGAACCTCAGAACATCTAAGCGTTGGTTTTGTTAGATTTTCTGCTTTTCCAATATTTACACAGCTGTTTAATACTAAGAATGAGCTACCACATATTTTCACCACAATTAAACTGAGATCTGACATTTACAATTTTCATGAAGCCACAATCAGTTCCAAATTCCCTTTTGCAACCAAGAGTAGCATTCTCACTATAATAATGAAGCCATGGTTTAGATGTTCTATATCAGAATGGATTCAGCATTATTCAAAATTATAATCTATTTATTGTTTTGTCCTATATTCAATTTGAAGAACTACTCTTATCATTTAGAATATAAGGAGGAAGAAAATCTCTGGAAATGTACAAACATTCTTTGTAATTTCTCAAGTATATTATGATACATTGGGCATGTAAATATTTTTTACTTCAGGCAGGTTTTTAATTGTGGAGATTTATTATGTCAAATTGAAATAACATCACACAAATAGCAAAATATACCAAATGGTCTAAAGAAAAAAGCAGCTCTATGATTCCCTACTGTTTAATTTTCAACCAGGTGGGAAGTTTGTTCGATGAAATCCAAACACATTTTCAATTTAATTAGTTGATTGACTATCAAGATATTATCTCTCTCTATCATCTTGGTCACTATTATTTTCATTTCTCCCACAGACCTCTTATATTGTCACATTTCCTCTAGTTTTTTTTTAAATTTTTTTAGTTGTTGATGGATCTATATCTTATTCATTTATTATTTATATGTGGTGCTGAGGATCAAACCCAGTGCCTCACGCATGCTAGGCAAGCACTCTACCACTGAGCCACAGCCCCAGCCCCTCCTCTACTTTTAATGAGTTAATGATGACCTTCAAGCTAGAATTCTCTTAACTTTTTCACCTTGGGCCAGGAGATAAAAATTAAGCATTTCAATGTATGTAAATCAAAGCATGTTTCCAAAAAAGTAGCAAGCAATAAGACTGAATTGATTGACTGAAGTCAGAATGTGAATGTTCTTATGCAAAGATAATACATTTGAACTTCATCTGGAAGAGATGGAAAACCATTGAAGCCTCATATAGGCAAGTGCCCTCCTTAAATTTTAGATTTTAGAAAGAACAACCAGGGAGCAATGTGGCGGAGAGATCTAGAGAAAGGTCAAACTAGAAATGGAAAGATCCTAAAAGAGGCAATAATCCAGATAAGAAGGGATCCAACTCAAAACACAACTCAAGTGTGACCTCTGCCTTGTCCACAAATCAGAGTATTGTGCACAATCCTAGGACCCTGTGATGACTTTTAGAACTAATGCTACAGTACCTTCTTTTTCCCCTCCTCCTCTTCCTTTTATTAACACTTTCCCTTGATAAACCATGATTTATGTAGGTAACAGACCCATATATTTCCATTTTTATTCCCAGAGCCTAGCACAGGGCCTGGCATACTGCAAGTGTTTAGAATATTTGTAGAATATTCAGATGAATAATTGAAAGAGTGATTTTTTTCATGCCATTTATTTTTATAGTGGAATACATGCTTTATCTAAATTTGACTCTCTGCTCTCCCAATGCTTAATTAGGAGACTCTTTTCATTTATTTCCTACTTTTCCTATGCATTAATTGAGACATATGAACTAAATGATGTTTAATGAATGTTGCTTCCATTGAAAGTGTATCACACAATAGGCAATTGAAAATTGCCATAGGTTGATTCAGAAAAATGCATTTTATATAATCAACTGATTGACACCCTTGCCTATTTTAATAGGTTCGAAATGACTTTGTGTCCATTCAGAAATATTAGTCCTTATTCAATAAATGTTATTCAATATATACATGGAGTGGTAAATCAATATATCTTCCATATAAAGCCATACATTGCTAAAATATGTATTACTTTTATTGTTAAATGATTTATTTTTAAGTAGCTAAAATGCCAGGATATTAAAATTTTAAATTCTGGTATCATTAACATGTATACAAATGCTAAATTACATTTTTCCTTAATATGCTTCAATATTCTTTTTATTATTTCACATCAACTCTGATTCCTGAATAAAAATGAATAAACAAAGTTTTTTAAAGGCATTTATCTTTGTTTATATTTATGTTTTAGTTGTACGTGGACTCTATCTTTTTTTTATTTTTATGTGGTGCTGAATATTGAACCAAGTGCCTCAAGCATGCTAGGTGAGCACTCTACCATTGAGCCACAACCCCAGCACCAAATAAACAAAGTTTTAAAAGTAAATAGAGAGCTGTACATTATTGTTTTCTTTTAACAATGAAAACTTCTTGGCTGTGCTATTTTAATAATGGTATTTTTGCAGTATTCCATATTTTAGATATAGACTTCTCAGTTTTTAGTAATTAAGAACATAGACATACAGAAGCAGAACTTAATTGCTAACTTCAGTTGCATAGTAACTCCCCTGAATAGTGTGACTCAGGGATGCTATAAATATCTTTCAAACAGATTTAATATAAAACAGTTTTTAATTCTTTATTTTTGATGATGCTTTAAATATGTGTCACTTGGGGTATGTGAGAAAATAGCTGTGTGTGTGTGTGTGTGTGTGTGTGTGTTTGTGTGTGTGTTAGGCTTCCATATTTTTCCAGAAACAAGTTAGTGTAAGAATTTATCAATGGCAACAACAATAGTGCCCTGGTTAAAATAACAAAAATGATATGTGTCCAGGTTCATATTCATATATAACTCGCCACAACAAAGAAATACCAATGGGAAGTAGTTTCTTATATACTGTCACGATCCTTTACCATAGAGTTAAGTTGTATATTTATTTTACAGTGTCATGGTACTCAATTGGTAGAGAAGACAAATGAAATTCTTTTCCATATGAGAAAAGCAAATATATTTTATTGCCTTTGTCTTTAAGAGTTTTAACTAGAAAATTAATGAATAGTAAAGAAGATTAATCACACAAAATTTCAAAGCTGTATATAGGATATAAAGCAATACATATTTATCTTTTAAAATATCAGATTTTTGTTTAATTTGTTTCTTCTGAATTTTGCTTCATTAAGCTTCAACTTTATTTTACATTCCATTAACTGGCTTGTAAATTTGTGTGTGTGTGAATGATACACAGAGATACGGACAGGGAAAGACATAGACTGAGAGAGGGAGAGGGGGAGGGAGGGAGGAAGAAAGAGACAGAAAATCAAGAATTAGTAAATTCAAGGTATGTATTTCTAAGTTCAAGTGCTCAGGCAATAATTTCAGTTTACTTGTAGTTTCTTAGACTATCACTTCAATATTTCCTTATTTAACTTAGGTATAATTTTTTACTACAAAGAAAATCATGGTACCTAATTATGTTTTAGCTTCTTCACAGCAAACTAAATTTACAAAACCAAAATACTAAAAAGTAACCAAATTGCAAAATTGGAAAACTTAAACAATAGTTGTTACAAAGACCATAATTCTTCTGCTTTAATATATTGGTTAGGAACACTGAACACATTATAGAGCAATTATTTGATATTTAATAATGGCTTGTTGAATCAAAATCCATAAGGCATTTACTAGGGATACAAGGCCATGATTCTCCTTTATTTTTTAGGCAGGGATTTTCAAACAGTGAGTTGTAATTATTACTGGGTCATGAAATAGGTTGATTCAGTCTTGACTAGTATTTCATCAAAGTGGAACAAAACAATAATGTCCCTATGCATTACAAGTTTGTTGAGAAGGCAGTCCACCATGGGAAAAATACATATCTGGATATCCTTGTGGAGTGTGTGAAATTGTAAGACAAGACTATCTTCTGATACTGAGCAGTTTCTATAGCTAGTTTTTTAGGCAAGTAACTAGATGAACATGATGGTAACATGATTACCATATAACTGTTTGCTCTCCAAGGAAGGGCATCTGTCTTGGTAGTGGTTTCCTGCAAAGGTGTATGTTACACAATTGCACAATTCACTGTGTATGTTACCAGTGTTTGGCCCCACTGGGTCACCTCATGTACTTTAGATAGAGGAACTGATGCCACCCATTCCACTGTTGCTGTTATTTGCTGTATTTGGAGTATTACAGTCATATCCAACGAATCTCATAATCTACTTGCAGCACCCATAGAGTTGTGACAATCCATCCTCATCTGCGTTTAGTTATCTCATTTGAAATAATATTCCTTACCATCCTTTCTGACATTGGGATTCTTAACTGAGGAAGTAGTAAAAATAAGGGTTCGCTCAAGAAACTTTAGTTTGAATTGAAAGCATATGTAGGCTAATCACTGCATAATTCCACAGGGGGGAGTACCACTTATAAATGTGGAAGTCCTTTATATTTGTCAATATATCAAAAAATGTTTAAAAACGACTGCTTTCGAAAAGAAAATGAAACAAGTTTTATGTGTTTTAGTTGACTAATAAAACTGAAAGACTTAATTAAGACTATAAATTGAAAGGTAATTTTTGCAAGCATTAATGTTTATGGAGAACATGGTCATTTCCAGTTGAGCTCAGGTGAGAATATGGGAATTTATCCATCTTTGAATGTGAAAGGAGGGGTCAGGAGATATCTTTTCCTGTAGTTCAGATAGGACAAGATCACACTTTAAAAACTTTATGTAGATGAGAGTGGGTCAGCTGAGAAAATATAAGTAAAAAATAAAATAGTAACAACAGAAATTTCTGAAACTAGGAAGTCCAAATGACAATATGAGAATCAAAAACCTGTTCATTGACCCTATGATTTTTATGATCTGATATTGATCCTCTTAATCAGGATATTTTGTTATACCAAGAAGAAACAGCCAAGGGGGCATCATGGTTAAATTTCTCAAATATTACAGTCTTTTTGTTTATAAATTCCCCCTAGATTTCCAAAGATTAATATGAATAAAATGTCCTTCTGCCAAATCCCAAATATTATTTTTCCCTTCACCTAACTGTCCTATTTATAATGTTCTTTCCCTCTATACTTTATGAGATGAGGCCATTTTCATAAAAATTATATCCATGATCTCATCTGTTTCTCCTCTATGTTTCATCATCAAAATGACTCATGATTCAGAACTTATTCACTTAATGATGCCTCATTGCTGATATATCAACATTACATAATTTCCATCTATATCTATCAATGATTATACATGCATGAAAAAGATAAATATTATTATCCTTTTTAAAAAATATCCTTACTGTATTCAATATTAATACTCTAATAATATATACAGTAGTAAATAGTTTAAATGGCAGTATTTGCTTTGTCAAATTACTTGTTGCTATTAAATCCAGTTTGTACAGATTTATTTAGGAAAAATATCAAGCTCCACTCTGCTGGTAGAATTATGGAATAAAATTTGTACAATGATTAAATGTACAGACACACCTTACCCATTTACTTACATTAATTATTCACAATGAACAGAAATTCAGGTAAACTTCTTTAGGGTCACAGTTTAAAACAATTAATATTGTTTACAGTTAAAAGTTTAGATTATACTTACATTTACTGAATTTTCTGTCTTTATCTCTTTTATGTTTTAGTTATATTGTGAAATGGTATTGGGGATCCAAATGAATCTCTTAATATCTTAGTATACAAATGATTGTCTTATAAAGTTCTGGCTAGAATACAGTATTTTTTGAGTAGGAAGAGACTTCAGAGGCTACCTAGTTTAATCATTTTGTTATGGAAAATGTCAAACATACACACAAGTAAAGATAATCATATAAGAAATCCCAGAGTATCTGCCACCCCTCATCAATCATTAGCATGGTTTTGTCACTTTTGTTTGATTTATTCTTTTCAATTATTTTCTTTCACGAACATGTTAAATCAAACCTTATTTCATTTTTTTCCTATTTTATTTCACATTGCAATCACATATTCCTTAAAATTGAGCAAAATATGATGCATACTGATATGAACATGGAGTTTTAAAAACAATGAAACATCAAGACATAGCCAAACATTTCCTAATCTTTTTTTCAAACATTGGTTTCTGAATCAGGATCATTTGTTCTTGGTTGACATACAGAGACAATTTTATTGAATGCTTTCAGTTTGTGCTACTTGAAGTGCAGAGAAGGCAATTTATTTTGTTGATGTCACTGGGTTTTTCATTTTATTCATTCCACAAATGTTTACCAGTGTCTAGTAGATACTGTTCTTGGTGCTTTGGAATTATCTATGAGCAAAATTGTCAAAGATCTCTGCTCTATAGAGCTTCTACTCCTGTTAGAGGATTGTAATATAAACATTAAAAGAAATCAAATACAGTGTATATTTGAGGATGATAAATGCTATAGGTTAAAGAAAATTACAGTGACTTTAGATTAATTTTGGGGGTTGGGGAGTTGCTTTACTTTTAAACTGTACTTATTCACAAAGAGATATCTAGGCAAAAACTTAAGGTGAAAGAGTTCTTTCTGAAGGAAAACCTTCAGAGGAGAGAGAATAGTGTCAATGCTTCAAGGTGTGTGTGTGTGTGTGTGTGTGTGTGTGTGTGTGTGTGTGTATTATGTAATGCACACACACACATACACCTGTGTGCAGCATTTGTGGCTCCACTGGATTAAATACAGATGAGAATAATGGATATATTCAGAGAAGACACTGGAGGGTATATTATATTAGCCTAATGGGATCCTTTAAGGACTCTGGGTTTTATTGAGTGAAATGGAAGCCATTACAAGATTGGACACAGAAGAGTCACAAGTTCTGGTCTTTGATTAACAGTAATGTCCTGGCTACTGTACAAAGATTTAGGCAGTCTGAGGCATGCACACGGAACACTGGTTTGCAGGCTAGTTAAGAGGCTTGTGTAAAAGTTGAGACAAAAGATCATAATAGTAATGAAGATTAGTAATGGAATATTAGAATATTAGAAGTCATTTAATTTGGGATACAATTTAAAGTAAAATATGATTTAGTAGAGGTGGATGTGAAATAAGGAGAGAAGTCAAGATGATACCAAAGCATTTGGTCTGAGCAAGCATAAGATGTTGTTATCAGTTAATTATTGGAAGTCACAGGTTTGGGGTTGGAGAGAGCAGAAGTTTAAATTTGGACTTGTGGAGATGTGTACTGGGTACCATTTAGAAAGGTTGAGTAGGAAGTTGGATATTCAAGTCTGGACATGGATAAAAAAGGTTGGGCTATAGATGTAAACTTGAGAGCATCAGCATATAGGAAATTTAGTTAAAGTCATGAAGATTTTCTGAGGTCTTTAAGTGTAGAAAGAGAAGAACACAACACCTAAGGCATCAAGGACTGAGAATGGTCATATCAATAACATAGAGATCAGGAAAATGAAAATGGTAATAACAAGGCCAATCACTGTTTTAATGATTCAATTCTTCTAAAATTTCATTTCGAAAAATCAAGTTTTGCTTATTAAAATCAATTCTCAGCCTCGCGTGGTGGTGCATGCCTGTAATCCCAGCAGCTCTGAGGGCTGAGACAGGAGGATCAAGAGTTCAAAGCCAGCCTCAGCAACTTAGTGAGGCCCTAAACAAATCTGTGAGACCCTATCTATAAATAAAATACAAAATAAGCCTGGAGATGTGGCTCAGTGGTTGAGTGCACCCGAGTTCAATCCTCAGTATGTAAAAAAAAAAAAAAAATCAGGTCTCAGATGGATTAGGAATTCCCTCTTTGCACTCTGCCTGCCTTAGAGTCATCATCTTGCTTTTGGTTCAGCATCATGCAGACTAACTACTTATAGGTGTATGTTTTCCCCATCATCCTGTTTAGTTTCCAAATGTCCTTCAATGTTTCTGAATCAAACGAAAAAGACTTCCATGGCCTCCACTCACCCTACTGGCTACTCTTCCTAATGTTTTCTGAGGGTAGGTTGGGCATATCTCATTTCACTCCTGTTGTTGATGATTTATTGACAGGGCCAAAAAACTGCCTTGGCTTGAATAATAAATTATATGGCTATTTATTTAATGACACTCATGCCCAAGTAAGCAACTGCTCAGCCAAGAGGAGGCCATCGATTCTTTATAACACTGGAAGGATTATGTCAATAGCATTGAACAAATAATTTGGAAAGAGATGCTCACTCTAAACAAACAATTTATAGTTCTTTTGCTCAATTTTTGTCTTTACCTCAGCCCCATCCCCATCTCTACTGTACAACAGCTACTAAAATTACTTATATATGTTTAAAATAGAAGATTAAGTTATTTTATTTAGATCTGTATGTGTGTGTGTGTGTGTGTGTGTGTGTGTGTGGCAAAGCATCTAAGATATATTGTTATGAGATATACTAAAACCAATTTATCATGCTCAGTTCACATTCTTTGCCTATGTAAACAGCTAAATGAGGAAAACAAGACAACAGATGGTATAAAGTAGTGAGCATACATATGATGCAGAGCTGAGATGTAGCAAAACATTCAATGAGTATCTAGTATCCATACATAGCAGAAGAAAAACAATTTGCGTAGAATTAAAGAATAGAAGATTTCCTTTTTAAAAAGTAAGTCAACAAGTGAATATTTACTGAGTTCCGGCTATTTATCCAGCATCATTGTAAAGAACAAAGAGTACATGATTGTTAAGCTGCACCTGGAATGAGGTTTTCATAATGAAGGCTTGGCAAAAAGGCAATCCCAGTAACAAAGTGAGTCAGTCAGTCAAAGTCACTTGTGAGCATTACATAATTCATAATAATATGACTGAATACATACTTTTCTACAAATGGTTAAAATAGATCATTGTCATTCATTTTATTAGAAAAGCAAATGAGTGACGAGTAAATTAAATGAACAACTATCTAAAAGTATATTTCACTGATGCACACTTGAATATCTCCTCCTCAGGAAATATTTTAACATTAATAGATCATAGGTTAGAGTTTGTCTATTCAGAGCTCTTTACCATAAAATTCAGATCTTCAGCTTACAGTGACAGTAAATATTATAAGAAGAATATCACACTTTCTGTTATAGCAACTTCCCAAAATACGATAAATCTTCATTATCCCAAAGTATAATTTTGTTTGAAAGGAGATTACTGCTTTACTTTAAAAGCACTAAACTCCAATGGAACCTAGCAAGATATCTGACTAATTTGGAACAGTTTGAATGTATGTTGACTTTCTTCTGCCAGGATTAAACCCTAATCACTATGAATTTAATAATTCCTAGGATTTTTAAACTGAGTCATGTAAAAAGAATGAAACATGGTACTTTCTCCACTTCATCTTGGAAAATAAGTCAAGAATATACAAAATATAAAGGGAATCAAATACATGAATATGGTAGAAATCTTGGTGCTCCACTGGTGGTAGTGTAGATAGCAGCAGCAATCTGCCCAGCCATCTGTTACTACTTAGTCAAATTAAGTATATACATACCCTTTGACACAGCAATCCACAATTGGCATTTATCCCAGGGAAATTTTCACACATGTACATAATACACATATATTAATGTATTCTTTGCAATGTTACTTGTAATAATGGCAATTGGAAGTAAACAGGGTACCCATTAATGATAAAAATACAGGTAAAATTTACCAAAATTTACTGGGTATATAATCATGGCTCTCACTGCAGATGTGTAAAGATATTTTTTTCTGTAAAATAGCACCTAGAAAGGGGTTGCCTCCAAGGAAATAATAGCTTAGGATTTGGCATTTTCCAGTTTTCACAGAGGTTCAGAATGTACAATCCATGAAGTTAAAAGTTATAGAATATATGTATACCTAGGGATATGCAAAGATTCTAACAAATGATACTGCTTATTGAGAAAAAAAAGATGACAAATAAAATACCTAACAATGCATTTTACATAAATGATAACTCATGAACATTAAGCAATTCACATTTGAAAGGACATGATTCAAATAAAAAGGATAGACATTAAACATAATAATTACACTGAAGAGAAGAGGGAAATTTGAATGTGGGTGTGGAGAAAAATGTAATACTTTCATATAGTTACACATACATTGTATAACAGCCAAATTATATGCCATGAAATGTATAGCATGGTTAACTTGACCACTGAAACATAGGTCAGCGCAATGACAAAAACACAAAAATAGACATAGGT
Organism: Xerus rutilus; assembly: GCA_028644305.1. NCBI lineage: Eukaryota > Metazoa > Chordata > Mammalia > Rodentia > Sciuridae > Xerus > Xerus rutilus. The sequence continues at coordinate 100,188,044 of CM053417.1, forward strand.
GAGGAAGTGCTGCCAACATGGTTATCTAGGACATGATCCTGATTAGAAGATGGGAAGATAGATCTCTTCTATACATTTCATTTCTTTTTCACTCTATGGCTTTCCTACAATATTTAACATTTCTGTGCCTCAAAATTCTCAATCATAAAATAGAAAAAAGGGCTGCAGCTGTAGTTCAGTGGTAGAGCGCTTGCCTAGCATGCATGAGGCACTGGGTTCGATCCTCAGCACCACATATAAATAATAAATGAATAAAATAAAGACCCTTCAACAACTAAAAAAAATATTTTAAAAAAATTAAAAAGAGCAATTCCATCTTCAAAAAATGCAGAAAGTATGTGAGAAAATGTATTGGATGTCTACTGTAAACACCTTGTATTTCCTCTTAGAATCCCCTTCAAAGTTTTTACTTATTCTTCCTAGACTCCGGGAAGGAAGGCCTAATGAAGAAAGATTAACCAAGAGTTTAAAATCTCTAACTAGTTGAAAATAATCCTATGTGAATAGATTCTTACACTTTATGCTCAGTGTTTATTCTGGCTTAAATTTTCATTACCAAATTCATTTTGGGGTTTGGGATTGAAGGTTTTTTAAGTCTGTTGGAAGCCTGATCACTGTTTCAAAGAGATGTTACTTTATCAGGGATTTGGGAACCTATTCATTACCCTGTTTACTGTTATTACGACTGATAAACAATAATCAGTATACAAGTTTATCAATATAGATTTTATCTGCATGATTCTTCTTGTATACTATTCAATCTTGCATAAAAATTCTATCAAATATGCCAGATATATATTTTGTACCAGGTTTAAACAAGTACAAATATAAATAGTCCAGTGAATGGCAGGCAGATATTTCTTTTGCAAATAAATTGAAGATGGCTGGCTGGATCAGTATTTACAAATATGCATTGATTTTAAAACCAAAGTTTTACATTCTTAAACTGTTTTAACTCTTATTCAAATTTTATTTCTATGTGTTGACAGAAAGTTCTGCTTTAGTATTCACATCTCATCCCATTTGTAATATGAACTGTCAAAAGATCATTATTCCATTGTGTATGAACTTTTGCCTCCATATGTCCATGAATTTTCAGCCTATGTAAGGTATCTAAAGATATCTAGCAAGGAAACCAAAGCAGGGAAAAAGAGACAAATACATTTATAGCATATCTTTTTGATAAGTAAGCACGCAAATTCCAATAGAATATTTCATGCTAGGTCAGCATGGATAATATGGGTCTCTTGAGAAACCACACTAGAATTCATAAGAAGGAAATTAAGATAATGCGGTTATCTATTGACCTGATCAGGGACACTTCTCAGAATGTCATTAGTCAAATGTAATGAAATATGATGCAAGGAAATAAAAAGTGAACATTACAAAAAATGTGAACAGGGGCTGGGATTGTGGTGCAGTGGTAGCGTGCTCACCTAGCACGCGTGAGGCACTGGGTTCGATCCTCAGCACCACATAAAAACAAAGATATTCTGTCCACCTAAAACTAAAAAATAAATAAATAAATATTTTTTAAAAAACCAAAAAACAAAAAATGTGAACATAGAAAAAAAAGTGAGCATTGCTCTTTGTACTTTGAGTTTTAAAGCAGACATGCTTAGAAAACTTTTGTCAAAACACAAAATTGGAATTATAGGGTTTTCAAAGAATTGACACCTTGAATGAACAACTAATTTTGTCTTCTTGATCCATGAGATGGCAAAATGGTTATCAACTTTGTTCTTTCTACAAATAATTCAACCTCAACAATTTTTATTAATTTTATTTCATTTTATTTTTGATTACTTGAAAACAATCTTTGTATTTTGATATTTATTTAAGAAAAGATCTTATGACATCTCATTTCTTGGGTTTTAGAACAAGTAAAATACATTAAAACTTCTATTTGTAGAACAATTTTTTTTGGAATTTAGCTATGCAGTTTCAAAAACAAAAATAAGCAAGCAAAACTCCATCAAAACAATTTCTGGCCCATGGTATGAGAGGTGGGGACATTGGGAATTATATCAATTTATAAGACATCAGAATTTGGGTAAATATTTATATAAGAGGGTGCCTCATCCATCAATAAAATTTATGTGATTATTTGGGCCAATTTTTACACTTATTTCTTTGTTTGCCCTATGTATGTTTAAAACAACGGACCCAATTTTTACTGAGAGGATATATACATATATACATTACTACCTTATTTAGAGTGAAAGTATGTTCCATTTTACTCAGAAGACTTATTTAAAAATAGAATGAGATATTCCATGTACAATCTGTCCAATTTTATTTTATTCAGAGGAAATATTGTAATTACTGCAACTTTTATTTATATAGAAAGGGAATATAATCATTATAGTTAAGTGCTATGCAAATCAAACATCACTTGACAAAGAGTTTGAAATTGAAAATTAACATTCAAATGAATTAGTCTTCTTAAACTCTATGTTCAGTCATAATTTAAAATAAATCTGTCCATATATATGTTACATGTTATCAAGGGTTTCTTCTGTCTCTAGTGAGTTAACTATATTTCAGTGTTCTTGTTAAGAAAAAAAACAATGTGACTCTGGATATCAATGTACATCTTAGGACAATATTATTAGGTAGAATTATCAAACACAAAAATGTGCCTCAACCGTGTTCTGTCCAAGCCTCTCCTGGCAGAAATCAGAAAAGAAAGAGGTCATCACCTTACAATTTCATATTCAAATTATAAATGCTTTCCTTTTATTTATTTTTTTTTTTTAATTTTTTTTTTAGTTGTTGATAGATCTTTATTTTATTTGTTTGTATGTGGTGCTGAGAATTGAACCCAGTGCCTCACGTATGCTAGGCAAGCGCTCCACCACTGAGCCACAACCCCAGCCCAATGCTTTCCTTTTAAATATGATACACTTGGGGGTGGTACATCACTTGCCTAGCATGTGTAAGGCACTGGGTTTGATTTTCAGCATCACATACATACATACATACATAAACAAACAAACAAACAAATAAATAAATAAAGTTGTGCCCATTGAAAACGAAAAATATCGAAAATTAAATAAATAAATGAAAATGACACACGTAAAATATGAAATGTTTTCAAATATTTATAAAGAAGAAATAAAGAAAAATGGATTAAAAACAGTATGTGGAGAAAATGACAGGAAAAATAAAATAAAAAATTGAACTCTTATTACAGTTTCAAATAAATCAATTATATGAACAAAGTAATTATATTCTCCCCTTGCACTTATATAATATGAATAATATCTAGTTGAAATTACAGCTTATACTTAATTAAAACTAATGATTTTTAATTAAAATTATTGATACCAACAAGTATTGTGTCTTTACACCTTGCCAGGTATTATGCCAAGCAGTTGGATCAATTATTATTCACAGTAAAATAACACAATAGTTCTTATTATAACATCCATTTTACAGATGAAAAAACTATAGCTTGAACAGTTTAAGTGATTTGACAAAGTTATACAGTAGTTATAAACTGTAGTGAGTTTTAGAGGTTATTCAGTCTCAATGCAAAATATACCACATCTATCATACAAAATAAAGTTGACATGCTCTACACAAAATCAATGTACATAGCCAGACTTATATCATCATGGCATACATTTCAAAGAATCTCACAAAATTTTATAAAACCAAATATTTCAGCTTTAATTCATATCTTCCTTCTTTAATTTGAATATTTGTATTGCTACTGTAAGTTTGGAAAAATAAAAAAATTATAAAATACATATTCACAAATATAAGCATTACTTGTAGATAATTTTCCTAAAGTGAGAAGTAGGTAAAAAAGAATTTTATTCAGCAACTTTGGTCTTTGGAGTTCTTTTTTTCCACTAGGCTTCAACCTTGGCCTCTAAGAACTGCAACTTACAGCATAAACAATTTCTTCAACCCACCCAAATAAAAAGCCTTGAACTAACACTAACATATTTTCTAACAATTCAAGGGCCATGTACCCAGCACTAGGATCCCAGCTCCTTTAAGTTCTTGCCTGAGAAAGCTCAACACTGATAAAGGTATTTACTATTTGTTCCAACTAAAGTACCTCTTTTCTTAGAGTATTTACTTTAGGAATCTTGGAATTGTAAATCCTTTCTCTGACTCTTTGAGATCCATCTTCTATAACAACCTAGGAATGCCTTTTTCAAGGACCTGGAAACCATCCCTTTACAATATAATGATTGAGAAAACAAAAGACCTGTTTTCAGGTCTCTGTAGTATTTAAGAAACCTATCTTTAAAAAGAAATTATAAGCAGTTACAGGTGGTCTAATTACACTGACTATATCTCACCCCCATTCCCCAATGTCCTGCAACAGTTTTACTTTAGTATACCGCAGCATTTAAAAGTTCTTTCACCTTTTGTTTCAGAGAAGTTGAGTTCAGTTCTATACTGAAATCTCTTTACTCTACTGTATTAAAATGAACAAATGTCTCACCATCTTGGACCAAGTACCAAGGTAATTTTTTTTTCTTTTATAGACATAGAGAAATTTAAGCAATCACATTTAAGCCTAGAAACATCACAGAAAAATAAATCTATAATGACCATATAAAATGTCAAAATAATTTGATGTGAATTGAACTTCATATAAATTTGTCCATCAAGGAAAGAAAGCTAAAAGTGGTATATTAACAATGGTTCTATGTCTTTTGCATATGTATGATTTACTTCTTAAGCATGTTGCTATAATAGAGGCCTCTTTGGAAAAGATTCTTCATATGATGGCTTTTAATGAATATAAATTCATGTAAATGATAATATAAATTGCTTTAGGTAAGAAATAGGCACAATGTCATATTTTTACAAAACTATGTTACCTAACAATGACTATAGAAACTGCAGAAATTCGCCAAAAGGGAGAGAAGTGACAATATTGAAAAGATAATAGTTATCAAAATAAATTTTACTTTATCAAATTAAAAATAATTTACAATTCCCCAAATAGGCAAATTAAAAATATAAAGTAAAAATTAAACAAATTATAAGAATTGACTAAGTCAAATCTATTGTTAATTATATCTATAAAGTAGTTGATAAGATATAAAAGTGGTAAGTAACATAATTTCCTAGTTTGTGATATTAAATAAGATTCAATATGCAATTATTGACTTTAATAATTGGAAACTATAAAAGGAAATTGACATCATCCTTATTTTTCCTTGATTTTCTTGCCCCTAATCAAATATCACAAATCACAAAGTGGGTAAAAGAATGAATGAAAAATCTCCATGTAGTATATATTATATAACTGTCATATTATATTGTAATATTAATATGAACTTAATGATGAGCTTGTTTTAGGTATTAATATGAATATTAACTCTTATAATAGAGAAAAACGATTACAGCTCTAGATATTATACTCTGCCTAAATATGCTATCAAAATATCAATCTTAACACAACCTGAATCTATAATAAAACACTATTTTATTGGGATGAAATGGCACTTCATCTTAGGACCTGAAAACATTGAACTGTGGCAGTTTTCTCTCTGCTATTCAATGTGATTTTGAGTAGAGAAAAATAGCCTGTTAAAATTTCAGATGAACAGTTTGCAATAGTCATATATTCAAAGATGCCAAATAACATATCATTAGGATGAGTGATCATTCTACAGTTTCAAATTTTATTGCTGCATCATTTTTCTGAATGGAAACCACTAAGCCCCTGGTTGGAGGGAGTATATATTAAATGTCATCAAATGGGGGTCCTGCCAGAGTCAGAAAATCACCATCAAGTTGATAGTTTCTGCCATGCAGAGCCACTGAAAGGTTCTGTTGAGGAACACAATCATAATGATAACAGTCAGGCAAAGTAAAGCAGTTCAATTTTGGGGGGGGAGTTGTTTTCAACTGTCCAATCTTTTTTAAAACTGCATGCTTTCATTCTTATATTCTAAACATGCAAATCAAACACAGGATGTGATTTTATTTAATGTGCAACTTTAAAAACTTATATTAAGGCCAGGCACGGTGGTGCATGCCTGTAATCCCAGAACTTTGGGAGGCTGAGACAAGAGAATCAGGAGTTCAAAGCCAGCCTCAGCAACAGGAAGGCACTAAGCAACTCAGTGAGACCCTGTCTCTACATAAAACACAAAATAGGGCTGGGGATGTGGCTCAGTGGTTGAGTACTCCTGAGTTCAATCCCTGGTACCAAAAGCAACAACAACAACAAAAAAAACCCTTATATTAATGTAGCAAGAAACCATATGCATAACCTGAGCAAATAGTAGGTATTTAATGAGAATATAAAAATAATGTATAAGGTGTAATTGCTTCAAAACAGTCTAAAAACAAGGAACATATGATTTAATAATTGAATTATATCAAAATCTCAAAAAAGCTTTTCAGAAATCCAGTCAAATCCTACTTCTGAATCCATTGATATAAGATAAAGATAATAATGCTTAACATCTAGAGTACTTTAAGATAAATTATTATTTTCCTATTTTTTTACTGATTGTGAGAAATAACATGAGAGCATGTTCACAGACTATTTTGTAAAAAATGTGATAATTAGGGGCTGGGGTTGTGGTAGAGCACTTGCCTAGCATGTGGGAACCACCAGGTTCAATTCTCAGCACCACATATAAATACATAAAATAAAGGTCCATTGACAAAAAAATTTAGAAATGTGATAATTATATATAAATAAAACCATTCAATACTTTAATGTATTTTATTCTCGTGTTATTTAATGTACACCTTATTTTACAATTAATCAAAATATTTTTGCAACTTTTACTATTTCTTTTACTATATTAAAACCATTTTCCCCTGTACTATCTGACTGTACAATAATCTGTTTTAACTCCTAATGGTAATGGTAATGGATACTTATTGGATATTCATGAATAACAGTCAAACTAATCACTGTAATTTACTTAATTGTTCAATTATATAATAAATATGTGAAGGTCATTCTGAGCTATTCCATGTCTAAGCCAAACATTCCATTTTCTCCATGCATTTATTACTCATGATTCAGTTTCCCATTTTCATTAAAGTCGCTTTTCCCTTAATGCAGACTAAATTTCACATTTCTCTTAAAGTATAAGCAAGAGAATAGAACATAATTATCCTGCAGAGCTAAAATAGTGTAAACCAGAAAGGGATTATATTTGTTCTTTGTCCATTTCAATGATTATTAAAGTTTAAATTGCACTAGAATTGCCTAGGAAGTTTTAGAATGTAGATTCCCTGACTCCAAACCAGGAGATTGTTTCAGTGGATAACTTGTTTGGTTTCACAGTCTGCACTTTAAAAACCTATCAAGTGATTTTGATACCATTTGACACTTTTTGAGAAATACTGGCCCAGGTAATACATTTATATTAAAGTGTCCAACAATTGCCAGTAACTTTTTAATAGTCATATCAAACTGTTGGCTTTATGATGAGCTCATTGGTTATAAAAAATTCTAAAATGTACTTTGCTGAATCCAGCTGCATCTTCCTTATCCTTTAATTAATCAGTACATTATCGTGGCCAACAACAGTACTCTATGTTTATTCTTATTAAATATCACCTTGTTATAATGGCACTTTGTAGTCTGAGGCTATTTTATAAACCCTTACTCTGCTACTTTACTTTGCATAATCCATAAATTTGATAAACATGCCTTCTATCTTTATCCAAACCAGAGATCAAAATAGTCCTCCAAAGAGGACAAATAGTCCAGATACCAACAAATCCAAAAGAAAAGGGTGAAAACATGATCATAACTGTGTTATACAAATACCATGGTTCCATCCAGACTCTTTATTTCAGTGAAGCATGCTGCCCTGTTTTAGAAATGATTTTCTTCTATAAAGGATAAAATTAAAACAATTCTCCTACAATGTATTTGAGTTCAATGCACATAATAAACTTTTCTGTGCATATTACAAAAATTTGAACTCTAATAAATTATTTATCCACCAAAAGAATTTTAACTTTGAAAATTTTGCTTCATGCCTTCTGATAAAACACAAAAAAAATTGTCCTTAGTATCTTACTTCTAAAATCCTTAAATTTATATCACTAAAATAATTAAACTATTAGTACTCACAATATTTTATTACAAATTTTACTTCTCTGATCGGTTTTAAACAGAAGAAATTTGTTAAATACCCATTTCTGTTAAGTTGACCTTATAGTTCAATGGCCTTTCATTTCATGGGAAGAATGGAATAAAACCTCAAGGACAATCAAATCATCTACCATCCTTGATGATTCAGTATTTTGCAAAACAAATTCAATGTACTTCATGATGCCATTTTTTTTCTTGGTTAAATTTGTTTTTTTACTATACCTTCTTATCCGTGGCTCTATTTATTTAAAAATACCTCATGTTTTCCTGGCCTCAGGATTCTGTTTTCAATCTTTTTTTCACATATATGTTCCCTATATTCATCATTTAAACCAATTAGCACACCCCACTTTTTCCTAAATCTGTAATTAAGGGTGCAATTTAACTGCATACAAATTCCTCCTGGACTTTTCTACCTGAATGTTCTTTAGGCACCTTAAACTCAATGTGTCACAAAGTGATTAGGTTACTGTTTCTTCTCGAATTATTATTATGCTAATTCCTTCACTTACATTAACCAATAACATCATTGTCCAACTAGTAATCCATTCTAGTAGCCTTCACATTATTCTAGTTTTACTCTCTCATTTCTCATGTACAATAAGTAGATGAACAGTTTGAATCAATTTAGAACTTCCGTTGAGTTTATTTCATTTTCTCCATTTAAAGGCTTCTTTATCAGTCTCTGTTTACAGTTTCTCTTCATCTTCTTTCGTGTCATCTTCATAGTTATTACAGAGACCATAAATCCCCTGGCCTATAAACTCAAATTTGTAACAGTTATAACCTTTTATTTTTCTATAAATAAATTGATATCCATTAGGCATCTTAACTTGATACCCTAAGTCACCTGTCCAAGACTTGCATATATGTTCTAAGGGCTTTTAAATGGCACCATGGTGTCAGAGCAGAGTTGGTTTAGTTATCAACAAAATCATCGATCCATGCTGAAATCTCATGATACATTCTCATTGTCTCCTGGTTTCAGTTCTTGGTTCCATGCAGCTTGCTTCTGACGCTCAGCTCATTTTCTTTAGGTTTCCATACAACTAGTATCTAATATATATTACTTCCAGGTATATACAAATATCAAGAATGATTATAGGCAGTTAGGTCAGAAGAAACAGTCTTCTGTAAATTTTCCTACTGAAATGCCTCTTTAAAGAATTTTTTAAAAATGCAATATGGATAACCTTGTAAACATAATTTAAATGGTTTAGATTACCTATTTTTAAAACTTAGAATGTAACTCATCTGCTATGTGATACAGAATGTACTGCAAAAATCAGCAGTCTTTCTAAAAATCGATACCCAGAATGGAACAAACACAACATAGGTAAAGAGTGAAAAAACTTCTATAGGCCATTTGTACAAATGGATAGTGATGCATTCAACAAAGTCAGGCTTGGTTTTCATTAAAGTGTGGGCCAACAAATGAGTTTGGCACTAAGCAGTGTGAAGTCACATATACTAATTCCTTGTTTCCACAGAAAGCCTGAGATAAATTGTCAAACAGAAGTCTGACTTGTAAAAAAAATAATCTTTACTTAACAAAATGAACGTAAATTAAATGGCTGTAAAATAAAATACTCACTGCAAAGAACCTAAGATTCCTAAAAAGTATATATTGAGGCTTGCTCTTAGAGTATAAAACCTAAAGGGCCAATAAAACTAAAGGGATAGAGAATAAGGCAATGCTATGTCTCTGACCTCTATGAATCCTAAAATTGTGTCTAAAGGATAAAAATGAAGTTGAGCTTAAACAGTACTACTATTATTATTCAAGAGCCTGTTTCTATGATTAGGAAAATACAGTATACACTAAACAGGAATTCAGGCAGGATGCAGTATTTCTACCCCTTATGGAGAATTACCCTTTGGCATTTAAAGTATTTGAATTAACTGCCCACAGAAGAAACCGTGACTCATGGCTCAACTCATGGAGTTCCCTGCAGAGTCCTAGTTAAAATGGGAGCAGGGGTGGTAGAGGAAGACTACACTGTTAATTAGAAGGGTAAGCCTTATGCCAAGTCACATGGACAAAACAATCATGATGGGTTATAGAGAGGCCTTCAACAAGTAACTGTTAAGAGATTATCCTGTACTCCAACTTCCTCCACTTTCATGCCCATAAACCAAAGGTATTTGTAGGGATAAGACTGGATATAATCTATGAATTTATTTATTTATTTTTTAAATATTTTTTTAGTTGTCGATGGACACAATGTCTTTATTTTATTGCTTTGTATGTGGTGCTGAGGATCAAACCCAGGGCTTCATGCATGCGAGGCAAGTGCTCTACCACTGAGCTACAATCCCAGCCCTATGAATTTATTTTTGATGAGTTTAGACAATGTTATTTGCAAGCACTGAATTAATTGTCCTTCATTCATGTCAGTTTTCAGTAGGAAAACCACGTATCAAAATGTTATTGCCCTATGTGTATTTACCTAACTTATATTTCTGTTTATTACCAGATGTACTACAATATTAAGGTATTACTGAGCTATCACAAAATTGTAGTTCTTTATTGCTAAGGAAGAACATTGTCTGGAGAGCTCACTCAAAATGTACAGGCACATAAATTATAAATTCTTCCTTCCATCTTTCTTAGCCCTTAGTATTCTCCAAAATGCAAAATATATATGAAACCTTTAATTTATATAAAGGAGTCTTTAAGCACTAAAATTTAAGCACTTTGAAGATATTCATTATCTATTGATACAGAAACTTCTTGAGATAATTGCGGTGATGACATGGGATAAATATAGACTTTTTTGGCAACTTAGCTCATAGTTTTGACAATGGAATAGCACTGACAAGAATTACCAAAGAAAACTTGGTTAATTGTATCATTACATAGGAAAATTAAGAATTTGTTGGACTGCTTCAGAGTGTAAATTTCTACAGGAATTTGGAGGTTCAGGGATTAATATTTAGAAATTACATAAATAGACTGTTGGAAAACATTGATATGTTTAATATACTGGTATGAAAAAATTACTTATCCTAAGTATAACTTTGATCCATCACCACAACCTTCCCGATTCAAAGCCTAAAACAAAAGTCATTTTCTTTTGGAAGTCTTCTGGTGTCCCTGGAGAGAGATGACATTGATCTCTCAGTGGTCTTCTGTAGCATTTTATGTGTACTTTCTTTGCAGCATTGAACAATTTCTCCTTTGTACTATAATCATATGTGTACATGCTTCTACTTCACAGCCTAAAGTTGAGTTAAGTACCTAGGTCTCATTCTTCACTATATCCCTTGTCCTCAGCCCCAGTACCTAGAAACCATGCCTAGGTACCCAATAAATATCTGTGGAAAGTGTATATGGATAGAATACTGGGGGGGGGATGAAGTTGATAATGCAGCGCTAGAACTACTTCAAGAAATATTCTAGCTGTGTGCGGTGGCACACGCCTGTAATCCCAGCACTTTGGGAAGCTGAGATAGGAGAATCGCTAGTTCAAAGCCAGCCTCAACTCAGTGAGATGCTGTCTCTAAATAAAAACACCAAAAATGGGACTGAGGATGGGGCTCAGTGGTCGAGTACTCTTGAGTTCAATCCTTGGTACCAAAAAGAAAAACAAAAAGATATATTTGGATATAATTATAAACATCCTGAAATTATTTTGCAATCAGAGGAGCAGAATATATTTTATCTTTCCTACTTGTTGATTACATAGGTTGAGACAAGTTAACTCTAAACCAGTTACTCGTGGACCAATTCTGTGAGAACAGTAATCCCAAAAGAATCTATGATAATGTATTCAAATGATATATAGGGAACGTTATTCTTTGGCAAAAAAACGTGTGTGGCATATGGGGAAGAATATATACATAGATTCTACACTTGAGAATCATCTAAATACTGAATATGATGCTAATACTATATTTATAAGCCCTATTATTAAATATAGCTATGATAATTTTATATTCATGTAATTCCTCTTCCTTTTCTATAAGATACCAATGATTTTTAAAATAAATTTTGATAGATCAAATTTAATTTTACATATTTTATTGGAAACATATGTATTTGCTTTCTCATCTCCCCAGAAGAGAATGTAAATTCCTTCAGGAAAAAGAGATTTATCTTTTTTTATGAAAATGTTATACCCAAAGAACTATAATGATATCTAGCCCATGGTAGGTCCACACTAGATATTTGTAAATGAATGCATATATACATTTGGATCTCCTGGTCCTATTTACTTTATACAGCCCTTCATTATGGAAGGATAGAGTACTGCTATTCTGATAAATTGTAAAAATTATCATGCATTAATGGGCTTTGCTAACAATGGCATGAATATAAATAATGTTCATGTGGAAATGAAGCATTTACCAGGCTATGTTTAGTTTTCAAAAACAATCATAATAATATTTTATAATTATGTATGCTAATATTTCTCTTTCATAATTATATACAAAATATTCTAGTCCAATTATATTTGGATTTTTTGTTTAATAAATTTTAGTATATTTGACATTTATGTTACAAGTCATATCCTAAGTTATTCTCCAATTTTAAACAACTTTGCTATAGAAAACAAATGTCCTAAGGGGAAAAATTATAGCTATGGTTAAGTGCAAGAGATGTTAAAATTCACAAGAAGTTATCTTTTTTAAACTTTCTTATTTTAAAATAATTACAGATTCATAAGAAGTTGAAAAAATAATACAGGGAAGTCCCTTGTACTCTTCAACTAAAGGTAACATGTAACCCTGGTATAACAAAAAACTAGGAAAATGATATTAGTACAAACTATAGGACATTTATGTATTAATTTGTATATGTGTGTGTATAGAAATTGACACTGGTACAACCTATAAGATTTTGTACTTGTGTATAATTCTATATAATCTTATACTATCTATAGTTTTGTATAACCACAAGCAGAGTCAAGATATAGTTGTTTCATGCCATCATCATAAACATACTCCCTTCTACAAGTTTATAGTCCTACCCATCCCCAATTGGCCCTTTTCTGTTAGTACAGTGTATTTATAGAAGAATTATATATTTTAATTTGCTTATAATTTTCCCCTAAATACAGGAGGTATGTACGGGAAAAACATATTTTACCTGAAAGGCTACTTATTTTTTCTACAAAATTTTAAATTAAAGTGTTAATTGGTGCTCTACTTTCTGTTGCAGTTTTTTTATTCAGAAACTTTATAAACTGAAGAAAGAAAATGATATTTTAGACTATGCTATTAAGGGAGTTCTGGGAAGTTTTGTTAAAAGAATATTTAATTTAATCACTAGATAATAATTCAAAAAATTAGTAGGAAATATTAATGTACTTTGGTAGTTGGATTCACATGTACTTTTTACATAAATATCAATATAATTGGGAAATTAAAATAATCAAATACAAAATTTAAAACAATCTGATAATGATACAACATTCATATAACAAGGATTTATTATAGTTAAATGAGTTATAAAAACAAAACAAACAAAAAGCCATCTTCAGACACTCAACTTTCCTTTTAACTTTAATGTATATGAATGTATAAGAATGTATAAGAATGTGCATAAGCATGCCTTCTTATACAAATTCTATCATGTCAATTATTCAACCAATAATAATAATAATAATAATATATCTTGGTTAGCATCTATATTGTTGTTACATTATGTTTTGTATTTAAATAGCTATTGTTATTAATATTATACAAATTTACCATATTAACTTTTTCTAGCAAATATTTGGCAAAAACATTTTTCCTAATTGTTTTTCTTCATGAGGAATAATAAAGACTGGTAATAAGTTCTGAACCTAACCATAATATATTCATATGCACATCACATGCTTGAAGGTTTTTATAGTTTTTATAAAAGTCAAGGAAAATAGATTGCTATGTATGTTTTTTCTCATGTCAGTCTTAATATAGTGAACTTATAGTAAGTTCCATCAATGATTTTTTAGAACACATTTTATTTAGAACATATCATTGGAAGCATGGGAAAATAGCTTTTTGGCTGCATTTAGTTATTATTTCCAAACAAAACACTAATCTTAAAATTACATATCATCTTGAGGAACATAATTCTTCCTCAGTTAATATAGATAAATTTTATGTTGCTTTCTAGCTTATGATTGTTTTAGTTCATTACAAAAGAAAAGAAAGTAACTAGTTAGTTGTAATAAAAAGTTCAGAGTCTAGGTAAATGCTCTCCTGTTGGATAATTATTCTATCTAGTAAATGTGTCCACTGGAAAGAAGTTTTTGGTACACCAAAATGCATATTAGGGAGGCCAGATACCTTACTTTTAGTCAATAAATGTTTTTGTAGAGATGATACATAAATACTAACAATCATGCAGAGTAGAAGAAATAGCTTTTGCTCTAAACTACCCATTTACCTCTGAGCCAAGCCCCTTCTGGAGGCATAGGGAATGAGTTTTCCTTCACCTTGAGGCAAGAAACAATCTGTACCTTTTTGGTTGTGGAGAATAAAAATAGACTGCTCTGATTCAAAGCTGAATAACCTGACTAACTGTGGAGTTACATAGCCAAGCCAAAGAGTGTATTGTTGCATTGGGCTTGGTCCCAAATTTTGTTGGAGCATGAATAGAACAGAGATGTATACTGCATGGTAAAACAACAACAACAACAACAACAAAAAACCCACTAAACTAGGGAAATCACACCCAGAGTCCTGACCAAGAGAGATCTTTAGGAGGGCCACAGATATGAGCAGAAAAAAATGGGAGAAACCTACTGAATGCTTGGGACCAAGGGAGGAGCCTGTACTAAACTAAAATGGAGGTGCCTTTGTACAATGAAGGAGATCACAGGTGAAATATTTTGCCAAGCAGGGAGTAGGGGCTATCTCTAAAGATCTTTACAAACTGTGTCCAAAATACCAATTAAGTAAATAATCTCTTGCTCCTTTTATCTATTTTTCATCTCTGTATTCTAATCATAAGGGATCCCAAACCAAGTTACATGTATGTAGAAAAGGTGTCAAGTAGATGGCAGGAAGACTAGATCAAACTACATTTCCTTTTAGGACTGATTTTTCAGCTTGTTGCTGGGCCAGACTGGCATGTGGGTATGCAGAAGGAAATCACTACTCTAAAAAAAATTTAGGATTTTTATTATTAGCAGGTATATTAATTACTGAGAGAAAATTTTTTTGGAAGTGACTCAAAAGGTCATATGTGCACTAAATTTGATGTAGAACTTGAGTATCAGTAGCACAAAACTGAAGAGACAAGTAGACAGTAAGGTTGATTTGTGATTATATCATACAAGTAGTGCTTATTTTTTATAATTAGTAAATAATTGCCTTGAAAATTATTGTATAATATATTTAGCTATATAAATGTAGCAAGAAATCGAAGTACATATACACTTGTTGATTGGTGCAGACATGAATATGTGTATTTATATTAGTTTTTAAATACATGAGACTATTATTTTTATTGAATGATCAATGTTCATTAATTATGTGCAATGTATTACTTAAGACAGCAAAGCTCATATGCATTCCAGATAAGGTAATATCAGTAGAGACAATTCTATTTTTTTTTATTTAGTTATTTTATTTAAATGCATTTCGAGTCATAGTACATAAGCAGAGCTCAGTTTTTCCATTTCTCTGGTTGCAATCCAGATAAAGTCAATTCTAAAACAAGTAATTTTTCTTGTCAACTGATCCATATCCCTTGATTTTCTTTTGTCTACCTTAATTAGAGAGAGCAAATCATCAATGCACCCGTATAAAACTAAATATGATACAATGTTTACATTAGTATTGTTTTATTACGTTTATAAAGTCACACGATCCATTATGCTTTCATCAAGGAAGAGTTCTGACTTAATGCTGAATGTATTGGCATAAGCCATAAATGGTACTTAATTGATAAAAATATTTCCAAGAAGACCATTCAAATCTATAGAAGGCAATACTAATTATAGTTTGTAATTATGGTTCAACACATTGGCATCAGTTACCAAGTGTCTATCATGAATTGGAGCAAAAAACAGTCCTTTGTAAGCTCTGCTTCACAAAAATGGTTCTTTATGAGAATGTACAACTGGGCAAAGTCTATAAAGTTATTTGTATATCCCATCAACTGTGCAAAATACTCCACTTGTATTTTCTTGATTCATTCTCACAAAAATTTCAATTAATCTTCAACATTAACCTAAATTAATTTCAATAAAATCCCTCTGTGGCTGTTACCACAGTCCATTAATACAAGGAAAATGATAGATTAGATGTGGAGATCCACTTAATAATTTTGAAAAACTTATCAGTAATATTAATCTGGTCTTATATTGTACCTAATTATGGATATCCCTAAATCTCTACTGTGCAAGTCCAAAAGGACAGATATCTTGTCTTATTAGTAATAGTAGTAACTACCCATTGTGAAGTATACAGTAAGCAGCAATCATTCTGTATCACACTTTGCCAATTTTTATCTCAACCTACAATGATCCCATGAGCTAGCAATTACTGGCCACATTCAGAGATGAGGAAACTGAGGCTTGGAGACATTGAATGATTTCTCAAATTTTACACAATAAGTGATGAGAGTCAAATAAAATAAGTTGAACTTCAAAGTTCATGCTCTTAGTCACAAATCTATGTATGACCAACCATGTCATTTACCTTCTACCTTTCCTGATGCCTTGTACAATGCATGGCCCATGTCTACATTATGTTATCATCAATAGTAATGTCTTTACAATAGTGACAACATGCATACAAATACTTATAGCAATGAAATTCATAATAGCCAAGTTATGGAACCAGACTCAGTGTCACTTAAAAGATGAATGGATAAAGAAAAATGTATTTATACATAATGCAGTTTTACTCAGCTATAAAGAATGAAATTATGTCATTTACTGGTAAATGGACAGAACTGGAGAACTTCATACTATGTGAAATAAGCCAGACTCAGAAAGTCAAGTGTTGAAAGTTTTCTCTCATATGCAGAAGCAAGAGGGAAATGAGGAATTTTTAAAAGTGTATCTCGAGAAATATAAATGAGAAAAATAGAGTAGAGGAAGGGGTTTGAGAGGAAGAAAAGAGGGATGTAAAAGGAAAGGAAATGCATAATGAAACTGACCAAATTATGCTATGTGCATGTATGGATATATCACAGTGAATTCCACTTTGATGTGTAACTAACACATCAATTAGAAAAATAAATTAGAAGGCAAAAAGGTACATGAGGAAACTTATGGTGGTAATACTTATATTCATTATCTTGATTACAGTGATGGCTTCATGTACACATATATATGTCAAAAATTATCAAGTTGTACACCTTATATATGTTGTTTATTATATGTCAATTGTAATTCCAAAATGTTTAAAAATTAAAGTAAATATACTTACTGGGAAAAATAGTAATGTCCTATATTAATTTTCTAGTACTGTGAAAGTGTGTTTTCCTATATGAAACCTTGATATATAGAGTTGGAGTAGAGATAAAAAGTGTTAATAGTAATTCCATTTTGAATGAATCAAATAAATTTAAAACATATATAGAGTGAGCCTTTCATAATAAGCTTTGGGAAAAACTGAATAGAGAAACATGCAATGCTCTCTTCTTCTCACTGTTTCCATATTGCAGAAAGTAATTAAATAATACTAATTTCTCAAGTGTGAGATGCTGAAATGATTGAAAATATGAAGAATTTTCTTTATAGGAATTTGTCATTCTTGTGAGAATTTATTTCACAAGAAGAATTGGGTATTTACTAAGATAATAAAGAAATACAAAGGAGCATAAAAATCCAAGGGAATGGGGAATAAAAAAGGAAGCTAATATTTATAGAGTTCTAAATAAAGATTTAAATGTCCTTTTATGAATGATTTTATACTCTCTTTACAAGAAAATTGTAAAGAAAATACTGTTATCACTATCTTAGAGATTACAAAAATGAGTCTCAGGTTAATTATCTTGCCTACAATCATACAGTTAATATGCTCAGATCATCTTACACTTTAGCATAGCCCAGTCTAAACTCCATGCCCTTTAAATAACAGCACATTTAAAATTGAACATGCACATCTGATATTTTGCTTTGTTCTCATTCAAAGCAAGGTCAAATTTTTGTGAAGATTCATAAAGGTGGATTTATTTAGCAAATGAAACACAAATTATCTAACCTCAAATAATTGCTTGAAGGACCAAAGTACGGAAAACAACATAATTTCTCAATTGTTCTCTTCTGTGGTTCACAGTTTCATATTAAACCCATTGCAGTAATAACACTTCACGAGCAATAACCACTCAAGTTTCAGAAAAAAGGGCCTTTAGGAGACATGACCTGAAATGTTGATTACAATAGAGTGTGTTTTAACCCAACTATAGTATTAAATAGCTCTTTAAATATTTATGAAAATTTTAATTTCACCACATTCCTCTTTCTCATGCAATCCTATTCATTTCCGTTTTGCTGTACACTAAATTTTTGTTTCACTTCAATAATTTTAACATTTCCAGTTTGAAAAATTATAGATAATTAATTACTCTCTGTCCCTTCAGATCGACTTAAATTATTGCAGAAAATGGGATTCAAAATTTTTAATGTGCACTAGGGGAAAAAATCACATTGGCAGTAATTATTGGTAATTAAATCCTTTTAAAATTAGGAAGATAAATATAGTCCTATCCTGCCAGTCAAATTCCTCAGAGGCACAAAGGAAGAGACAGGCAGATTGCTTAAAAGGCTGGAAGTTTTTTGTAAAGACACAGAGGAACATTCTCTGGAAGGGGGATGATTCCAATCTCATGGGTTGAGGCTGTAGGCAATACAGCTTCCCAGGGAAGCTGTTCTACTTTGGACAGAAGCTGGGCGACCCGCCCCCTATGTAGAACTTACTTGCATTTACAAAGAGAGGACAATGTACATTAAGTATATTTAAATAATTAGCTTAGGGTCAACTTGGTAGAGACAAATTCTACTGGGTAGTTTAAACCAGTTTTTCAGAGATGGCCATGTTTGTACACAGGTCATATATGGTTTCCTTCCAATTTCAGGTTGGTTATTATCAGTATTGGTATGCTTGTATTGATGTTAAAGTCTCTCCAAAAGAATCATGCTGAAATCTAAATGGCAGTTCAAGCAAAGCATATAAGGATAGGGAGCAGGGGTAAAGATGGAATAGGTTGGGGCCATATGCCTATGAATTCACTTAGGCAAGTGGAAGATGTTGGGAGACAATTCTCCATGGGTCTTTCACATTCTCGTAATGCTGGCAAGCAGAGGCACTTTGTCCTAGTTTATCCTTCTAAAGGTATTTACTTAGCAAACTACCTTGGAAGATAAAGACAATGTCTCCCTCCAGAGCAATGGCAGGCATGCTTACTGCTTATTGTCTAGTACAAGAGATTTGCCTTTCCTAAACTCAAGAATCCTCTCCTATATTGCAACTCACTATAAAAGCAGGTGGCTGCTGGCCCTCATGATACACTGTGGGGATTGAAATTTGGGGAATTGCTTTCGCCATGAGTAATAAGGCCCTTTGTCTCTGAGGTAGGATTGAGAGTCTTAGGTGCCAGTATTCATGGACTTATGTTTGGTTTTTGCTAACTTTGAATTAGGGTTAATTCTCAGCCATATCATGATATTTGCTAGAAGATTTTGAAGATAAGCAAGTAAATATTTTCATAGTATATTCATCTACTCTTCTTTTTTAGCACCATGCTAAACCTTGTGGTCTATAGCAGTAAAATGTCCAAATATTCTGTTGTTAGAGGAAACTTCAAATTCTGATTCTGTCACTAATTTGTTAAACCTTGCTTTCCCTACCTATGAAATGAACTATTAAAAAATTTATTTTGTAGCCTGGGATTGTGGCTCAGTGGTAGAACGCTTGCCTCGCATGCATGAGGCACTGGGTACGATCCTCAGCACCACATAAAAATAAAAAAAATAAAGATACTGTGTGCATCTACAACTAAAAAAATTTGTTAAAAAAATTCTTTTGTACTTTAGACCATATACATAACCATATAAAGTATCTTATACTAGTCAATCAATAAATATGTATTATCATTATAATTAGTAGTACTAACAAGAACATAGACAAACATGATACTAAATCTTGGTATATGCCAGTTTGAAGATGAATTCTCTTTTTTGGGTAACCATGGTAACTCAATGCCACAATAAGAACAGGATTACAAATACAATTGTCTTTTTACTTCCTTCATCTTCATTATATTCTCACTCTTTCTTTTGGTCTACTGCAAGGAAAAAAAGTAACTTTTTTTTCCATCCAGTTTCAAACCTAAGCTTATTTCTTAGTATTTTTATTATTGTAGAGTTCCTAGCTTTAGTCACAGATTGGAATAAAGGATTTACTTATGGTATCAAACTGTTTTCTGGCATCCTAATACTTGATTTCAGCAAAACCAATCATACAGGCCAGGCATTCTGTCCAAGTTGGTCACAAAGAACTCTTATGAGGCCAATTATATCATTTGTCATTCCAGAATTTGTGTTATGTGCTTTCAAGTCTTCTATGTGAACCTATCTTTTAAAACAATAATCACTCATTTTTATAGCATCATTATATACAAAAGTATGTGCCACAATTTTTGTGAATAAAAGAAATTTCCACATGTCAACATAGAAATAAATTTGAAAAGCTTACTGTAAACTATTATGAAAACAATTAAAGTGAGCTTTATTTACAGATGAATATAATGAAAATCAAAGTAATACGATCAACAGAATTAAAATTAAAACTACTTGCTTTATTTTTGTATTCATGTTCTCTTTTTAGTCAATTTCTTCTCCTTGCCTGTAGTACTTTCTTATCTCCTTTGTTAAAATTAGACCCATTACTTACTATTTAGAATCTTATCTTGCCACCATCACCATGATACCTAACCCCAGATAAGAGAATGTCATTTCTCTTTTCTTAATTTATCTGTCACATGTTTGAATTTCTTCAGTAATTAATCAACTTTTTCTTATAATTAATTGTGGATTTGCTCTGTCTCCTGTTACATTGCAAAGTACTTCAACTTCAGAGTTTGTAGTGTGTTTCATAATAGTGGCAAGGAGTTAGCCATATCCACCAAATGCCTCCTAAGAGAATAGCATTATATTATAAACAATAAAGCAACAGCGATCTGGAACTTGTGACAGTATTTACACCTAATCTTTGTTGAGCATTTACTTTGAGACAGTGTCCTGAGTGCTTTACCAGCATTTTACTTTGATTTTCACAAACAACTCTGAAATTGCCAATACAATTATTTCTATTTTAGAGTTAAACCAAAGTAAGCTCAACATGGGTAATTTCCCTAAATCATACAGTTATTTAGAAATAAAATCAGGTTAGGAGCCCATGACATTAATTTCTTCTATGAGAACCAAAATATAAAAATGTAGGCATCATTATAAATTTACCACAATACTTATTCAAGAAGAGAGTACTTAGAAATGTTTTCAGTCCACTAAATATTCTATAACTGCATCAATGATAAATACAGACTTTTACTTAGAGACTCACTTGACAAAAGAACTTCATATTGTCTTGACTAAAAATATAATTGTAAAAAACACAAATTAATCATTTAAAAAGTATTATTAAAAGTGATAGAGATGGTAGATTTTTAACACTGTAAAATTGACTCTCTGAACTCTTTATTAGATTTTCATGGACCCATAAAAATCATCATCACTTTGAAACAAACATAATCCATCTTGTGTAGACTAACAAAATTTTCCTCCATGATAAGTCAAGTATAGTAATAGAAATTGATCTATGAAATTCACTTGTACTTGAAAACATTGCTTTACTTGCACTTTTACAAAGTGATTGTTCAGAAATTTGGGAAAGGAAAAGAATAGAACCCCAGTGTCATAGAAGAATGCATAATTTAAATGGCTCAATGGCATTTCACAGGGAGAAGTTAAATCGGGCCTTAGAGAAAATAAATTTTGGCCTGATAATAATTTAATTATCATTTGTTACATCTTAAATCAAGGTACACTATCCATCAAATGTTAAGGTGAACATTGGTTAATTTAATCCATTTGCCAAGCCTTTATTAGGCTCCTATCACTGCTTAAAATAATATATTCACTTCTGGGAACACAGAGACCAGTAAACTATAATTCCTACCTCCTAGGAACACATGATTTAGAAATGTGAGACAGGAGTAAAAACAGGTCAGAGTGGGAATGTGCAAGTTATAATACAAGTGTATAATATAGTTTATAGTAGAATATTGTGTGTCTATAGAAAACATGGTTAATTATAACTAGAGGAATAACATAAAATTTCATTGAGCTAAAGTCATAAAGACAAGTCTTACAAACAGAAAAAACAATTTTAAAGGGTATGGGGGTAAGAAGGAAAAAGGAGAACATCCCAGCCAGTAGGAAAAACTTAATAATAGAGACAGAGGCAAGAAAATAATCACACATGTACTGTGAGTGACAATTTATACCAGAGAACATGGAGAGAGAGAAAATGTGCTGGGTAAATCACTAGAAAAACGATCAAGAAGATTATGGGGGTGTTTCCAGTCAAACTAAAGAGATTGTCCTTTTTTTCCTATAGAAATTGAAGAGGCCATGAGAATTCTCAGGCAGAGAACAACAGAATCAGAATCAGATTTAGAGTTGGCAGAAAATATTCTAATAATCCAAAGTGGGAAGGCTTCAATGGAGATATGCAAATTTGAAGGATGGAGAAATGCTAGAAACCAATATTGACCTAGGAAGGAGATGATCCCATTGAAATAAGTCAGCAGCAGTAGGGATAAAGAAGAGGCCAGCAGGGTACTCTGGAAAATGCCTATAATACCAGAACTGAGGAGGCTAACACAGGAGGAACACTTGAGCTCAGGAGTGCAAGAACAGCTTGCACAACATAGTGAAAACTGGTCTCAAAAAAGGAGGAGAAGAGAAGAAGATCAGAGCAGTACATTTCTACCTCCCCATGCCATTTCAGAAAGTTTTCTTTTCTCTTTCATTGTCACAATGATTGAAAGACAATACTGGTATTTGGTCTTTGGAAAATGTAGTCTCCCACTGCTGCTGTTACAAGTAACAACAAAAGAAGTGGCTTTAAGCAACACAAAGCTGATATAAACATTACACAATGTATACAAGTATCTCATTATTACCTGTTACTCCATTAACAGGTACATTTCTTTTTTTTTTTTTTTTTTTTTTTTTGGTATTGGGGATTGAACTCAGGGGTACTCGACCAGTGAGCCACATCCCCAGCCCTATTTTGTGTTTTATTTAGAGACAGGGTCTCACTGAGTTGCTTAGTGCCTCGCAGTTGCTGAGGCTGGCTCTAAACTTGTGATTCTCCTGTCTGAGCCTCACAAAGTGCTGGGATTAGAAGCCTGCGCCACCACGCTGGTCTAACAGGTACATTTCTTATGTTTTATGTATAAATTAAGAATAAATTTGGGCTGGGGTTGTGGCTCAGTGGTAGAGCACTTGCCTAGCACGTAAGAGGCCCTAGGTTCGATCCTCAGCACCACATACAAATAAAATGAAATAAAGGTATTATGTCCAACTACAACTAAAAAAAATTTTAAAAAAAGAATAAATTTATCCTTTTAAAAAGCAATATAAACCTATTTTCTTATACTTTTGGAAGAAAGGAGTCTAAAAGGGGCAGGCAGGTATAAATTCCTCAAAATGCAAGAGTAAAATTGATTTCCTTGTATTTTACAGTTTCTAGATAGAGACTACCCATTTCATGTTCCTATAATACCCAACCTCTGTCACTTTTGCCTCCCTCTCATAAAGATCCTTATTATTACACTGGACCCATCTGAGTAATTGAGAATAACATTCTCATCTGAAGATCCTTAACTAAGTAATATCTGGAAAGTTCGTTCTGCCATGTGTGGTAACATATCCACTGGTTTTGAGGGCTACAATGTGGACATATTTGAGAACCTACTATTGTGCCTACCACAGGACACTTATATCAAAGGTTTTGTAATATGCAGTGATAAATCATTATCCCATAATTCATGTGACTTTTAAATGCCCCTTTAGATACTTATAAATGTGGCATAAAAACTACTTATAATTGTATGAGCCTAGGGCCCAACTTCGTGTAATATAAACATGCAAAAGCTTTTTCAAAGTCTACTGTAAGTTTTTCTAGTAATTCAACTATGTAGTTCAAAGGAAGATTTTGCTTTGTTTTCTTTGCAAATTAACAAAGCCCTTTCAACTATTTTAGAAATTTCACCACCTGAGCTCTGCCACTTCCATATTGGAGTCACTAGTGCTACACACCTGTCTGTAGATCAAGTAACAAATCACAAAACTTTTTGCCTTGGATGTTCAAACACTGTATCACAATGACTTGGAGATAATTTATTACAGATGTTAAAGTTTCTGGCTTAATTGTAAGAATGAATGTAAATTGTCTTCAGTTGTACTTGCTTTACATTTAAAATAATGCTTGAAAAGAAAACATTTGGTCAAAATTTGAGGATGGGATAAAGTTGAATTATCACTTATATAAGTAAAATTGACATCTTTTATTTTATGTAATTTTTATAGCCATAAAAATCCACTACAATATAAATACCACAGGGACATAAGTTTTGTAAGTTTGGTTCATTGCTGAATTATTAAAAAAGAATGTGTGGAACACAGTACAAACTTCATAATTATTCTTTAGTAAATGAATCAATAAATGTTTCTACCTAATTCTTTATAAAATTTTACCCATCAATGAACTTAAGTTGCAGTGATCAATGTGTTCAAATTATGAATAGAAAAAAGTAAGAGGTTAGGTTCTTGTGGCTTACACCTTTTCAAAACAGTAATATCTAGACTATTTGGATTCAAAAAGTTGTAGGTTACAATTCTGAGACAAAACATTCCTATGATTCATTCAGAGCTCTGTGGAGAAACAATAGTTCTTTTTTTTATCAAGACAAGAAGTGAGAATATAGTACTAAATAACTGAGAATAGTAATGAATAGTCATGAACACAATGTGTTGGAAACTTTACAAATATTATATAATTTAATCACTATAAAATCAAGTAGGTACTACTATGGTTTTCATTACATATGAATAATTGAGTAATTAAAGAGGCAAACTAACCTGCTTTAAGTTGCATGTTAATAACCAAGTCATATGTTCCTTAATTTCTTCAACTAGTTACAACAGTGGAATAATAAGTTTTTAAAAAAATTTTTAAAGTGATGATGTCTATACAAAGAAGGAAAAAAACATGGCAGTACTTTCTAGAATCAGTTCCTGCTCTTTTTGTTTCATGTAAACAATGAAGTACACACATGGATACACGTGAGTATGTGTGTGCAGGCACATATCTATGTACATACACACAAAGATACAAAATCTAAAATTCTACTATTATAGTTAAATTCTAACCAATATAGTAAAGTACTAAGGAAATATGTTTGGATTATGTCTCATGGAACAATTGATGAAGTACACATTTTGAAAACAAGAAAATATAGACTAATGTAGGTCCCATTGCTCCCTTAAAAAGCAAAAATAACTTGTCTCCTTTGCTTGAAAAAGAGGGAAAAATTATACTTCAATCTTACTTATCTCTAAGGGATTAGAAAAAGGATGAAAATGTTTAAAAATAACCAGGCGCAGTGGCTCACGCCTATAATCCCAGCACTTTGGGAGGCTGAGACAGCAGAATCTTGAGTTCAAAGCAAAACTCAGAAAAGGCGAGGTGCTAAGCAACTCAATGAGACCCTATCTCTACATAAAACACAAAATAGGGCTGGGGATGTGGCTCAGTGGTCGAGTGCCCCTGAGTTCAATCTCCAGTACCAAATAAGTAAATAAATAAAAAATACAGAATAGGGCTGGAGATGTGTCTCGTGGGAAAATGCCTCCAAGTTCAATCCTTGGTACCAAAAAATAAATAAATTAATTAATTAAAAAATCTGGGCTGGGGTTGTGGCTCAGTGGTACAGCGCTTGCCTCTCATGAGTGAGACACTGGGTTCGATCCTCAGTACCACAGAAAAAGTAATTGTGTCCATCTACAATTAAAAATATTTAAAATAAGCCGGGCGCGGTGGCTCAAGCCTGTAATCCCAGCACTTTGGGAGGCAGAGACAGGAGAATTGTGAGTTCAAAGCCAGCCTCAGCAACAGCGAGGTGCTAAGCAACTCAGTGAGACGCTGTCTCTACATAAAACACAAAATAGGGCTGAAGATGTGGCTCAGTGGTCAAGTACTCCTGAGTTTAATCCCTGGTACCAACAACAACAACAAACTTTTTTTAAAAAAACCTTAGACATATCTGCAGATTTTCAAGTGTATTACATATATAACATTACCCTTTTTTGCTCAATTTATTTCCTATTTTAAAAACAGTAGTTATTGCTCTGGCAACCATCTTCATATTTGAATTTCTTCCCTATAACATGGATAACTGAATGATACTTGCAACGAAGGGTCTGATATGAAAGTATTAGTGAAATCTTGATGGGAGGAAGAATTTTTCTTATTCTTTAAAAACTGGAACCAGACTTTTTTTTATTATCTTCAATGAAATTCCGAGCCGGGGATGGTGGCGCACTCCTGTAATCCCAACATTTGGGAGGCTGAGACAGGAGAATCGTGAGTTCAAAGCCAACTTCAGCAATAGCAAGGTGCTAAGCAACTCAGTGAGACCCTGTCTCTACATAAAACACAAAATAGGGCTAGGTCCAGTGCCAAAAAAAAAAAAAAAAAGATGAAATTTTGTTTTGGGCCCTGAGTGCTTAAGAGTGGATTACCCAGTGCACTGATTCTTAAATTGTATTCCCCAAACCAGCAGTAGCAACCTCAACTGATAACTTGTTGGAAATGTAAATTTTAGGGCCCTACTCCATCCTTTTATAACTTTTGTGATTTTCTAAGCCCTCCAGTGATTCTGCTACAAGCTTGTATCTGAGAACCAGTGTTCTCCATGAGCAATGGGGTATAAACATCATTCTCTTTTCATGCACATTACTCAAAGCTAATTACAGAATTTCATTTATATTTTGGAGTTGTCAAAAAGGAAACAAAAATAAAAGTCATAGCAGAGATTTTTTCAAATTCAGAATGCATTCTATAATGATGTTGATTACCAACGTTTTATATGGAGTTCTTTCTCTGAGGAGCTCTCCCTTTTCTAAGGAACTTTCAACTACATTGTGTCTACATAGATAATATAGGATAATATACTCATCTCAACATATTTAAGTTAATCACATCTCCAAAGTCCCTTTTGCCACATAAAGTAACATAGCTCAGGTTCTCAGAGCTGAGAACAACTTTGGAGGGCTATTATTCTAACTATTACACTAACTTTCCTACCACACAAAACATAAAATTTTGATCTATCAGAGGGAGGTATTTTTATATGATATCTATTCAATGAGACAATGTAATATTTTATTAATCTACTTTTATTTTAAACTAGATAAAGTATGCATGCTAAATCTGATGGTTGTTTAAGGGCTTGAAAAAGAAGGAGGAGAAAGAGGAACAGGAGGAGGAGCTGGGGCAGAAGAAGAAAATCAAATTTATTTCAAATGACATTCACTACTCTTCTCAGGAAAAAAAACCAAACATTCTGTGAAAACTTTGCATAATATAAAATACATGTATTCAGCTGGGGATAGCAGTATAGTTGGGGACATTTCAGTATCATCTAATGAGGAAAAAACAGTCCATTAAAGGTATTTATTGGAATTGTGAATGTAATGATGTGGTCAGGTAATTTAATACAATTTCAAAGTGATTCAGTAAAACAAGTGACTTAAAGCAAAGCAAGTCTATTTTTTTTAAAAGAATAAATGGCACCCTACCCCTACAGAAAGCAATTCACTATGCATCATGGTACGGTTCCCAATCAGCAAAACTGCTTCTCCTTTTCTTCTCCACTAAAGCAGAATTCAGCTTAGATGACTGTACAATCATCTTTTTTTTTTCAGGCAGGGGAGATATATACTACTTGACAGAGCCCCAGTCCCTTTGGTGCTAGACTTCAATTTAGTCATAAAGGAAGTAAGGATGTCGAGAAGACCAATGAAGTCAGGAACTATCAAGACTATTATATTCAAACCCCAAGAACAAAATGTTGAGTCATTTTAGAGCCCTGAATTGAAATTCTTTCTGGTCTTTGTCAACCTCATTTGAATCACTGTCCAGATTCTCTCTGCTTCTCATTGAGAGTAATCTGCAGGCATACATTGGCAAAAAAACATGGAGCAATTTTCAAGGGGTCAGGAAGAACACAATATAGTAGAAAGGGTACACATTTTCTCTTTAATGTCTACTCATCATACAGAAAGGCTCTTCACCACAAATAGAATCATAGTGTCTTTGTTTGCAAGCCCTGACATGACCATCAGACTTAGGAATGAATCCTTTATCTAGTTAATTTGCCAGAGAAGAAAAAAATTTCAAATGAAACAAAGTTCCCTTTTAATAATCCTTCTAAACATTTCAGGATTTTTTATTGTGAAAATTTTAAAGGTAAGAATTCAGGATACACAGTTGAGACATTCATTAGAAGTTACATTTGTTTCTAAGGTTTCAAGTTTGCTTATGATAGACTAGTACAGTTCTCAAAGTGTGTTTCCTGGACCAGAAGCATTAACATCACCTAAAAACTTGTTAGAAATGCAGACTCTTAGAGTCTGCTCTGGAGTTACTCAACCAGAAACTCTAGGCCTGAGGCCCAAGTTATATAAAAACAAGCCTTGAAGTAATTCTGATGCAGGCTAAACTTTTTAGAATTACTAAGCTAAAGAAAAGCATTATATGAGGCAATATAAAAACTCAATATAAAAATGTAAATGTTCTCATTTACACATTGAACATGTACAGAAGTCTTATTAAAATAAACTGTTCATATGTAGTTTCTGAAGTCTGCCAACTCTCATTTATCTATTTTTCCCTCTGCATGGAGAACTCCAGGGTCATTATATGGCATTTTCATACTACACTGCATATTACTTTTAACTACCAAACTCAAGAAATAATACTTGACAAAAATCAGTCCACTTATAACTCATTTTGTTGGCTTTGCAAAATACTTGGATGTATATTTTATATGACATCTTGTGCTTTGCAATAAGACAGTGGAAAAATAAATATAATTCAAACATAAATAACTAGTGACTTGTCATTATGACAAGAGGATCACCAACATTTTTCTCATAAAATTAATTATGGTAAAGAATTTCAAGCACAATATGATGACAAACATTAATTTTGATCATCAAATCCTTACTTAGAACATAGACTAAGATTCCTGGATTTTTTTATGCCTCCCTACACTTAGTACAGTACTTTATCTGCTGAAATTAGTAAACAAACCTACTGTAATTTAAATAAATAAAATTTATGCATTTTCAAGACAGCTTTTTCTGTATTCTACTGCAATAGTAATTTTCTATACCGGCAAACCACATTGCTTTTGTACTATAAATCTACTTCTGAATATATTTTGTGTTTTACATGATAGCAAACTATTTTAAAAAGTATAATCAACTATTTGTAGCCCCCATGAACAAATGGTTGTTATTTTTTATCAGAGCACAGAAGCTTTCATTTGATATATACTATAAATTAGACATGTCTTCATAAGCAAGACAAAATAACCTAAGTATCACATGCATTTTTCAATAAAAACTTAATATATCACATTTTTCTTTTTGATATATTTTCTTCCATTGTCCCAAATCATAGCACAAGTATGCATTACTATTAGCTAAGCCAAAAGCATTTAGGAAGCATACTTTGTCCAAGATTGTGTTTAGTGAAAATCAATACTCTGTTTCCAACACTAGAAATCCATCCTCTCAACCCATGCAAATCATATAATATTCATATTGTCAATCATTTTAAACTTATTTATTGTTTACTTTTATAAATAGATATTCACATGTGTTTATCCATTAATACATACAAACATGTGACCTATTTTGAAGATTTTTAAATTACTTTTTGGAAAGTTTTATAGAAATCATCCAGAAAAAGTTCCTTATTCTTTTATGCTTTACTTTTGCTTTCCCTTATCATAATCCTATATATTATGCCTGTTAGGTTTTCTCTTAGTCTGTTGAAGTAGTATATGCCCTTATAAATCCAAATATTCAGGATATTTCATCACTACAAATTTCCTCTTAACTCAGAAACAATAATTGAAGTAGCTTAGAAATTATAATTGAAGTACATTGTTTCTGAGTTACTAGAGTCAACTTTAACAGCCCCAGTTAGGGCTGGGGTTGTGACTAGACAGAGTGTGTGCCTCACACATATGAAGCAGTGGGTTCAGGTATTGTGTCCATCTACAGCTAAAAAAATATTTTACAAAAAGAACAGTGTCCTTATAATCACCAGCAGCAATGATAAGCAAAGCACTTCCAGATCAATCAAAATGAGACATATTAGCTCCTAGACCATAAGTTCTAATATGCTTCTTTCCCAATAAAGACCAGTAGAAAGCCACAGAAGGTAGCTATGTAATCTTTGTTATTAATAATGAAACAGTCATAATATATTGTTTTTAGTGAAGTGGATGATGCTAGAATTTACCAAGAAATATTACCCATATAAGTGCAATCCTGAAACAAAGAGCTTTCTTGAGAAAAAGTTTTTTGCATAAAATTTGGGCTTTTCTGGCTGGGTACAGTGACACATGACTGTAATCCCAGTGGCTCAGGAGGCTGAGACAGGAGAATTGTAAGTTCAAAGCCAGCCTCAGCAACAGTAAGGCACTAAGCAACTCAGTGAGATCCTGTCTCTAAATAAAATATAAAATAGGGCTGGGGACGTGGCTCAGTGTTCCAGCACCCCAGAGTTCAATCCCTGGTACCAAAAAACAAAAAATTGGGCTTTTCTGATTAGTAGCTTTTCAACACAATAGAACTACTGGTTTACACAAGGCATCTGTATAAAGCTCTGCTTATCTACAGTCCTTCTGGACCATGTTATAAGTGTGCTCCTTGGACATCCTAAATTATAATCTCTGAGGAAGTAGTTTAGAAAGATACATTCAAGCCAGGAGCTCTGGCACAAGCCTGTAATCTCAGTGGCTCAGGAGGATAAGGCAGTGGGATAGCGAGTTCACAGGCAGCCTCAAGCAAAAGTGAGCTCACTAAGTAACTCAGTGAGACCTCATTTATAAATAAAATACAAAATTAGGCTGAGGATGTGATTCAGTGGTGGAGTGTCCCTGAGTTCAATCCCCAGTACCCCCCCCTTGCCAAAAAAGAAACATGCATTCAAAATAATAACTCAGAGGATTACCAAGTACACTGGAATTTGAAAACTACCACTGTACTGGGAAAAATAAAAATAAAAAGTGGCCTATATCTGGTTGCCTAGGTGGGGCTTACCAACAAGTCCAAGATCTCTCTGCTCTGTAAGGGACATGAAAATTGTGGGAAACAACAATCTCTCTAGTCAACTTGTAGTCAAATAAATTCCCCATCTCCAATTCACTAGTTTTTCTTTCAGTGTCTCCTCATCCTGTTCTGATTCTCGGTTGGTCATTTAATGAGTTCTGTAAGAAAGTTATCTAATGATTGTCCCATGATGCCAATAATTCCAATGGTTCTTATCACAGTTTCCTAACTCTTTTGGTCTGTCTTTTAAAATCACACAAAACACAATAGACTTCTCTGATAGAGACTCACACTCCTTGAATGTTTTGCTTCACTGATGACAGCTCTACTATATGGCACTAAGGTGCCAGATATAGACTTGATATATTTTCAGCATGTATTAGGACTATCTGGAAGGCTTGTTAAGACAGTTTTCTGGACTCCTCCTTCATATTTTCTAATTCAGTAAGTCTGCAATGGAAACTAGGAATTGTTTCATCTCTAACAAGTCATCAGGTGCTGCTACTACTGCTGGTCAAGGCAATGGTTTGAGAACCACTGCTCTAGGCAATGAACTAAAAATTATGAATACAGTCTGGGATCATACAATTCTCTTTAACTGCAACTTTTGTAACTGAGAGTCTTCTATACCTATAGAGTATCAAAATGTATATAAATTTAGAAAACTTAAGTCATTCAGCTAATTTAACCTTTTGAAAAAAATATAGTAATTTTCTTAATGCTGAAAGGAACCACGTGTGCTATTAAACTGAATTGAGTCAAACCAGTTGAATGTTTTTTTTTAAACTTACATTATTAAAGATATCTTGAGGTTATTAACGGCAAAATGAATCCTTATTTTAAAATTGGAAAGAAAACAAGATGAAAAGCACTATTTGAACACAAATTCACATTCTCTCAGTTAAGAAGAACCTATCATATCCACAAGAACCTACAGTCAATGTTCAAAAGCACGTTGAAAGCAAAATAAATGTTTTTTTCTCTCCTTTTGCCATTTGTACTGACATTTAGAAACATAGGCATGATATTTAGATTTGCTCTCAGATAATTATTTTTCTTTGTCTACAGTCTTAATTGTGCATGCCTGATAAATTACTGATTAAACAATGTATTTCCCAAAAGTTAACTAAATTTACCTCTACTTATGCATAATTCTTGGTAATATTATAGCTATTGTCTTATTGATACAAAGGTAATATAACTAATATAAACTAAACCCTTTGTATTGACTTAGATACTATCGTACATGATTTATGTTCTTCGGATTTACTAAATAACCACAACACCATCCTTACCATTTGATGATAAATAAGTCTAACACCAACTTTACTGGTAAAAAATAAGCATAGTGTCATTCAGCTCATTTTCACAGACCTGCATTTAATGTTGGTGTCTATGCTCTTTCAAATTTACCCTATGACTTCAATAAACAGGTGCCATATTAAGTAATGGAAAGCAAACTACTATCCATACAAAATCCAAATAATCATCATAGAAAACTAATATAACTTTATTTTATGTGTTTATTTTATTTTATTTTATTTTATTTTGGTACTGGGGATTGAACTCAGGGGTACTAGACCACTGAACCATGTCCCCAGCCCTATTTTGTGTTTTATGTAGATACAGGGTCTCACTGAGTTGCTTAGCACCTCGCCATTGCTGAGGCTTATTTTGAACTCGCGATTCTCCTGTCTCAGCCTCCCTAAGTGCTGGGATTACAGGCTTGCACCACTGCGCCGTGCTTTATGTGTTTATTTTTATGTGGTGCTAAGGATTGAACCCAGTGCCTCACAAGTGCTTGGCAAGCACTCTGCCACTGAGCTACAGCCCCGACCTTCACTACTGTCTTAAAAATCACCCACAAGTTTGTGTCCTTAAAAATATGTAATAAATGGATAAAGACATAAGCAACTTTTACTAACAGAATTCCTTGAAGTTATCTGCATGCAAACAAAAATAAAAATGTGTCAAATACCCAAATTAGTTATGTGATCATGCTGACTTCAAAGAAAATTTATTAAAGGTTTAGAATATAATGTGTCTTCTTTATACCTCATAGTGACTTTTTAATTTGATTTCTATTTTTTAAATATTTAAATTTATTTTAACAGTTATATAGAACAAAAAAATTTTACTTTTTAAAAAATTTTAGTTATAGATGGACACAATACCTTTATTTTATTTATATTTATGTGGTGCTGAGGATCAAACCCAATGCCTCACACATGCGAAACAAGTGCTGTACCACTTAGCCACAATCCCAGCCCCAAGATTGTACATTTTAATTGGATAATATGTGATGTTTGTATATATATATACATTGTGTAATGTTTAAATCAGATCAAACAGGGCTGGGAGTGGAGCTGAGTTGTAGAGCATTTGCGTAGTATGTGCAAGGTCCTGGGTCTCACCCCTAACACCAATAATATTTTTTAAAAGTATCCAGGTTAAACACAACTATCTCTTCAAGCACTTATCATTTCTTTATGGTAAAAAGCTTTCAAAATCCTTTGTTTTAAAATTAGAAATATTCAATGCATCACTAGTATCCATATTAATTTGATTTAAATTGCATTAAGCATTGTCTACTTATCACTTCTACATATATGTTGAATATTCATTATTTCCCATTTCTCTAATACAGGAAACTACAAATCTATTCTTAAAGTTCATATAATCTGAAATCACATGCTTATACTGAACTTTAAGACTGCAAAAGCAAAACAGAAGAAAATGTGGTTGCAAGTCATCTCAAATACCAACCTTCAACTTCATATCTAGTCTTTGTCAAATTCCCATAGCAATGCTAAATGAGGTATCTATTCTCTGATCTTTTGATGAATAATGAGATTCATAGGGCATATCCATTTTTTGTGGTCAGATAAGGAAAGTTCCATGGGGGCACTGAATGAGGAACAATCCAAAAAATAATGGCTGTTTTCAGACAGGCAGAAATTCTTAGGAAAAAGTGATTTCTAAGGATTGAATTTAAGAAATATTTTAGAAAAAGGGATTCTGCAGCAGTATGACTAGGTAAAGGAAAAAGATCTTTGTTGATGTTATTTTAAAAAGCACAAATATCCAGTCTAAATTTTTCATGAAGATTTCAACCTAGATTATGTATCATTAATTAATTTGATCTGTGTAGAATTCTATTCTATCACTTGTGTCAGCTTAAAGATTTAGTACATTCCACAGATGTTTCAGTTTATACTAAAATATTTGCTTCAGTTTACATGGAAAACATTGTTTGAACTGCAATCAGGTATATAAGGACTTCCGTGAGTAAATTTTATTATTTCTTTTTTGATTAAATAAATATTGTATTAACCCAGGTTCAAAATAACATTTGACTTTGCCATGAACATATGTGGATAATAAATATTTTTTACTACTTATTTTCTTCCCCTTTATTGCTTCATTCAAATATGCAAAATTCCATTAGTGAAAATTGGGGCCCCTGATAATGTTTTTGGGTTAAGGACCCAATTTATTTACTCAGTTTCCATACAAAGAGAAATTTGGTAATTATTTTCATTAAAAGTTAAGAGAGACAATATTGAATATTATTTTAGAAACCATGGTAAGAATCACTACATTAAATCATGCCATGTAGCTTGAAATTGCTTTTTTAACTAAATGGCCATCTGTATTTTCAATATAGATTGATTCAGATTCATTATTTCCAATAAATGTTTGTCTCCTTTTTTCATGAGATTTTTGGTTTCAAAAAACTTTAACTCTCAAAACCTAATATATAGGAGACAGGCAAAACAAATATGTGATAATAATATTTTAACAGACGACTTTGTGTTTAAAGCATGATACACAAAAAGGGAATGACTTTTTTTTAAAACTGAGGCACTGATTATAGGTTAAAACAATGCCTACAGAATCTGCTAAAAATTCAATAATAATGAACAAAAATAGACAAAGGAACAAAAAAGCAGCCAAAAATTAACATGATGCTAACCACTTCTTAGTACAGTACTTCCATTTGACAATCCATTGAATGTATAGTTCCCCACTTACTCCTCATTTGAATTCGAAAGATTAGGGAGATGTATAATTTTTAGATAAATTTGTACCATTACATTTAATAATCCATTTGGGTGTTTGCCAGAAATCTAATTTATTGGACTATTTCATTTTACTCTACTCTCGATAATGTAGGGAGGGGCACACTTAATTTTAAATATCTTTTATATATCCTATATTAAGTATTTATGTCTGCTGTCATATGTACCATAGATTAGGAAGTAAAATGGAGTAAAAATAAGAGTAACATGATTGCATAACACTATCAAATTTATTGTCTTTAGTTTAAAACTTTTATTGTTTTATTCACTATCCACTTGGGAAGTAAAATAAATTAAATATTTTTAACAAATGGTAGAGCAATTTTAAAATCATACAGCAGAAATGTAGGGCAGAAAAGCAAATTTAAACTTTGTGTCAGTCTGCATATTAATTTAAGGGAAATAGATATTAGATAAAAAACTTAAGCTCTTCTATGAAAGCAGTTTCTAGGCTTTTTGATTGCATACCATTATTAAGTTAAAAAAAGAAAAAAAAGGAAAGGAAGAAAAGAAAAAAAAATGAGAGAGGCCAGAAATAGAAAAAAAAGAGAGAAAGGGGTGGAGGAAGGAAACAGTGAATACATATCTTCTCCCTCTATTTATCTCTATATAAATTATATACATATACCAATATATAATATAAAATAGGCATAGAATTATTTAATGTGGAAAATAAAATGGAGAGACATTCCAATATTTTCTTCCTAATCAATTCTATTTTTGGTCCATTGAAATTCCAAATGCCACTATGACTAACATTTATCAATCTCACATTCATCTTTTCTAATAAAATTGATCTTTAATTAGCAGTAATTCAAGAAAAACTTATTAAGAATTCATGATGTTCAAAAAATATGCCAATTTTTCATGATATAATGGTTAACAAAGGATGACCTTATTTGTCATAAAATTTAAAAATATATTCAATGTTTGTCAATTAAGTACACAATTAATTCAACATTTCTATGACTATTGCTGCATACTGTTAGAAGAGACATAAAAGGGAGCCCTTACCTAGTCTTTAAAGTGAGAAAAGCCTTTCCTAATGAAATGATATTGAATATGGGAATTCATGCATAAAACAACAAAAAACTTTCTAAAATATTGCAGGAAAAGTGGTAGAGAATATTTTGCAGACAGAGGACAAAGCATGCACTAAGTTGGTACTGTGATGGCAAAGCCAGGCACAAACTTTCATGGAGAGTAGACCTTGAAGTATGGAGTGATGATGTGAGAAAAAAAGTAAACAACAAAAGTTTGTTAGCCATTTTAAAGAGCTTTGAATAGTGGGAAGTTACTTAAGAGCCATAGGAAGTTACTAAACAATTTTAAGCCAGGTTTGCATTTCTAGAACATAGCCCTGAATGCTTAGTAAATAAATGTACTGTGCAAGAACAAGAACAGGAAAAATTGTAATTATTCACAAGACCATCACTTCAAATGGGCTGATGGTAATGGAAATGCAGAGAAGTGGAGATTCAAGGGAGATTTCAGAATCTATGGATTTTTAAGCCATTAAGATTACATTATGACAGTAAGCAGTTATAATTAAAGTCAATGGCATATCATATGATGGCTTCCTTTAAAAATAGAATAGGTTATATAAAAGTTTGTCATTCATTTTGTTATTACTAATAAAGATATTAAAGAACCATGTGCACTGCCCTTGCATTATCCTTCATTATTCTGTGAAATGTCATGACTATGAACATCAACAGAAGTTATATTCTACATATGAATGACTGCTCTCAGCACAAAAATCATAAAAATCATAAAGCAATTTTCAGAATCTGTATTTACATCAACAAACCACAAAGACTGGATATGTAATGTTAACTGAAGTATAAAATTCATATGCAGATTCAAAATTATTTTCTATACAATGTATAATTATACAATTTTGAGCTAAATTTTGCCTGACTAAGTATTATACTATTGACAAAGCTAAGAAAATGAAACTGAAAATTCCCTAAGTTTTTTGGAACATCAATACCTCGGGAGGGTATCAAAAGATTCCAGTACAAACTTAAGTTATATGGTATTGTGTAGGAAAAACTTCTTTAAAATGTACTGCTTTTTTAATATCTAGATTCCTAAAAGATATGATGAATATTAACTATGACTCAGGTTCAGTGCTCATATCTGTGCTAGGCTCTGGTGTGAGTCATTCACGCATTCATTCAAAAGATAATTATTCAGCATCTCTGATGGGATCTAGGAATACAAAATGAATAGGCTACAGTCTTGGTGCTTGAGGAACTTATCATCCAATAGTGAAAGCTAGACATATACACATACAACTAAAATGAACATAATGGTCTCTATGATCCATAGTGCATGTAGCATCTAGTCAGGTCAAAAACAACT
Organism: Xerus rutilus; assembly: GCA_028644305.1. Lineage (NCBI taxonomy): Eukaryota > Metazoa > Chordata > Mammalia > Rodentia > Sciuridae > Xerus > Xerus rutilus. The sequence continues at coordinate 100,225,966 of CM053417.1, forward strand.
ATGGAGGCTGGGTGCGGAGGTGCATGCCTGTAATCTTAGTGGCTCAGGAGGCTGAGGTAAGAGGATCATGAGTTCAAAGCCAGCCTCAGCAAAAGCAAGGTTCTAAGCAACTCAGTGAGACCCTGCCTCTAAATAAAATACAAAAATAGGGCTGAGGATGTGGCTCAGTAGTTGAGTGATTCTGAGTTCAATCCCTGGTACTGCCTCCCCGCCAAGAAAAACAACTATGGAAATTCAGATCTTACAATGAAAATACATTTCTCCCTGACACCTTCACCCTATAGATTCTTCAAATGTTTCAAGAATTTATATGTAGACATTAATATTTTTCATGCAGATGCAGATGAACAGTAAACATTTACCCAATATGGCTAATGCTCTATATAAAATCATTGAGATTTGTAGGACTCATATATACATATTCTCCAAGGACATGTATCTCTAAGAATAAGGGCGATGGAAGAAGCAAAAACATTCAAAGCCAGTTTTATTTTGTAAAATTTTCTACCAGAAATATTCCTATGGTTAGCTGAACATATCACTCATGCATATATATTCATATTTGTGAAAATTCAAATTTCCAAATTACTAAGGGAGCAGAAAAGTTCAGATTTCTCATTAATTTCGCCAGCTCTTGGTTTAATTTGCTTTATATACTATACCTGTGAGTAGTTTCTTATCCCTAATCTCAATTGATTGTGTCGTTACTATGTCCAATTTTATCTTTTCCCAGTTTCTACTGTCAAAATGTCCTAGTTTAGAGTGCCTATTAGCTCTCACCTGTACTACTTTAATTGCCTCTAGACTTATCTGCCTCCAGTCTTAGCCTCCAATCTCTAAACTACTACTAAATGACTTTGCCTAGAGTTCAACTTGATTATGTTGCCCCCAGCTGGAATGCCATTCAAAGATGCCCTCTACCTACCAAATTACAAATTAAGCACACACTTCTCACTTTAGATGTGAGTCTTCTCAAGTCTTGCTACTCAAAGTGTAGTTTGCACAGCAACACCAGCAGCATCTGGGAGCATATTACAAATGCAGGCCCCTAGTTGATTTGAAGGCACATTTAATTATTAGAAGGACTAAATAAAAGCCCTGCCACACAGTCTTTCTGGACTTTGTTGCTGATTACCCATTTTCTTTGGACAAAATGTACAAATAAATTCGTCTGGAAAATGCTTTCCTGTCTTTGAACCACAATAGCTCCAACTTTCTCTCCCCACTCCCCAGGGATTGAAACCAAGGGCATATAACCACTGAATCACACCCTAAACCCTTTTTATTTTATTTTGAGACAAGATCTCACCAAGTTGCTTAGGACCTTGCTAAGTTGCTGAGGCTGGCCTTGAAATTGTGATCCTCCTGCCTCAGTCTCCTAAGATGCTGGGATTATAGGCTTCTGCCACCATTCTCAGCAAAAGCTTCAACATCTAATACCACAGAGTAACATTTTCCTTTTGTGAACTTGAACTTGCCTGTTACCATACTACTTTTTCAAAAATCGACATTACAGAATATGCATCTGTATATTTCCCAATGTGATGGTATGCAAAACAAGCTCCCACTCCCTGTGTGATATTAGAATTTGCTTTTCTGGGCCACAAAGAAAGTTCAAAATGTTTTAAAAATTTAATTTAACCTATTCTTTAATTCTCTATTTTATTTCAGTTTTAAATGTATACTACATATTAATATAGTAACATTATTTGTTAATTGTTCAACAAATAAATTGATTATCTGTTAAAAGAAATATACATTTATGGGGGTATTTGCTCAAAATTTTTGACTGATGTGATTGTGTGATCACTTACTACTGTGATTGATTGTGTGATCAACTACTACTGCTTGACACACAAAGTACATAATCTACTGCAGGAATTAAAAAGAAATTTGTCAACTGAACCAAAACTTTACAAAACTGTCACCACTATAGCAAAAATAAAGCTATTTGATGTAGTAACAGTATTTAGTATCTTTAGTCAGATACAAGTTTCCAAATTTAGAGGAATTCTGCTGCAAAGTATTAAAGATGTTATTTGTTTACTTATTGCATGAAGAATAAACTAGAGATGTATGTGAAAATTTTATTAGGTAAGTCACTTTAACCCCAAAATAGGAAACATCTACAAAAAAATATTAGAGCTTTGATAATCATCAAGCAATTGAAATATGAGAGATTAGGACTGTTGGTTAGATTGTGATTCCTAATTTAAATGCAGCCTTTGTATAAATAAGTATGTCCTTAGAATAGAGGTTAAATTTCTTATTTTAGCTTAGAATGTTCTTTATACAGCATCTTCTCTCCTGCATCATCATGAGTTTATTGCCTAGTTCTATAGCTTCACTTGAGCACCTTCATTGACCTGATTAAGTCTTTCATGGAAGACTGTTCTTGCACTCTTTCCTCCCAGGCTAAATATCCCTGCTGGATACTGATATAGCTCCTTTTACTAGCTGTATCAAAATACTACATTTATTTGTGATGTCTTGGTTAACTATTAAATTTCCTCCTGGACTACAAACACTTTGAAGGAAAGGATTATGTCTAGTATACTAAATAACTTATTCATAGTCTGGCTGATAGTCAATAGTACTTAGTAGGCACTCCATAAATATTTCTTGTATAGACAAATGAACCAATAGATATATTAATTTTAAGATTTATAATAGAAAACTGGTCTCCTGGCTTAGCATTAAGATTTGTTAAATGTAAAAGAAGATAAAGTCAATGTAGCAGGATTCTTTGTTGATTATATGGGATCAAATATGTAAATAATAATATAGTGCATGGTAATGGAACACATTAAAAAAATATGTTACAGGTGAGCACCACTGCACCCAGTGGTGCACACCTGTAATCCTAGTGACTCTAAAAGCTAAGGCAGGAGGATCACAAGTTCAAGACCAGTCTCAGCAATTTAGTGAGGCCCTAAGCAACTTAGCAAGACCCTGTTTCAAAATAAAAAATAAAAAGAGACTGTGGATATAGTTCCATGGTTAAGTACTGATGGATTCAATCCCCAGCAAAAAAAAAAAAATATATATTGGCTATTATTATTAGCAGTATTATTGTTGATGTTATTATCTTTTTATTTAAAATTTTAAAAGCCTCTACCAACTTTAGAGAAGATATATTTAACAAACACAAAATTATAATAAAATTAAAAGCTACATATAATCATTAAGTCAGAGTAACACTACCATTTCCTAATGAACAAATTTTATGAAAATAATATGTTCATAAGGAAAAATGGGATGCAGTATTTATATCATAGTAGAGTCACTTTCAAATCTAACTATATTTAAGAATACTGAAATAGTGGAACTACTCTATCCTTTGACCAAAATTGAAAATATATTCTTCACAGTTCACATTTACCAAATTAATAAGAAAATTTTCATAAAATATGACATTGTAATACATAAGAACGCTTAGTGTGAAGGACAACATAGGGATAATTCCTCTGAGAAAGACCTATTTAAGTATAAAAGAGATAATGGTGTACATAAACATGGAATCTAATCAGCTAGAAGGGAAGCACTGAAAGAATGACTCACCAGAGAGGTGGGCAACAGAGCAAATATCCTAAAAACTGAATTTGGACATTTTGAAACTTGGAGAGGCTTGAAGTTCTGTTACTGGAGCAGAATATAAGGAGAGAAACCCTTAACCTCAAACACAAACCAGGGTGGGGTTAAGGGGGAAAGGTAACAAAAAGAGAAACAAGGAGAGGAAAAGAATAGAAGCTTATTTCCTTAACAACAACTGGAAAAAAAAATAAGGAAAAAGCAAATCAAGTTAAAACCACAACAAGAAGAGCAAAGACAGAGAAGAGGATCAAGTAGTTTATCCCAAATTGTGGACTGAAAGCCATACCTGGCATTACAGCCATTTTGTAGAGTCCACAGTTGGCCAAACTCCAAGAAATTGAATCAATACAATATTTGCCCACATTCAGATAGCAAAAATAACACAAGATATGTCTCAATAACCCATCTACAAAGAACTTATGGAGTGATGATCACTATTAAATGAAAGTTATTGAAACCCCACCCCAATCCCTTACCATAGACAAGGAGAGCAGGCTGGAGCAGGCCCAGGAGCTAGTCACTCCCATGGAGTGCTGACCCTGACCTAGCACTCAACATGGATTTTGTGTGAGATCAGGCAAAGACAAGCCAACAGAAACCTCACTCTCATCAGGGTGACAGACCAAAACCTCATAAGCTACATCTTCCAGTATAGAGGCTTCTGTGCCACTGAAGGCCAACAGAAAGTTTGCACCACAGCACTCACAGTTGCAGTCAGGTGCAAGGTGACTGGATAGAACTTTGCCAAGGACATGAAAGCACAGGGGAGCTGATGCCCACGATTCACAACCAAGGCAGTGAGAGTGCAGACATAGGTAGGCCAACTGACCCTATATACAAGGTAGTGGAGGGAAGGAAGGGAAATTGCACTGGCAATTCAAAACCATGGACAATAAGAGCTTAGACTCAGGAAGGCCAACCATCTCTAACCCAGTCAGCAGAGGGAAACAGTGCCCGCAATTCACAACCATAGACACAGATGAGCCAACTGATTCTATATTCCAGCCATATAGATGTTATCCCAGCAATGTACATGGGTGAGTGCTTCAGGACAACAGATTACCTACAGTTTGCTGACAATCACAGGTCTCATGCTTTCAGAAAGCTAACAGGCTCTATGTCACTTTAAACAAGATTCTGTGGAGGGAACTAAGTATACAACATCTTGGAGCAGTAACAATGACAGCCCTGAGCCTTGCATCCTGTGCTCCTGAGCACAACAGAAAGAGCCAGCAGCTGCAACGCAGTACCCTCTTAGCATGCAACTTCGGGTACCTGGCTTGGCAAACAAGAACAGGTTGGTGAGAAATCCATAGCAACCACAATTTGTGACTTTGCCCCAGCACCTGTAGGAAGGCCCAAAGCTAAAGACTGACAGGGATCTTCTAAGGGTCCCAAATCCTATTAAAATCCAAACATGTAAGACTCAGTAAGAATTTTCTCCACCTTGGCATGAATTCCTATAAATAACTCTAACATCATTTTTGACCATGAATATATTATCCTTCATTTCAATTCAATAGTTATTCCCCAGCATTTGGCATTGTGTCCTCAACCCATCTGATCTAATATCTTCCAATGTTTTAAAAGCACTAAATGAAATTATTCTTTGTTTTCCTAGCTCAGATTTATATGTGCTCTTCCTTGTCCCTTTTTGCCCTCTTACATTACCTGCTAGTGCCTCAAACCCGCATTCATCTTTTTATTCTTTTTACCATAGTTTATATTATTCTTTTCAATACTTTATTTCCTTTATTTTTGTTTATTTTCTTCTTTTTCCCAATTTTTATCTTCTTTCCTTTTCTAACTCTATATAATGTAATAGTAATTATGCTCTTTAATAAATAATGTCTTAATCTATTGCAGAACATTACTACAATTTAATACCTGGATTAGAGGAACTTTAGAGAATATGACAAGCTTTTGTTTTTCCTGAGGTTGATTAGAATATGGCTTTGCTCTGAAGTGATTGTAGTAAATAGGCTTTAATATCTTCTCTCAAAGTGGTACTGACACTAGAAGACACATATTGAGTTAAAATTTCCATGCCTGGATATTCACCCAGCCCAGGACTCTTACAAGAATGAAGCTAAGTAGAAGTAGACGTGATAAAAGTAGAAGTGATAATCATACCAACAGATGATAATACATCAGTAAGGAAAATCAGGGGGACAAACCACCAAACAGCCAAAACACTCCAGCGACTAGTCCCATTTATGCATAGTGGAAGAATTGTTGGAGAAAGAATTTAGAAAGTCCATAGGTAGAATGTTCAGTGAGCTAAAAGAAGATGCAAGGGATGAACTTGGAAAACACAAAAACTTAAATTTCTTGTCAATAAAAAAAGATTTTTCAAGAAGAACCAAATGGGAACTCTGCAAATGAATGACTAAAAAAATCAAATTAAGGAGGGCGGTTCCAAGATGGCGGCGTAGACAGTCCACTCTGCGCTAGGCTCTTAAGGACCAAGGCTGGAAGTGGTGGAGGCGCCGTTTTCCAGCCAGCTTCCTGGCATCATTCTTCAGCTCAACATCCCACGCAGGAATTTCGCTCGTGTGTGTGAGTACAGGATCAACAGGAGGCAGCGGTAGCCGGGAGGCGTGGCTG
>CM053417.1:100232666-100346171 GCA_028644305.1 Xerus rutilus
AATTTTTTTCTATTTGCCTCAACAAATGTTTTCAGTGAATAGTGTGTACAGCTTCTGATAATTTGTTTTTTTCTGTTATGTTAGCCAACATGTATTAAAATGCAACTTTTGGGAAAAAAAATAAAATAATAAAAAAAAAAATCAAATTAAAAATTCAATGGAGCCAGGCATGGTGGTACATGCTTGTAATCCCAGCACTTTTTGGAGGCTAAGAAAGGAGAATTGCACATTCAAGGCCAGTCTCAGCAACGGCAAGGCACTAAGCAACTCAGTGAGACCCTTTCTCTACATAAAACACAAAATAGGGCTGGGGATGTGGCTCAGTGGTCAATCCCTGGTACCAAAAAAAAAAAAAAAATCAATGGAAAAAATCACTAATAGATTAGACCACAATGAAGACTGATTTCCAGGCCTTGAAGTCAAAGTATACAATCTTAAAAATAAAGTTGAAAATACAGATGTTAAGTGACCATCACCAGAATATTCAAGAAAAGTAGGTATCACTGGTATGGAAGGTGGTTCCAAAATGCAAACTAGTAGAATGCACAATTTCAATGAAATACCAGAAAAATTTCCAAATTTTAGGTACTGATTAAAATACAAGATGCATATAGAAGTATAAATAGGCAAGATGATAAAAGATTATCTTAAGACACATTTTAATGAACATGAATATCATACAAAATAAGTACAGACTTTTACAAACCCCAAGAGAAAAACAGTAGGACACATTTACAGGTAAGCCAATTTGGATTTCAAATTATTTATTAACCGAGACCCTAAAAGCCAGGAAGGCTTGGAATAATATAGATCAATCCCTGAAATAAAATTGGTGCCAGTCAAGATACTATATTCAGCAAAATGATCCTTCAGAATTGAAGATGAAATAAATTCTTGTCAGAAACTAAAAGAATTTATAAACAATGAGCCTGTACTACATAACATACTCAATGCAAAGAAAAAATAAAAACTGAAAATGAGAACCAACAAAGGAATGAATTTCACTAGAATAGTCAAAGGAGAATCAAGTCTGAATTAAACAAAAGGAATAAATCAGAATGGTAGGAAATAAAAATCATCTCTCAAAAATTGATTTTAAATGGTCTAAACTCTCCAATAAAAAGACATAGGTTGGAGGATTAGATTGAAAAAACAATATCTGACCATATGTGGTTTGTAACAGACTCAAATTACAAAGCCCACACACTGAAGGTAAAAGGATAGGAAAAGATATCACTAGCAAATGGAGAACAAAAGCAAGCAGGGGGAGCTCCTCTCATGTCAGTGAAAGCAGACTTTAAGCCAAAATTAATCAGAAAAGACAAAGAAAGTCACTTCATATGGGTTAAGAGAACCATCTAACAATAAAATATAATGATTGCAAATATTTATTCCCCCCAAAATGGTGCATATGCCTACATCAATCAAACCATTCTCGGGCTGGGGTTGTAGCTCAGCAGTAGAGTGCTTGGCTTGCATGCGTGAGGCCCTGGGTTCGATCCTCAGCATCACATACAAGGCAATAAAATAAAGACATTGTGTCGATCTACAATTAAAAAAATATTTTAAAAAACCATTCTCAATATAAAGAATCAAATAGACAATAATACTGGGTGATTTCAACACAACTCTCTCACCATTAAGTAGGTTTTTCAGACACAAACTAAGACTCTTCAGAACTAAAAACTACTATCAATTAATTGAACAGACCGAAAAGACATTTACAGAATATTCATCAACAACTGAATTCACTTTCTTCTCAGTGACACATGAAAGTTTATATAAAACAAATCATATTTTAGGGCACAAAGTAAATCTTAGCAACTATTTCAAAAAACAGAGATAATTCCTTGCTTCCTATCAGGTCACAGTTGAATGAAATAAGAAATCAATGACAAGATCAAAACGAGAAACCATTTTAACAACTGGATATTTGATTAATGTAATTGAGAACAATAAATAAAAAGAATACATGAAACAAACAGTTGCTTCTTTGAAAGGATAAACAAGACTAATAAACTTTCAGAAAAAATAACCAAAAGAAAGAGAGAGAAGGCCCAAATTAACAAAAGAAGATACCACCAGAGACACTTCTGAAATACAGAGGAGCATTAAAACTTCATTGACAATTTTTTCAGCAATAATCTAGAAAATCTTGAAAATAGAAACATTTCTAGACACATATGATTTACCTAAATTGAAAGATGAGAAGATAGAAAACAGACAAATATCAAACAATGAAATTGAAATAGCAATTAAAAGCCTAAGCCCAGCACCAGATGGATTCTTGGCCACGTTTTACTAGACATACCTTTAAAGAAGAATTAATGCCAGCTCTCCTGAAATTATTCCATGAAATAGAAAGTGAGAGAACACTGCAAAATTAATCCTATGAAGACAGTATGACCCTGTTACCCAAACAAGACAAAGACACATCAATGAAAGAAAACTTCAGACCATCATCCTTGATGAACATAAATGCAAAAATTCTTAATAAAATATTGGCAAATCCCATTCAAAAACATATTAAGAAGACAGTATACCACAATCACGTGGGTTTCTTCTGAGAGATACAAGGTTGATTAAACATATACAAATCAAACAATGTGACTTACCACATAAATAGAGTTAATGACAAGAATGATGTTTACCTCAATAGAGAAAAACATCTGACAAAATCCAGCACCCATTCATGTTTAAGACAGTAGACCAACTTGGGATGCAAAGAACTTACATGAAAACTGTAAAGGCTATATATGACAAATTAAAGGCCAATATCATACTGAACAGAGAGAAACTTAATTTCTCTAAAACCAGAAAAAAGAAAAGGATGTACAGTCTTACCACTCCTATTCAACATAGTCCTTCAAACTCCAGCCAGAGCAATCAGAAAAGTGAAGAAATGATATGCAAATAAACAATGCAAATAAGAAAATAATTAAAATTCTATCTATTTTCTGATTACATGATCCTATATTAGAAAACCCAAAAAACCTCCACCTAGACCTGATAAACAAATTTAGCAAAATAGCAAGATAAAAGATTAACATACATAAGTCAATCACTTTTCTATACTCCAATAATACATCTGTGAAAGAAATCAGGAAAATTATGCCATTCACAATAACCTCAAAAAACTAGTTGGGAATAAAAAAAGGAAAAATATCTCTACAAAATTGCAGAACACTGAAGAAAGTGAAATATACCTTAGAAAATGGGAAGACCTCTCATGTACTTGCATAGGCAGAATTAATATAGTCAAAATGACCAAAAATGTTATACAGATTTAATATGATCCCAATCAAAATACCAATGACATTATTCACAGAACTAGGAAAAAAAGTTCTAAAATCCATCTGGAAAATAAGAGACTCACAGTAATTAAAGCAATCCTGTGCAAAGAGAGTGATGCTGAAGGCATTACAATACCAGAACTTAAATTATACTGCAGAGTTGTAGTAGCAAAAGCAGCATAGTATTGACACCAAAACAGACTTAAGGATGAATGGAAAAGAGAAGACACAAAGACAAACCCACATAGCTATAGTTATCTGATACTTGAAAAAAGCGCCAAAAACATACATTGAAGGCAGCCTTTTCAACAAATAGTGCTAGTGAAACTGGATATCGACCTGTAGAAGAATGAAAATAGATCCCTACCTGTCACTCTGCACAAAAGTCAAATAAAAGTGCACCAAAGACCTAGAGCTAGGAATTAGACCAAAATTTTTGCAACTACTAAGAAAAATGGAAAAAAATGTAAACACAAAAATCCAAGATATTGGCACAGGCATCAACTTCCCTAACAAGACTACTTGTTACACAAGTACACAAAAAATAAGACCAAGAATCAATAAGTGGGATGGCATCAAAGTAAAAAGATTCTTCACAGCAAAGGAAACAAAGAGCATGGATACAGAGCCTAAAGAATGGGAGGAGATCTTTGTCGCCTACTCCTCAGATGATTAACATTCCTCAAAAGCAGAAATACAAATGGTCAACAAATATATGAAAAAATGGTCAAGATCTCTAGCAGTAAGGAAAATTAAAATCAATACTGCCTTTAGATTTTATCTCATTCCATTCAGAATGGCAAATAACAAGAATGCAAATAATAATAAGTGCTGGTGAGGACATGGAGAAAAAGTTACACTTATACATTTTTGGTGTGCCTGAAATTTGGCACAACCATACTGGTAAACAATAGGGAGATTCCTCAAAAAATCTAGAAATGGAATCACCATATAACCCTGTGATCCCACTCCTGGGTATTTATACAATTGAACTAAAATCAGAATACTATAGTGATACAGGTACATCAATGTTTATAGCCACACATTTTATGATAGCCAATCTATGGAACCAGTAAAGATACCCAGAAACACATGAATGGATGAAGAGAAGGTGGTATATCTACACAGTGGAGTTTTACTCAGCCATAAAGAAGAATGAAATAATGACAATTGGTGACAAATGAATGGAAATGTACAACATCACACTAAGTGAAATAACCAGATTCAGAAAGTTAAGGATCAAATGGTTTCTCTCATATTTGAAAACTAAATCAAAATAAGGAAAAACAATAGGGTGAATCCCATGAAAATAGAAAGGCTATCACTGGTTCAGAGGAAGGGGAAATGAGGAGGAGGAAGGAGGGATGGGAAAAGAGAGAACAATGGAATGAATCTGACCAAACTTGCCTATATACATATATGAAATATCAGTGAATTTTACCTTTATGCACATCTGTAATGCACAAATTTTTAAAAAAATGTAAATAGAAGATCAGTAGAGTAAAGGAAAAGGAATGAAGAAAGAGGGAAAATAGGAAAGTTGGATGTACTGGGGACTCAACTAGAGCAAACTATATTTCATTCTTTTATAATTATTTCAAAATGAACCCTAATATCATGTATAACTATAATACACTAATAAAATAAAAGAATCTGGAAATTAGTACTAGAGTAGATTTAAGCATTGCCCCGGTGATGAGTTATGCCATGTAAATTTTATAATTAAACCTGTCTACTCAGTCAATACCTTATCCATTACTAAATGGTGGTATTCTTTCAGAAATGAATGTAACCTCAGAAATCTGCAGACACTCTGTAAGACATTATACAATATAGTTAGCCAACATCTGTCAAAGATTATGTACATTGTACAACAAGCTCCAGATTAAATATAGGCAGACAAGAGTTTAAAAAATAACTATAATGTAGATTAAATTATGGAATGATGATATGCCACATATTATTTTGCACAATAAAAATAGCAATGCTAAAATAATTTAATGATGCTACATAATAGATACTAATAACTTCAATTATAATTTCAGAGGCTAAGCAACTGAAATGGATAAAATTTCTGGATGGACTACATTTTCACTTTTTCAATGAAAGGCACTCTATAAACATTTAATATGCTTAATTTAGCTAAAATTCTGAAGATCAATCTATGATATAGATATTTTTATTCCCTTGTTATAGATGAAGAAATAAAGTGATAGATTAAGTAGTTTATCTAAGGCTCCAAAAGTTGTAGAACATGGCCTTCATTCTCTAATATAGTCATCTTAGAAATGAACAAGCAATAGGAAAACACAGATTTTAAAAAGATGTTGTGCTAAGTGTGATGAGGCTCCTTTAATCATCATTTGGAAGATATTTTTCCATAAACATTGACACCACAGATTGCAATATTGCTAAATATCACCACCAAATTAAAAGTGCATATTTTCTAAATGAAGATAAATTCTGGCTAAGCGATAGATGAGGTGTCCTGTTGTAGTTGGCAATCAAAACAGTTTCCAGTGATTCAAAATTGAGTTTGGTATGCAAGGGAACCTTTCCTGTGTTTTCCTATAATTAGACAAATTAAAAGTGTAGTCTAGCCTTAGTAAAAGTTGTAGTCCAGTAGAAGTTATAGTCTAGCCTTGTTTAGGGTAGGAGTGGGGTAAGGGAGCAGAAATGCTTTCATAAAGTACAGCAGTCATGTAAAATAACTAAAGGATTTGGAGTCAATGTAAGAAATTTAATTCAAGGGCATAGATGGCCTTCTGCTTTTAGTGTTTTATTTATTTTCTATCTTCTATGACATGGGGCTCTGCTTATAATACTGCATATCCTTTATTTCAAAAAAGTAACTGAACACATCACCCTTCTGAATTTCTTTTGATTCTTCATATAATAATGGAATGAAATTTGCTAAAATTTGATTCAATACTATTACAATAATAATAATAGCTCACCTTTAATAAGCAGTTACTGCACCAAGTACTCTGCTAAACTCTTCATATGCATTCACTCATTTAATCTTAACTATTATTCTATTTGGTAGGTAGTACTGGTGAATTAATTTCTAGGAAGAAAAATCTGAAGCTTAGTGAAATAAACTAATTTGGGCAAGATCCAGCAGCTAATGAATGGAATATTTAGAATTTAGACCATTCTTGCAATGCTGACAAAAAACATCTTCTCAAATAATAACACATTAAAAAGGTTGTACCATAATATTTAGGGGTAAATATCTGTAGTTTGCTTCTCTTTATATTAATTTATTACATATCTTAGATAAACACATCTGGATGGGAGAAATGATGTTGGGCACAAATATACAAACAAAGTAACATTTATAAATTTATGGGTAAATTTTTAAGGTTGTGTTGTTTCTTATATAAATTTGAGTACTCAGAACACCTCGATGAATTTTCATAAGAATAGTTAGGGCCTTGAAATAGAGAAAGTTTTCTTTGTTGCCAATTGTTTCTTCCAAATTAATTATCTTCTTCCTCCAACAAAACCAACTCATTTGAGGTTGATGATATCATCCATTTTCTCAAATTTACAGTTACCCATAGACCTGTCATTTCCACTCATTTACTAAATTTCTAGAGCCTGGGGTACAGCCTTCCTAACTCATTTTAGTTATTTAAACATATACAAAGGTGCTACAACTAAGACTCTAGCCTTTCAGCTCTTATACCCCAATCCTGACATCCTTACCAAAATCTTTTCAACAACTCCATGATGTAATTATTTTGCTTAAAGTGTTAACAAAACTCTCTTGCTTTCTGTGTTAGAATTGGATATTTGGTTGAAGTACTAGTTCTGAACCTCTGGGAATATATAAAGATGTATATAACATATGCTATAATGGCACACTAATTGTGGTAATAATGAGTCATTATTAGTAAATTGAATCTGGACTAGAAGAAGCTATAAATGAACTGTAAATGCCTGACCTAAACAAAACACTTTGAATTTTCCAGAATGTGAAATTATAACTTGGTATATTCCCAGGGGATGCCTTAATATTTAATATTTAAGTGATATTGGCTACTGAGGAATGAAGAGATTAAGCCTGGGTTATTCCACCACCTGCCTAATGTGATTCTTATGCAATGGTATGGGAAGTGGGGAGAAAGGATGGTTACAAGATAATTCTTGAGGAGTATTACATAGATTTCTCTGGGACTATCTCAAGGAAGAAAGATACTTGATGGTGATTTTTGTTTTATAGACTTCCAAGGGAATCTAATTCCAACAGTGGCCTATCACATATTTGTCTTTGGTTCTAGGAAGAAACCTCAATTGGTTTTCACAATCACTATCTTCTATTTTTATGTCTTTTGTTATAGTATCTATATTGAAAAATAACAGGGTACACTCTACTAGGCTCATAGAAAAGTATAAGCAATGTAACATACTGAAAAGGAAATAAATTCATATTTGGAGTCAGAGAGACCAGTATTAGAATTTTTCTTTTGTCCAATGCTAGCTAAGAATGTTAGCCTATTTGTTTATTTTATTTTTAAAATTTTTGCTGACAGGGATTAAGCCCAGGAACACTTAACCACTAAGGCACATCTCCAGTCCTTTTTATTTTTTGAGAGAAGATCTCACCAAGTTGCTATGGGCCTTGCTAAGTTGCTGAGGCTGATCTCGAACTTGGATTTCTCCTCTCTCAGCCTCCCAAGCTGCTAGGATTACAGACCTGTGTCACCAGGCTTGGCTATTTATTTTTTGTTAATGTAGATTTTTTATTGCTGAAAGTAATTCACTAATGTATATCTTGCAATGTTTTTAGGGAAACTGATGCAATAAACAATTAAATGCTAATAAATCATAAATAATACTTTGTTAATATAATGACATAAATACATTATGAACAGATTTGTCTATTGATTTACATATTAATAAAGTATTGATAAATATGATAAATCAATAACTTATGTGTGTCAATCATATTGTACTGCTTACAAATGTTAGAAAAATAAAGACAAAAGCAAAATGAGTTATGAAGGGGCTAGTGACATAATATATGCTCTAAAATAACTATTATTTTTGTTATAATAAAGGTAGAATATAACAAAATATGTGTTTACAAATCTACAATATATTCAAAAGCATGCATATTTGAAACTACCATATAATGTTGCTATTTCATATTTAAAGTGAAGACCAATGAGATGGATCAATATGTCATACTTTTTCACAACTCAAAAATCAACATAAGAAAATTCATATACTTTTGCACATTTTTAGTAGACATACTGTTGAATGAACGGCGTTCTAACAAAGGCAATTAATAAAGACAATGAATGTACCTGAGGGTGCCAGTTATATTGGGCTTTTAGCTAGCTCTGGAAGAATGAACTTATTTAAAGGCAATAAGGAGCTTTCACTAGAGAACCAAAATTCAAACAAAAACAAAAACAATGGCTCAATTTATTTCAACAAAATAATATTAATTCCTCTTATGAAAGATACCATATTAGACACTAATCAGCTGAGTCATTTAAGTAACTTTATCATTACTAGTCTTACTTTCCTAATTAAATTATAATAAGTATTTGTCAGTATTTTGTTAATATTAAATGCAACAGTATATTTGAAAAAAAATTGTTTCTAATATTTTATCGATGATAGTTTTATTCTCATCTAAACATGTTATGTAACTTTTAATTATAATTTTGATTTTGATAAATGCTTGAATTATCTATATATACTATGGCCTCTCATTTAACACTAACTTTATGATACTAAGTCCTAATCTCTTCAGTTTAAAAACCTGGCTTAATCATGTAACTACCACCTTTCAGAAGACAAATAGTAATGGGATTTTTCTTAGATCATGAGAGGAAGAAAGAACAGTTCAAATTATTAACTTTTCATAGATTAATTTTCCAGTTTAACAAGTAACAATTTGGACTCTATAAAATTTAAAAAATAATGAAAAAAAGAAAAAAGGACTGTTAAGAAGCCATTTTGAATTGAGAGAACTAGAAATGACTAAATAATCTTTGAGAGATGAAAAACCAAGGTATACTACATTGAAAACACATGGGTGTAAGGTTATGGTGGGAGAAGAAGTGCAAAGAAAAGTCATAGAAAACCAATGTCCTCTAATAGGTGTGGATCATGAACATGTGAAGCCTAATTGGCCCTGTTTAGAATGATAGCAGCCACTTCCCAAGGAAAATAGTTTATGAGAAATGATTTACAAGTTTTCTAATTATTCTATAGTATGCATTTCCTTCTTGCATTGAGTTTACACAATTAACTTACAATTCAATTTCTGGAACAGAGACTGAATTATTTTTAAGGATTCAACTGAATGATGAGCTGCATAGCCTAATGTCCCTTAACCACCACTGGAAACAAGCACAAGTGTAATGTCCACACTCTATGACAGAGAATTCCATAAGCTAAATGTCTTAATTTGCTCAATGTGGTCAATACAAGCAATTTACTTTATCATCACCTATGATAAAACACAAATGTCAAGTTTATTTTGAAAATACCAAAAGTAGGCCAATAGTTGAATCTCAGGCAGCAAGACTAAGTAGTTTCAATTTTCTAAATTAACTTTTTCAAAATGAAATATACTTGTTGTTTTATGAGACACAAGACTCCATTTGTTAAAACCATAATTCAATCTTTAGCATCGAGGACATTTGTACTACATCTTAAATATTTTCCAGATTCAAAAATATGATATTTATGGAGTTAATAGGGAAAAATGAGATATTTCAACTGTGGTAAGCAGAATAATGACCTCCCAAAGACAACCATGTCCTAAACTCCTAAACCTGTAAATATGCAACTTTACATTGAAAAGGCCAGTTAAGGTGGCAGATGAAATTAGAGTTGCTAGTTAGCTGAATTTATGATATGGAGATAAATCTGTTTTGCCAGGTGGGCACAATATAATCATAATAGCTTTAAATGTGGAAGGAGGCAGAAGTGTCAGTATCAATTGGCCATTGCTGGCTTTGATGATGGAAGAATACCACAAACTAAGGAATATAGAAAGCCTGTGGAAGCCAGATAAAGCAAGGAAATGAATTCTCCAGAAAGGAATACAACACGCTAACAATTTGATTTTTAGCTCCATGAGAGAGAACTATTTTGGAATTCCAATTTCTAGTATTGTTTTGCTCTTTAAGCAACCAAATCAGTGATAATTTGTTACAGAATCAATAATATCAATACAAACCAATGATTATTTCATCAAATATTCAGTTCACCAATCCATCTTCATAGTAAGCTACTTAGGCATACTAAATATTGTAATTGAACAAATTCCTTGCAATTATTCACTGGTTACTAGGGATATGCTGTTAGAAAGAAATGTATTTGTGCAAATTACTCAGTTTCATATTTAGAATTTTTCTGACTTCTATGAATAATAAAGAGTTCATAATTTTCTTTGTGTTCAAGCAGTGAGTCCAGACATTTATAAGGACACTATTATACACAGTGCACTGTTCCAGTGGACAATATGAAGTTATAACAAAGTAAGAGAGTATATAGTCACTAATAAATAAACCATGGATATTAAAATGAGTAACATTTGATTATGTAAAATTGGGAGTAGAATAAGGAAGAGAAGAATAACCAAGAAAAGGGGAAAGTATAAAGTCATAAAGGTTGGAAGTTATAAAAGTACACTGTAGGGGCTGGGATTGTAGCTCAGCGGTAGAGCGCTTGCCTCGCATGCGTGAGGCCCTGGGTTCGATCCTCAGCACCACATACAAAGCAATAAAATAAAGACATTGTGTCCATCAACAACTAAAAAAATATTTAAAAAAAAGTACACTGTACGTAGTCAAATGGCTGGAGCTGTTTCCTCAAGCAAAGAAGTATGCTAAGATCAATTGGAAATAATGTATAGGCTGGAGGATAAAACTAAGTTGGGATCTCAGGCATATTCTTCTGCCTAGTATCTTTTCTCTACATAAGGATCTGACTTCTAGTTTTCATTTCTAGGTCCTTTCATCTTAAGGGATCTCCTTGGCTACCAGAGCACATGCTTCCTACCTGAACTGAAGGCAGAAAAGATTGATGACTGAAAACTTTTGGGAAGTGGCCCTAAGCCAGTAACTGATGGATACTGGTGTATAAATGAAGCTCCAAAAGAATATCCCCTGACTCTCACAGAGAATAACTCCAAAGCAGATGCTCTACTCTGGTTCTTAGGATTTCCTGATAGGATGTACTTTTAGCTAGCTACTGTGGTAACTTGCTAAATAACAATTTATTGGTTGACTTACTTTTCCTATTTTATTTCAACATTCCAAAACTGGTATGTCTAGGGATCATGTTCCAAGTAAACTACCAGCACTTGAAGACTTGTTTCTATGTCTGCTAATCAGTAATACAAACTAAGACAGTTGGACTAGGAAAGTAAGAAATCCAAGCCAGGGATTCCAGTTTAGAGCTTTGGCAACAATTACTAGAAAAATCAGCCAGGTCAAAACTACACAGGAGCAGCAGGATTAAAAACATGAAAATGAAACAGATAGGAATTGGAACTTGTTTCACAGGGAGAGACAATGAAGGATGAGTCATTTTTTTTTCATTTAAGCCTGATGAATTTGGTAGGATTTTGGAACCATGTACAGACACTGTAGAATCAGAAAGAGTAGTTTGTGAGATGCTGCTAAAGGGGACATTTTGATCTGCCCAGCACTACTTAAAGTCTTAAATTGGACAATGAATAAAAAAGCTCTTATAAATTATATAATGCCACACTAAACAATAATTCACTAGGATAAAAAATTTCTAAAAGGGGGCTGGTAGAACACTTTTCTAGCATGTGTAGGGTCCTGGGTCCAATGACCAGCATTGCAAAAACATTTTTTCCTATAATACAATAATGTCTATTTCATTCAGTAGAGGTTCAGCATTAGTACTCTAAAAATCTCAAAACCACAATGCTCCAAAATCTATTTTTTTTCAGTTTGCATATAATACCACAGCATAAAACTTTGTTTCATGCACAAAATTATTAATTATTGTATAAAACTAACTTGAGGCTATATATCTAAGGTTCATATGAAACAAATGAATTTCATGTTTAGACTTGGGTTGTTGCATCCTCAAGCTATCTCATTATGTATAAGCAAATATTTCAAAATCCAAAATAAGTCTGAAATCTGAATCACTTCTGGTTCCACGCACTTTAGATAACAGATGCTGAACCTGTACTATATTCCCAGGATTTTGTATAGTGCCTCACACAGAGGAAAGTCACACTATTTATTGAAATATACTGCTTTTTTTTTTACTGAAAACTCTGTGGAGATTAACAAGCATGTTCAAGTATCAATTTTGATTCTATCAATCTTCTTAAATGTTGGGCAGAGCATATATTACTATTCCCATTTTAAAATAAAAGGAAAAATAGTGTCAGGGATACACAATTCATGTATATAGTAGCTGACATAACATAATTCATATATGTAGTAGGTGATTATACTGGAACTTAGACACTTCTGGCTCCACATCCAGCACTCTGCCATAGTTCCCTTTCTACTTCTGATTCCAAGGCACATGCTTTTTGCTTCTAAACCTTCATGAACAATAAATGACTCCCAAGACTGTGTGATATTTTCAGCCCTCAAATTTCTATCTTCTGTAAGGTTTTGTAATTGTTTTATCTGACGCTACTCTTATCCTTGTTACATTTCAAGATAGTTTCAGAATTTGTATAATCCAGATGTAAGCCTAGTTTTGCCATGAGCTACTTGTGTGGCCTGAGCAATTTACTTGACCTTTTTGAATTATTGGTGAGGAAAGGGAGGTTGGGCCATATGATTGCTCAGGTCCCTTTTAAATCTCAAATTTTTTAATTGTTCTATCTCTACTGGTCACATTTATTGACTTATCTAAAAGTTTATCCTTGGTATATAAGTCCAGGGAGCAATTAGATTATGTGATAGTTGATGACAGAATGGTTCTTATATTCACACTTTATTACATTACTTTGGAAAATGTGTCCATTGTCCAACAGGGTTGGTTATCAGACACCTAATGCCAACCCATCTGATATTATTTGTTCCAAACTACTAGTTCTCCTGTTTTAAGATAGGAATCATTGAGGGGGAATCCTAATTATTGAAAGGATTATGCATGTCTAAAGACAGACTGGATAAATAGCATGTATTAGTGTCTTTTGAATATATGCTACTCATGCAGGAAAAGCAGATTGTGCTTAGCACATTGATGAATTAAAAATATGTTTTTTGTCATTATGCATGTCTGACCCAGTGGCTATACTACAAATATCATACTTATTTTTTGGCCAGTCTACAAAATATCTTTATTATAAGGCTGTCATGAGAATTTGGTATCTTCTGGTCTAAATATATTATTTGTTCTGTTTCTAAATATAGCAGTGGTAAAGAAATTACAAAGATAAATTATTATCAAGCAGAGGAAGAATTTGTAATGCTGGTACTGATAGAAATAAAGCATCTGTAAGCATGTGAACTTAAAGAATCTGGAGTTATTTGGGTACCTCAAACTAGACTGTTCTTTACAGGAAAAAGTCAGAACAATACCTATCAGAATAAATATAACCCCAAAGGCTTCAGAAAATCGTTTTCTTGGAATAAACTACATCCCAGTTATCCATTGTGCAATTGCTACCTTAGGTTGTTGGCAGAGGTTAATAACTCAAAAAATCTCAGCTGACTCAGGTTGACAAAAAAGAATATGGTTGTTTCAAATGCATATTTTGTTGTTGTTAGTACAGAGAATACATCCTGCCAAGACTGTAAAAATATTTTCATAGACTTTGCAAAAAATATTCCTCAAAACAAAGCTCCATCCTGGGTCTGAGAAAGAACAGTTATATTAGAAATTCAATTTTAATTTAAATATTGAGAAAAGTGTGTAATGATTTGTGTTTGTAACTCCAAATCAGTTACTTGATTGATTAGTTTTTCTGTCTAGGACAGAGAAGAAGATAACTCCTTGACAATTAGACAGTAATAGCACATTTGTGAGTATCATTTGATGCCTGTGTATCATTGGAACATTCTATTTTTTGAGAATATGGGAATGATCTGTGATTCATGAACTTTAAATTCTCCTGCCAACAAGTCAAAACAATTAAAATAATTTGAAAATTGGAAGGTCTTCATGTCATTGAGACAATTATATGTGTGTGTGCATATGTTTATATGTGTGTATTTATATATATATTTATATATATATTTTTTACATGTACTATATGCACATATAATGCATATGGTATGTGCATATTTATACATGTACGTGTATACACATACAAACATACATTCTCTGAGTCAATCTCTCACATAAAGAAGTAATTGAAAAATTTAGTAGCCTTGTGGAAAACCTCATAGCCGGGCGCGGTGGCCCAAGCCTGTAATCCTAGCATTTAGGGAGGCTGAGGCAGGAGGATCATGAATTCAAAGCTAGCCTCAGCAATGGCGAGGCCCTAAGCACCTCAGTGAGACCCTGTCTCTACATAAAACACAAAATAGGGCTGGGGATGTGGCTCAGTGGTTGAGTGTCCCTGGGCTCAATCTCTAGTACCAAAAAAAAAAAAAAACCTCATACAAAAACTCTACCATCTGGTAATTCACAAAAAAGGTATCTTATTTTTTCTTTTCACTTATCTTCACTGAATATAAAACTAGCTTGCATTGCCCAAGGAGAATTAAATGAAGTTCTACTCCATTGGCAATGATCAAGTACTTTATACTTGATACATACATATATATATACACACACATATATATACACACACACACATAATATGGCAATGACAAAACTCTCTCAATATATATGTCTATATACATAATATATATGTATTTAAGTAATATTTCATACCTACATTTCTATGTTTACAAGATTAATAAAAACACTAATTGGCCTCTTTGGAAAAACAGTTCTCTGTATGTGGTGGAGTGATGTGAAAAACTTTTGAATGTACTTATGATCTACAGTCTTATGATTCTGAAATAATAGAATGGCTTATGATTGATGAAGCTACAGGGCCTGAAGAACTTTCACAGAATGCAGAAGAGAATAAACTGTGGCAAGAAAGCATAACAATGATGAATTTGTCAAGGCATTTTCCCCTTTGTGGTAGACAGCGTAAAACCATTACTCTTAAAAATGGGTATTTAATCATAATTCTGGTCACTGTGGTAATATTACCCCAACATTGGTGACAAAGTTACACACATCCAATCTTTTAACCTCAATTCTCTAAAATAAAGGGACCAAGAATCTTAAATCAAAGATTTCTTTATTAATAGAGACATAAATTTTAACTGGATACAACATTTTCATGTGTGAGCATTTTGTTCCCCCTCTTTTACAGATATGTGAATCAGAATAATCCTGGGCTGCAAATAAAACATAAATATCTGCCTTAAAATGAACAAGAGATTTCAACTGCTGGTATTGAGATAGGGATATATCTATAATCATAACAGCCAATTGTGTTACTTCACAGAATCCTTGGGCTATGGACTGATTCAGAAGAAAATGAGGGAGACAGAACAATTGCTCCCAACATATTCTCCACACTCTAGCAGGTCTGCTTATGTGAAGGAAGTGCTGCAACTTTAGCCTGAAAAAGCATAATTAAGAATTGTGCCAAACACTCTTGTAATTGCCACTTTTCAGGGATTATGACCCATCTTATAGTGAAATAGCTGAACTGGAAATAGAAATAAGAGTTTATTTTATGACTAAAATCTCAGGCAGAACTGAAGATGATAGCCTTGATTTTTTTTTTCTTTTCAGAGTTGCGGTCACTTCTATAAAACAAGTTAAGAAACTTCTTCCAGTTTGTCATGTTGTCCCACCACCTTTACAAGATAGAACTGAGGAAACTGTTGAGACTAGAACCTGCAAGATATTTTTCTGCTGAATCTGGTGAGCATATGCCCAAATTTTATCCTTCCTCCTATAACACTGGAGTATATCGATTTTCATGCCCACTCGCCTCTAACCTAATTATATCTTTGTATCTTAAGCCAACCACAGAAAAGAAGCTCATATATATTTTGCAATGAAAAAACTAATAAGAAAATCAGGATAGGCTCGAGACAATATTTCCCATTAAATGTATTCAACTTTATAATATGTAAAGTTATTAGTATACAAAAACTTGTGCCTTAATCCATTAAATCCCAAGCTTTCAATTCTATGAATATTTCAATGAAATTTACATAGGTGCATTACAATAGGTTTGAAATCATAATCTACAGTTTATGTTAATATTATAATTACAGTTTTGTTATATTAATATTCTATTATATTATATATCATACTTAACTTTTTAAAGGTGTTCCACATCTGGCACAATGGGAAACATGGGCTAATGTAGCTTCTTAAATTTTCATTGGATAAGTGTGAGAGATAAAGAAATAAAGAAGCAAAAACAGAGAGCAATAATAACCAAGGAGAAAAGTCACACAGGGAATAAAACTGAGTTTGCAACTTTATAGTGGCGTGTAAATGCCTCCCTTATAAGGGTGATTTCAATCAAGTCCTGAATTTAGTAAGGGAGTGAACCAAAAATGTAATTGGAAGAGCAATACACCAAAAGGAACAGAAAGTATCAAGTCTCCAAGGCAGAAATGTTTCTGTGGTGGAGAAAGGCAAGGGCCCCAGTGCTGCTGAAAAAGAGCAAGCAAGAGAAAGAGTGGTATCAGATGAGGTCAGACTAGATTAAGTGTTTGTAGGGCCTTCAAGATCCCTTTTGTTTTTGTCCTCCAGCCATTTCTCATAGTGAAAAAGAGGCCTTTGTAGGCTTTTGAGCAAATAACTGGCATACACTAATCTCTGTCTTAACAGAATGACTCCAGAAGCTGAATTGACAATATTTTGATGAGAAGCAAGGCAGAAGGTGGGAATCAGTTAGGGGGCACTTGCAAAAATCAAAGTGAAATATGATGATGGTTTGGACAGGATAATAGCACTGGAGGCACTGAGAAGTGGTCAGAATTTGAATTTTAGAAGGTAGAGTTTTCTGATGGAACAAATGATTGGTGACAGAGAATGGAAATCAATAATTACTTTAAAGTTTTTGTACTGAATAACTACAAGAGTGATTATACTATCAACTATCATGGAAAAGAATGGTGGGATAAATGGTTTGAGGAAAATCCCAACTTTGGCTTGCAATATATGAGAATGGTGTTGAGATACTAATTGAAAGTCCAGCAGGCAGCTGAATACATGAGTCTGTTCAGAAGAAAGGACTGAGAAATTTATATTTGGGAGACATTAGGTTAGAAAACATATTTAAAGTCATGAGACTGAATAAAATCACCAAAGGGGTGGGTGCAGACATAGAAGTACTTCACTAGAAAAGGTTCAATCCAATGCTAAAAGACGAACATAGAGATTGGGTAAAAGTAATTATTTTCATTTGATTTCATTTATTACTTACTTACTGGAGGAAATACAGATGTTTGTCCTAGAACCAAGAATTATAGACTGGAAATTAAGATTATTTGTGAATTAAATACTTTTTCCTTTACCCTTCATATTTCTACACCTGATTGTCCAATTTTCCATACTTACAAGGCATCATTAATGATCAAATTATAAAAACTTAAAATAACTGTGAATTATCTTTACTAATGTTAAGACATACCCCAAAAGATATTAATAGAATCAATTTATTACCTCACTTCAGAAAATCACAATTTTCTGTCTCAAGGTTTTTTAAAATATTATTATGACCATAACTCTCAAAATTCTCTAAGTCTAAATTTCTAATGAGATTTCATTTACACTTTTGAAAAGAAATCAATATTCCTTAGTCCTCTGGTCATTCTCAAAAATTGATTGTAATTGTGATCATTAATACATCAGGAAAAGATGATTACCTGATGTTAAGATTTTATTTTTCTACCTTTACAGATAACTGTAGCTTGATATAATCACAGTAAGCTAAATATTCTATTTTGCTATCTTCTATTTAATTTGTTTTTGTCCTCATTGCCAATGACCTCATTTAGTCCTTTGGAACTTGCTCCTGGGTTATAGCCATTTTCTCTGCTCTGGTCTCCTGGCTACATATCTTGCCTCACTCCAATGATCACGTCATACTGCCATTAAATTTGTGAACTGATTACGTGGCTCACTTGCTGAAAATTCTTTGATCAGTTAAGACTGACCGCACAATGAAGGTTAAATACCTTAATGTGACATTAACAATTGTCCAAAATTGTATTTATTCAAACATCCCTTGATATTCATACCTAAGATATTAAAGCATGACTCATTAGTACTCATAATTTTATCAATATACCATTGTTCATCCCCAAACTCCAAACTACAATTAGTCTCTCTAATATTTTGTATGGATCTTCAGAAATATGAAGTAGTATGTTTCAGATTCAAATAATCTCTTCAATCATATTAGATAGTATAATTACTCATTTCTTTCAACATCATGAAAATATTATAGAAATTTTACAGCTTAACTAATGTCATATAAGTAATTTCAAAAACAAATTATCTCCACTTGTCACATTCATGCATCACTAAGATATCATGCATATTAGGCACTGAATTTGTGCACATAAGTATCTTCCACAGAAATACAAATATCCTCAAATGAAATGTCCCTTTTCTGATTCTAGAGGTTGTAGTATTTTGTGTTTTCTTCCCCAGGTTAAAATACATTGCTTTAGCTTTATATTTTGAAATATTTAATGTTTTCTGAAAACTTGCAAAAAGAGCAAATAATTCCCTTGTACCCATTACTCATCTTCCACTAATGTTAACATTTTACGTAACTATAAAATAGTTATTAAAACCAGGAAATTGTTAAATTTTAACTATTAAAACCAAGAACATTGATGAAATATGATGACTAATCTGTGGACTTATTGGAATTTCACCAGGTTTTTCAGTAAGGTTATTTTCTGACTCAAAGTCCAGTTGATCCAACATTGAATTAGCTGCCATGTCTTCTTAGGTTCCTTCAATCTTCATCTTTACTGACCTTACAACTTTATAATCACATGATTCAATTCAGGTTGCAGAGTGGTAAGAATATCACAGAAGTGATGATATGTTCTTCTAAGTGCATCACATGAGAGAACTGAATCTAGTTTTCTGTTAACTCTTATCATAACAAAATTTATTTTTAAGAGTAAGATCAAGCAAGAATATTAGATCTTCCTGGTGGCTCTTAGACAATCAATTTCAGGAGCAGAAAGCAGAACAGAAAGATCTGAAAAACTTGCAATTTGGCCAGAATAGTTGGAGTAAAATGGGCTAGGGAAGGTGTGGTTGTTCAAGAGATTACAGCCACTAAAGAAATGTTAAGTGCTTTACAAAGAAACAATAGAAAAATGGCTTGAGAGCATATTATGAATTGACCACACCTATTTTAGGCTCAAGAATGAAAAACTAAAAATTCCTTTTAGATCAGACCACTGGGGTGTCATGTTTGCATACAAGATCTTAGAAATTTATTTCGCTGTGCTCAGCCACCCAGATGCTCCAAGGATCCTACAGTTGAGGTCCCAGGAGGCCTTACTACTGGGATATGGGATGTCTGTCAAGGAAAGCTACTGTAATGGAGTCCAGACAAGCTGAGAGAGGTCATGTGGGCTACAATAAGCAAGGACATTGGGGCAGAAGTACATAAACCCTATAGAAAAAGCATTATGATGCCTTGTGCCCCATATACTGAATATGGAGCTACATAATTTGTTTGCCCAACTGGATTTCAGTCTTGCTTTGATGCCATCCCTTCTTTCTCTCATCCCTGTATTTCTCCATTGTGGAATAGAAATGTTTACATGTAATTTGCTTTGGATTTTTACAGAGTTTCAGACCGAGAGTTTGCCCTGAGCTTCAAAAGAGACTTTGAACTTGGACTTTTGGGTAATGCTGAAACTTTTTAAAAATCTTGGAAAGAGACTAAATATATTTTCTATTATGAAATGTGCATGAGCTTTTAGGGGCCAGGGAGGAATATTATGGTTTAGATAGGAGGTGTCACCTAAAAGTTCATATGTCAGATAATGTAAGAATTTTCATATGAAATAATTTGATTATGAAAGTTATAACCTAATCTGTGAATTAATCCACTGATAGGATTAACTCTAGGCAAGTAAGATATGTATGGAGGAGATAGGTCATTGGGAATGTGACTTTGATGCTTATATTTTGTCCTTGGTAAGCAGACACACACTCTCTCTCTCCCCACTTTTCCCCCTCTTCCTTCTCCCTCTCTTTACTGGCAGCCGTGTCCTGAACTGCTTTTCTCCCCCATGCTCTTCCACCTTGATATTCTGCCTCACCTTGGGCCCAGAGCTGTATAATTGGCCAAAAATGCAATGAAGATTCGAAACCATGAACAAAATAAACTATTCCTTCTCTATGTTGTTCTTGTCAGGTCTTTTGGTCACAAAAAATATGAAAACTAACACAAACGGTAAGCTAAAAGTAATAGAATTTCAAAGTATTTTTAAGTCACTATTAATAGTACATACTTTTTATGTATCACACATTTTTTTAAAGAAATATGGCATATTATCAATGGACTCTACCCTTATGACTGAATATCTGTAATTTCATTGGGATTGCTTTGCAAATAGTCTTTAATCACTTCTGTAGAAAAATGTGTTATAAGCTTGGGTATGGGAATAGCCTCAATCAATATTGTAAGAAAACATCATGAAAATATTTCTAATACATCTATGTTGGTACGTGTATTTATGTGTGTTTATGTGTATAATGGTTTATATTTATAAATACCTTTTTAGTCTTGTGTTTCCATTAAAATACCTATGCTCACCAAATCATATAAATAATGAGCTTCTCAATATATGTCTGCATCTTTACATTCTGACCTATAAAATGAGAATACTAATTGTACACATGTCAAAAATATATTGAGAAACTACATTGAGTTTTTTAAAGTATGTGACCTATAGGAAGTATTTTAAAAAGGTCAACTATTATTACTATTATCATCTTCATTATTATTATCTTCTGCCATGGTCTGAATATTTATGTTCCTTGGAAATTCATATGTTAAAATCTAATCTCCAAGACAATAGTATTAAGAGAGTGGGTTTTTTGGAGGTGATTAAATCAAGAGAACTTTGTCCTCATGAATGGAATCAGTACTCTTTTAAAAAGGCAACAAGAATTTGTTTTCCCTTTCTACCATATAAAAACAAAACAAGAAGGTATCATCTAAGAAGAAAAGATTTAGCCCTTAGCAGACACTGAATCTGCTGGCACCTTAATCTTGGACTTTCAGAACTATAAGCAATGATTCTCTGTGATTTATAAGCTATCTAGATTATAGTCTTTTGTTTTATTATCCAGAATGAACAAAGGCATCATTTAAAAGATTCTCACATAAATAGTATTCTAAAATTTGTAGAACTCAGTGATTAAAATTTTTCCAATTCATACTTTCTGTGAATCAGCACCCCTTATATTATTCTTCAAGTAAACACACATCAATGGATATGTTTGTCTTATACATTTTGTTGTAAAGTGATTCACCTCACTTAAACATTGCATTTAAACAATCTCTACAATGTTACTGAGGGGAAAAAAACTTCTACTTGTTTTTATTCTATATCCTTAAAAATTAAAGACAAAAATAAATTATAACATTAAAATTTTAAATTTTAAGGGATACCATCTTGACATTTCTTTCTTCTACCAAAGTTTTGATAATGCCTTTTAAATTTTAATCTGGTATTATCTGTCTTCTGTACAAAATAGATAGTTATACCTGGCTGTCAACTGTCAATTCTCCTATCAAAATATTTTCCAATGATGCTAAAATGAAGTTTAACAACTATGGAGTAATTAGGGAACCAGCAAGATTTAACCACTGACACTTTTTCTAGTGAAATCACTAGTATCACTCTGACGTCTTGCAATGAACAGTAACATTTTCTTAATATAAAATTGAACATTATTTTTAAAGGAAGTGAATGGGCTTTAGATGTAATGGTATCTGATTGAAGTTATGTCTTAATATATTATACTTATCTCAAGGAAAATATGTTAGCTTTAGATTTGGCTTTGTGTATGTGTGTATTTCAAAGGTTGTGTGTTTCTGAAATCATAGGGTAATAAGGCATGGAAACAATGAAGGAAAATATGAATTTAAATTTTAGAGTCAGATTATAAGTTAAAAATACAATTTTATTAAAATGTAAACAAAACCATTATGGTGACATATCAACATATGGCATTTATCAATTCTGGTACATTTAATTTCAAAAGGTAAAGTGACTTATGAAACTTTAAAATTTACATGTTTTAGATTCACCTCACCCCCTTCTCTCTTCACATAGCCTAGACCTAAATACATTCCTTCCTTTAAAGCATTAGAACACTTTACAGGGTTAGTTCATGATACTAGAAATAGGCCCTTATATTAAGTACATGCCAGCTACATAATATTAAGCCAATCCCCCCGATCCTATATCTGCCTCAGTTTTTTCATAATGATACTTTCCCTATAGGTACCAATGTTATTAAAAATTGTCATTGTATCCCAGGCATTGAATTAAGTATTATGCACACATTATATTTATTGAATAATCAATGCAATTCCACAAGGTCCTTACTGATAAAAGTTCCATTCAACAGGCTGAGAAACCAGGTTCAGAAACTTGTTCACGATCACACAGTGAAGACCCTAATGGAGATTACTATTTAGATTTCAGAATAAAGAGCTTAAAAGCTTAACTACTAAGCTATATGATTTTGCAGTAACAGTACTTATGTAATTCAAAGATATATACAAATGTAAGACTTCTTTATTAGAATCACAATTACATAATAAAGAGAATGTTCTGAAAATTATTTTCTCAGTTTGCTACTGAAGATAATTTAAAACTTATAAAGGTACATGCTGCTATCACAAAGCTAACAGTTTGCTTAAAGGAAAAGGGAACTTGATTTAAGAGTCTGGAGATCAGGGTTCTAATCTAGGTATTTCACTAATTAGATGCTTACTTCTGTGAATGTCTTTACATGATTCATATAAATTTTGTTAAACATTTCAGGATTAGCATGAATTAACATGCTGGTAAGCCCTCTAGAGTTAGCTTAAAGGAAAACCAGTAATGAACTACCACTAACACAAAGAAAAAATTAAGTTAAGCTATACATGTCATGTCAAAATAAATCAAACCTGTATGAAGGTTCTATTGATTTATAGAAAATATAGAGGACAGATAACATGTTAAATAATATCTCAAGGACACAATCAGTGAAAATTAGGTTATATGAAACTTTACAGGATTAAAAACTTTGATTCATTATCAAATAAATTGTGGGAAGTGCAAAACGTGGAAGGTGAGCCTGAAGACAAAAAGTGACAGATAGAAAACAACCAGCTACAATGCATAGACTTCATTTATCTTAAGTTTAAATATTATCTAGGTATTAGATAATATGGAAGTAGGGTTATTACTTTAGGTGTGAAAATCATGCTAGGTAAGAAAGAGAGGAACCCATCCTTCTATATTTTGGACATTATCTATATGTAAATTACTATGATGTCTGTGATTTGCTTCAAAATAATATATCAGTGGTAAACAGTAAATATGGAAGAGAATGGAGCAGGATTGGCCACAGTTTGGTAGTTTTAAGGGTTATATGACAGGTATAAATAGTTCCATTATAGAGGTACTTAAACGTGTATACTTAATATTCTCTAAAATAAAAAAAAAACCAGATAATGGTCCCAGAGAATTAGAACATTATCAGAGAAACGTGAGAGAAGCAGAGGCTTGTTTGGTAAAATGGAGGTATAATAGGAATCTTTGACATATGAAAAGCACTTTTTGAGTACTGAGGAAAGGGATAGTAGATTGGTGTTAATATTACACATTATAGAGGCACATACAAAAATGGAAATTGACTGTAGGCCTGTAGGCATGACAGAGAACTAGCAAGGCAAGGATGGTGATCCATAGAAGACCTGCTGAGGGAACAGAACAGTGAACCCTTGATATAACTATTGTGGTTGGGAAAAGAAGCAGGTTAATGACTTTATTTAACTACAATGATTATTAACTACTAAAAATATATGTTGTAAAAACAAAGTTTTCTATTTGTTAAATGTTAATGGTAAAGCATGCTTCATGTATTATATTAGGAAAAATGCAGAACACTAAAACCATCAAATAATAGCAATGAGGATGTGGGCCAACAAAAACCCTCTTCCACTACTGGTGGGAAAGAAATATGGTACAGCCACTTTGGAAGACAGTTTGGCAGTTTCTTACAAAACTTACCATACTCTTCCCATATGATCCAGCAATCACAATCAAAAGAATTTACCCAAATGGTTTCAAAAAACTTATGTTCACTCAAACACTTGAATGCAATATTCATAGAAACTTTATTAATAATTACCAAATGCTGGAATCAACCAAAGTTAATACCATCCTTCAACACATAAAAAGATAAACTATGGGATTTTGATACAATGGGATAACATTTAGTGATAAAAAGATTTGAGCTATGAAGCTATGAAAGTGGATCAAGGACCTAGGGATTAGAACAGAGACTCTGTGCCTAATAGAAGAGGCTCTGCACCTAATAGAAGAAACATAGGCCCAAATCTTAATCATGTCAGCTTAGAACCTTACTTCCTTAACAAGACTACTATAGAGCAAGAAGTAAAATCATGAACCAATAAATGGGATTGATTCAAACTTAAAAGCTCCTTCTCAGCAAAAGAAACAATCAATGACATGAACAGAGAGCCTACATTCTAGGAACAAATTTTTGCCACACGCACATCTGAAGGAGTACTAATCTCCAGGATATAAAGAACTCAAAAATCTTAACACCAAATAACAAATAACCCAATCAATAAATGGGCTAAGGAGCTGAACAGAAACTTCTCAGAAGAAGATATACAGTCGATCAACAGACATATGAAAAAATGCTCAACATCTCTAGCAATTAGAGAAATGCAAATGAAAACTATTCTAAGATTGCATCTCACGTCAGTCAGAATGGTAATTATCAAGAATACAAACAACAATAAGTGTTGGTGAGGATGTGGGGAGAAAGGCACACTCATACATTGCTGGTGGCACTGCAAATTGGTACAACCAATCTGGAAAGCAGTATGGAGATTCCTTAGACAACTTGGAATGGAACCACCATTTGACCCAGCTATCCCACTCCTCTATCTATACCCAAAGGACTTAAAAACAGCATACTACAGTGACACAGTCACTTCAATGTTTATAGCATCTCAATTCACAATAGCTAAACTTTGGAATCAATCTAGATGTCCTTCAATAGATGAATGGATAAAGAAACTGTGGTATATGTACACAATGGAATATTAGTCATCAATAAAAGTGTATAAAATTATATGGCATTTGCAAAATGAATGGAGTTGAAGAATATCATGCTAAGCGAAGTAAGCCAATTCCAAAAAAAGAAATGCCAAATATTCTCTCTGATAAGCAGATGCTGATCCATAATGGGGGTGGAGACACAGGAAGAATGGAGGAATTTTGGTCAAAGGGGAGGGTGCAGGAGGGGGCACAGGGACAGTAAAGATAGAGGAATGAGATGGACATCATAGCCCTAGCTTCATGTATGATTGCATATATGGTGTGATTCTATATCATATACAACCAAAGAAATGAAAAGTTGTGCTCCATCTGTGAACAATGAATCAAAATGCATTCTGCTATCATTTATACCTAAGTAGAATAAAGAAATTAAATAAGAAAAAGAAAAGACATGGAGGAAACTTGAAAGCATATTACTAAATGAAAGAAGGCTGTCAGAAAAAGCTAAATACTATCAAATTCCAACTACATGATATCCTGGAAAAGGAAAAACTTGGTTGGGGATGAGGGATGAATAGATGGAACACATTTTTAGGGGAGTAAAACTATTCGATGGACACTTGACATCTATTTTTGGAAATTCATAGAGTGCACAACATAAAGTATATCCTAGTATAATCTATGAATTTTAGTTAATAATAACATGTCAATACTGGTCCATCAATTGTAACAAATATACATTAGTGCACAATGTTAATACTAGGGGAAAGTACATGTGGTACATATAGGAACCCTCTAAACTTACTGATCAAATTTTCCATAAACTCAGAATAGCTCTAAAAAGTAAGTCTACTTTTTATGATTAGCATATCAAGTGTCACCCAAATGATACTGTGTCAATGCAGGAATGTTCAGGTGTGAAATTGTTAGATCTATGACACTTGTAACCTCATCCGTCTATCCTAGTTTGAATGGACTAACTAGGTGGTAACTGTAGGCAGGTGTAATGTGGCTGGAGGAAATGGGTCACTGGGGACATATCATGGAACTGTCCATTTTTCCTATGGCCCCTTCCTCTCTCTACTTCTGGCTTGCCATGAGGTGAGCAGCTGCCCTCCACCATGCTGTCCTTCCTCAACTTGGACCCAGAGCAATGGAGCTGGCCAACCAAAGAATAAAACCATGAGCTTAAAGTAACCTTTCCTCTTCTAAATTGTTCTTGTCAGGTATTTTACTCACAACAATGGAAAGCTGACTAACACACTACTATTATAAAAGAAAAAAAGAAAAAGAAAACACAATAACTACTGAAATATGCAAAAAGTTTTTGTTAGCCAGGCTGATAGTTCAAGACCTGAGGGAAAATTCAGTAATTTGTCACTTCACTTCTTTCATGCTTTGAGTCACTGATCTGGAGCAAGAAAGCAACGTTATATACAAATTTTTTCTTTGGGGTTCTTGTATGCTTCAGAGCAGCTGAAGTTGCTGTTGATGGTATATTACTTTTCATTCAACCACTCAATACAGAAATAATTATTGGACTCTAAACCACAACTTAAAAGTCATCATTATCCAGACTGGAGGGATACAAGTATTTTGGGGTGGATAGATACTGGAGTCTTCTATTCAGGAAAGTAGAGTAGAAGGTTTCTGCTACCTGAGCTGCCATGTACTAGACATGTGACTTACCTGAAAATGTATACAATTATGTTAAGTCTTTTGGAAAAGTTACTCCCAGAATTTACAGGTGTTTGATTATGGAAAGGAGAAAGGCACTGAGGATACCTATCCCAAATTTCTCCCACAGACAGTGCCATAGGACCAGTAATTAGAATATCTGTTTGATCAATATATATCTAAATAAATATATATCTAATTATACACATTCAAACTAATCTAAAAAAGTGGTCAGAAAATACATCCATCCAAATGGTTATTACTGAAATATTAACAAAGAGTAATGATATCAAGAACAAGAATATACAAGTAGAGATTTAAAATTAACATTATGCAGCCCTTGATAAAGGGAGGTCAATGATTTGTCTTAGACTTTTTAAGTTCCCATACTCATAGGAAAGCATGGCCAGTCAAGTCATTGCAGTGCTCGTGGAATTAAAAAAAGTTGATTCTTCCAAAAAAAAAACATAATAATGAATCACACTGTTCTCATGCTTATCTAAAACCTTTGGAACTAAGGTGTATTTGGAGAGGTTTGTTTGGATTTTGGTAGTTAGTGCATATAACACGTATTTTTAAAAACTCTGTAGCATGCTCTGTGGTAGTATCTTAGCATTAAACATATTAATATTTCTTTACTTAAACATAAATATTTACACTACATGGAATACATTTGCTTGCATTTACTGTAAAATGAATTTTGACATCAGACTTATAGAAAGTATTTCATTTTGCAGTTTTGGGTTCACAGACAGAGAGGACTGCTTTTTACTTAATTCACTCCCTCAAGTAAAGCCCTAATGGTGGAGGGAGTAAAGTAAATGCTCTAGTATAGGGGCTAGAGGTCAGGGATAGTGGGCACGTAGGATCACTCTCCAATACCTTCAACTCCTCCCTTCCATCTTTCCCCATTCTATGCTAATAGACTGTGCTCTTGCCAGAATGCACCCCATTGTTTGTAACCTTTGGACCTGATTGGTCCAGGAGTTTATTTAAGCTTCTATACTTTCAGAAATAAACGGTGTTTTCTGCTTCTCGCTCCAGTGTTCCTGCTTCTCGCTCTGGGTGTTTCTGCATCTCACTGGCGCAGAGCAGATTTTTTACCTACATCCCAGGGACTGGGGAGAGTGGCCCCACAAATCACCACCGTCCAGAGAGACCCCATATCGTCTTCCCCAGGGACCCCTTTCCATCTCTCTGGACCCCAACTCATCGAACGGACCCACGTGGTACCCCCCTAACCCCCCTTTTAAGTAATAGGGCTGATAAGATAACTCAATGCTCTGTCCATTTATCATAGTCAAATAATACTGTTCTGATTTGTTTTCATGTCTAGAAGAGTGTATATGAAATTCAGTGTATATGAAAACTTCCAAGACATACTCAAGTAGGATATGACCTGGGCCTTTGTATATTTACCAAGTTCTCCAAGTATCACCTAACTTGTGAATTACTGGTCTAGCCTGCATATTTTAAAGTGGTATTTATATCTTATTATTATGTATATCTTATTATTAGAGACATGTATATCTTATTATTAGAGACATCAAATTTAAGGTTGAAGGGACTGAACATTTTTCAGTTACTAATATCCTACATTACTAGCTTAATGAATAAGCTATAATAGCCACCAGTTTTTCTGTCTTCCCTATTTAAAAAATTGAGAAACTTTATTTACATGAGCCAAAAAATACCCTTTTGCATAGTTTAGAAGAGCAA
Source organism: Xerus rutilus (assembly GCA_028644305.1). Classification (NCBI taxonomy): domain Eukaryota; kingdom Metazoa; phylum Chordata; class Mammalia; order Rodentia; family Sciuridae; genus Xerus; species Xerus rutilus. Next base: position 100,261,666 of record CM053417.1, read on the forward strand.
CAATCAGATGCGGCACCCTAAGATAAAGAGACTCAGAAATAATAACATTTCAAAAATATTAGATGAGATCTTTTGATTACTCTGACCAGGATGGTCAGCTTATTCATACTGTCAGAATACAGAGGCCTATAAAGTTGAGAGTGAGTGCAATAGGATGCCTTCCCTGAATTCAACAAAATGGAAAACTGAACTTATTTTTTTTCTGGTACTATGAAAAATGCAAAGTTTCTAGTACTGAGATTTACTGTATTAAGTTGGCACTAGGCAAATATATGTAATGTGAAATGCAATAACACATCATGCAGCATCTGAATATGCATGTAAACTATTGTTTTCTTTTCAAAAGTGCCTGGCATGACCACAGTCAAATACTACCCTCAGTTATCAAAGAAACATCAGACTGATTGTCTACAATCCCCAATCACCACCAATGTAGCGTATTCGACCTAAAAATCCATGTTTGAGTTTTTCAGAATAAAAAATATTTTACAACACCTATAGATAAATTAGTAGGTTTTAAAACTCTAGCAGCCAAAGAAGATAAAGAGGAGCAAAGTGAGAGAGGGAAAAGGAAATGAGTATTAATTGAGGCTCTGTGAATAATGTACTCTTCTAGCTGCTGTACATGTAATAGGCCTATTACTCCTTTCAAATGAACAGAAAGTCTGGCTTACTGGGGCTACTTATGATGGCAAACACTGAATATAACTGGTAACTCTATATCATAAGAAGATGGATCGGGCTGGGATTGTAGCTCAGCGGTAGAGCGCTTGCCTCGCATGCGTGAGGCCCTGGGTTCAATCCTCAGCACCACATACAGAGCAATAAAATAAAGACATTGTGTCCATCTCCAAAAATAATTTAAAAAAAGAAGATGGATCATAATTCTTTAATAGTTAATGAACCACAATATTAAGTGGCACAGTGTTCAATTATATAAACAATAAAATAACTTGAAGTTTTACAAATGGAGAATATTTGACTAGGTGAATAGTTAACTTCATGTGTTATGGTTTGGATGTGAAGTGTCTCCCAAAAGCCTATGTGTGAGACAATGCAAGAAGGTTTACAGGAAAAAACAATTGGATTATGAAAGCCTTAACACAGTCAATAAAATAATCCCCTAATAGGAATTAATTAAATGGTAACTAAAGGTGGGTAGGGTGTGGCTGGAGGAGGGGGGTATTGGGGGGCATGGCTTTGGTATATATTTTATATCTTCAGAGTGAAGTCTCTCTCTGCTTTCTGATCATCAGGTGAGCCATTTCCCTTTGCCATACTCTTTCACCACGGTGTTCAACCTCACCTGGAGCCCCAAAGAATGGAGAAGGCTGTCAATGGACTAAGACTTCTGAAACTGTGAGCCCAAAAATAAACTTCCCTACCCCAAAATTGTTTTGATCAGGTCTTTCAATCACAGCAGTGAAAAAGTTGACTAAAACACCATGCTAAACTGAATAAGAAATTTATTATATGTTGTCTATTTTCTTAGCTTGTTGATAAATTATAGTGCCTTGACTCCTTAACAGCCCTTTGTCATTGGATTAAGATGAATTGGTGTAGCTAAACAGTCAACATATTCAGGAACTTAAAAAGCCAATTACGCAGTTATTTTCATAATTAAATTAAAATGATCTCTAGAAAATTTTTGTTTTTGTTTTTTGGTACCAAGGCTTGAACTCAGGGGTACTCGACCACTGAGCCACATCCTCAGCCCTATTTTGTGTTTTATGTAGAGACAGGGTCTCACTGAGTTGCTTAGGGCCTCGCCATTTCTGAGGCTGGCTTTGAACTTGCGATTCTCCTGTTTCAGCCTCCCAAAGTGCTGGGATAACAGGCATGCACCACCGCGTCTGGCTTCTAGAAAGTTTTTAATGCCAATAAAAAATATTGAGCATGTTCTCCTTGAGATGTATAAGCAGTTCTATACACAAATCAAAGAAGTGCCCTGCTGTATTTTGGATAATTAATATTCCTAAACACACTGTGTTCTTTTTAATAATGATTTCAAACTCACAAGGGACTATGGATGGTATTGTCTCCTTGCATCAGTCCTAGTAATAATAACAAAGCTAAGGGTGGATACTAAGTTGCTCCTGAGGCCTTTGTGTATCAATTCACTTTACATCCAAAGGTGTAATGCTAGTTGGTCAGGAAAGGATAGAAAACCAAAATCCTCTCTTTAAAAAAGGGAGATCATTAGAAAACCATATTAGTGATAAATGCTTACTATTTAAAAATCTTACATAATTTCTCCAAATATAAAATTAAACAACACTCTTAATTTCTTCAATCAGTATTGTACCAAACCAAAATGAATATTTAACTATTAATGCATGGCCTTTTAAATTTACTTCCCTATATCCATGAATCCATTTAATAAGAAACTATATCTTAACAAGTACAGCTCTAGAAACTAAAAAAATACCAAACAGTTCTCGCTTTTCAATAATGGTCAATAGAGATTATTAACCAAAAATTATAACAAAGTGTGGTAAATGCCATGATAGCCCTAAGCAGAACAGAACTTCTAAACATATCTATGAAAGGGAAAGTAGAAAGGAAGGATTCCTGGAAACAATAGTATCAACTTTAATCTGAAGTACCATTTGATTTTTAATAGGCAAAGAGACACATTGGACTTGGGGAGTAGGAAGGATGGGCCAAGAAAATTGAATAGCATAAATTAAGACCCTAAAGCAAGACATAATATGCCATGCTCCTCAAAACCATTAGTAAAAGAGAAAAACAGACCATGATATGAGAAGTGGGGAGACTGAGGCTAGGAAGGCAGAGACTGGTGTCCTATACAATGGGTTTATGGTAAATCCAAGAGTAATGAGGTAATATGTCCTTCTCAGGGTATTATAACTGGGTAATCATGATGTCCATTTTCCCCTCTTTGGTGATATTTCTGATCTCCCTCTTCAAGGTTGTATTCAACTTGTTAAATGTATAGTTATTAAAACAGGTAATATTTTTCCTATATATCTAACAACTAATTTGGGAGGAGGTCCTTTAATACTGTACAAATATGATCCTCATGAAAAAATGGTGTTTCTTGATTGAAACTCTCTTTGTGAGGGTTGAATTATGAGTTTCCAATATGCTCTGTTAAATTTGAGTAGCTTGTGGGATCTCCAAGTGGAGATGTACTTATTAAAGGAGTTTGTATATTGGTGTGATACTCAAAAGAGAGATGAGAACTCAGGATTTGTATTTGTGTAAGATTACAACACATGTGGATGAATCATCTTTAGAGATCTGTGTGCAGTGATACAAAGAGTAGTAATAATATACCCTTGGGTATGATTAGCATGAAAATGATAAAGGTACAAAGAAGCATTTGCTAGAGCAGTGATTCTCAACATGTGGTCTCTAGACTGGGAGCATTGGCATCAAATTGATACTCCATATAGATGCAAATTTTAAGGTCCCATGTTATACCTACTGAACAAAAAAATCTGGAGGAGATGCCTAGCATTTGACAAGACATCCAGGAGATTGTGATGCCTCTAGAGTTTGAGAACTATGAAATCATATAACATGTGTAAAAATGTCACAGTATATAGTAAGTTTAAATAATGAGACTGGCGAAGAATAAGAAGAAACAAAGAGGAAAACAAAATAACCACCACTGCCACCAAAATGTTGAATAACCTTAATTTTCAAGTTATTTTAAAACACTGTTTACAAAAAAATAGCATCTGCTTATGAAACGAGTCATTTAGAATTCTTTATCCATATAATATACCGTACAGTTCAACAGGTGTTAGAATTATACATCAGAGATAAAGTTGAACTGGAGGAAGTATGGAGCATAATTACATATTGCCATGCATGACCAAAGGTACAGGTTAACCATCATTCTTCATCCTTTGAAGAACCATTATCCAGAATTACAACATGCTGGATATTTGTAATTTGCCTATTTCATGTGAGAAATGAATTATTCAAAGGTTCACACCACAGTTGAGGTACTATAAAAATATAAATTTACTACTCAATAGATACAAGTGATGACTTACTAATTATATTTTCAAAATGCCTCTAATTTAAATTCATGTGTGATGGATACAGTAAGACAAGCAGCAAGCACAGGAGATAATTTAATCAACAAATGACCCTGTGAAAAGTGGTGAAAATGTAAGTTTCATTTAATTTTATGTTACTTTTTCATTTCTAAATTGTTAATTTACTTTCTTTTCATAGGTGGGCATTCAATGTGTTACTTGCATTCAATAGAAAATAACTAACCATATTAAAAGGTGTTTTAAGGACCATGAACCATGTTTCACTGTGTTCTTTTCATTTTACTCTGGATTTTTGACCAGATGTGAAATTTAACTTTTTCTGTCTATTTAATATGTGAAAGTTTAACTCCCAAGATGCCTTGTCAAATTGTAATTACACTTAATGCTGCATATTATTGAGAATAAAATTTCAAATGGGAAAATTAATCACAGACTTGTGAAAATATTTTTAAATTATGAAACCCAACAGTAGTTATGATCAATCTTTTAATCTACGTTAGAAATAATGTCTCTGTAAAAATATTTTTGACTAAAATATGTACTGAACTCAAAGCTATATGTGGAAAACATTCGATCTGAAACAATTCTTTTCCTTTTGATAGTCTGTATCCCTGTTACTATACTGTAAAATTCACTGTTCTTAGAAGCAGCCACTCTGTTAAGTGAATTAAATATATTATAACTTTCATTCTTCCAACAACACCGAGACATAAATGTAATTATCCACATTGTGCTGATGGTATATTTGAGTTTTTAAAAGTTATGTTATGGTTTCCTAGAATGTAACCCCTCAGCTACCTTGCTCAATAGACCTCACCTAACTTACCTCTACCTGCCTGTCTTCCTTTCTAACATTCCAGAAATTTACTTGAAATTCCATATACATAGCCAAAAGATCTTTCTCACTGAATATACACTTTCCTTGATCTAATATCCCTTTCCCTTTCCATTCCTTGTCAACAGATATACAGCAGAAAAATGGTAGTCAGGATAAAAACCTACATCTATGAACTACTGATGTTCTATGCCCCAGAATAAGATGATCATGTAGGCACAGCCCAGATCAGATATCTGATTCCAAATATCAAGTGGTGAATAGGGAAATAGAGAATGGAGAAACTCTTGAATATATTCAAATATATTTCTTGTACATATTTCATCCTAATGTTTTACTAAATTCTTTCAAAATGCAGTGTACCTTACATGATATTCAGCATAAAGAACACTTTCATCACCAGCAGTTTCCGAGGGAATGTATAATATAATAATGATGAACACAACAAGAAATCCATTTTAAGACATATGTTAAGCCTGCCATGGCTTTTTCTCGAGAAAAAATGCTTTAAAAGTAATTTTAAAGTCATTTATTTAGGACAGCCTTTGTACTTTCTCCATATGATGCTTTTAACAAGTAAAATCTACAGAGCTTAAATTTCTACCAATTAACTGTGGATTTTGGTAGGGGGTGGATCTAATTATCAGTGTTAGAACAGCAGTCTGACTAATTTGACCTATGATGCTCAGAAACAGTGAAGAGAAGAACTTTACCAAATATATGCTACTCAGCCAATGTTGCTTTAAATATGCAACTGGTTTAAAAATATAAGTGAAGGCTAGAGGAATTCGTGTTGGAAAAACTAAAATGAGTGAATATATATTAGTGATTTTTAGAGATTATAATTACTTCCTTTCTGCCTGTCTTCTTTATTCTCTCATTTGTCCTGTTGACATGTAGTTCACATATAAAATATTAATCATTCATTCAATTTTTCCTTCTACAAAATGATGAGCATGGGATTAGATTTTGGAGAAACACTGGTTATACTCTTGTTTCTCTAATGTACCATTTGTGAGCATTTTATCCTTTTGACCTAATTATCTCATAGTACCAAAAGTATTATCATAAATATTTGTCCACTTAATGTTATTGTAACATTGGTTTTATCATTACTTTCTCATTCTTTTATAGGCTTTATGATTTTAAAGGGAAATTATGTGCTTTTTCCTCAATGAAAAAGGTGACATATGGCTCATCAACTACATTGGCATTTCAATTTCAATAATTAATTTTATGAAACTATCCCATTTTTATAAGTAATATCACTTCAACACATATTGCTTACATTTTGTCACAGATTTTATCATAATGGCATTTATTAGAGAGAGGTCTTAATCATATTTTATAGATGAATCTTTTCACATAACAACTATGAATATATATTCTAACTATCAAATTTGATTTTAATCCGTTTACAAAGTTTCCCTCTAGAAGCTAGTTAAAATTTCAAGGAATCTTTCTTTTTATGGGTTGTTTTTTTTTTTTTGGTACCAAGAATTGAACTCAGGGACACTCAGCCACATCCCCATCCCTATTTTGTATTTTATTCTGAGACAGAGCCTCACTGAGTTACTTTGTGCCTCACTTTTTGCTGAGGCTGGCTTTGAAATCATGATCCTCTGTTTTCAGCCTCCTGAGCTGCTGGTATTACAGGCGTGCACCACTGCACCCAGCTCTTTTTATGTTTCATGAATAAAAATTCACCCTAAAACTGTTCTATCATACAATTAAGATAAAAGCCTTACAACTATAAATTTAGATTGTGAAACCAGACAAACATAAGGCTGATTTTTCTATATTATATTGTACCTTCGAAATACTGCTTTATCCTAAGGTCACGACTAGGCAGCCATAAGAGAAGAATCTTTGTGAGCACTTCCTTAAGTGTAACACCACAGCTAGAATGTATTCCTTTCAAAAATATGATTATGCAGCATCCAGTCATAGTAGTATCAAACACTAGGAGTTTCTGCAACCAGTTGTCTCTTGCATTGATTCTACAACTTTCAAATCAAACCAAATACCTTTTAGTCTTCCCATTGTTATTAATTGCTACTTAAAGCTAGGCAAGAAAGAGTTAAAAATGAAAAATCTAAATAAGCTAATTTCTAAAAATATTTTACAATATCCATAGTCATTGAATTCTTTTAAAAATATTTTTCAGTTGTAGATTGACACAATAACTTTATTTATTTTTATGCAGTGCTGAGGATTAAACCCAGTGCCTCACATGTGCTAGGCAAGTGCTTTTCCACTGAGCTACAACCCCAGCCCCTCCTAGTCACTGAATTTTAAAACTAAAAAGTAATATATCATCTTTTCTGTTAATGCAGGGTAATATTATATGTGATATATATTGCTTTTAATTATAAGTAGATATTTCATTATATTGACAAATATTGTATGAGTGTTAATTAACTATAGCATAAAGAGTTTAAATCATGAGATCTCCCTACTAAAGAGTTATGTTCCAAGTAAAATTTAAAGAAAATCATTTCTTAATGCAGAATATATATTCTTGATTATTGAATAAGAATCATACAGAGTAATTATATAAAATCAGAGATGTTATTTCAGATAAATATCAAGTGGTGACCTACTCCTCCATATATGTTTTAAATTCCTACATAATGAATCCCATAGGATATTTTCAAGCATTAAATATCACCTAGCATGATACCTGACGAATGTCACATATTTCATAAATTAGTTTTAAACTAGAAGTAACTGAATGGATGTGGTAGGCAGAATAAAATGCCTGGGAAAATGTTCATGTACTAATTCTGGGAATCCTTTCATATGGTAAAGGTAAGGACCAGTGATGGGGACTTTAGCCTGGATTATCTGAGTAGTTTCAAACTAAATGACAGGAGTCCTTAAAGAGGAGAATCTTTCCTTTTGAGGGTAAGGGGGAGATGTAATTATGGTAAGAAAAGATAAGAAGGTTCAAAGACATGTGAAATTCCTGTATTTGAGAATGGAAAAAAGGGATCATCAGGCAAGAATTATCCTTCATAACCTATTTCCTTGTTTGAACTTGAAGAGAATACTTGAATTTTTCTCTTCACTTATTAGTGAAAAGAATAATAATTTAGTTCTCTTATGTTTTCCAAAATCATACAATGAGGATTTTTTTATCAGTAAGAATTCTTAGACTTAAGAAAAAGTTTTATGCATTTAGACTGAAGATATCATTTTGATGCTTAACTATTTTGGCAATTAGCTACTTAGATCACTTTAAACTCAGGAGTCCACAGGGAACCACTGGAATCTCTAAGGATTTTTGGTAACAAGTCCAAAAATTTTTCACAGCTTTCTTGTTTTGTGTATGACCAGATGTTCCAAGATTATTTTGAATATTCCCTGCTCCAGACCAGGGTGCTGTCATTCCTTCCAATACACCTGTCTTTTAGCAGGAAATGATATTTAAGAAAAGTACTCAAATGTCAATGGGTTGGGCATTATTCCAAGGACTTATTCATGGACAAAACTATGAAATGTATATATTTCTGTAGAGTTTTTGTTTTTTCTCCATGTTAGTTCGGATATGAAACTTTTAGATGTGATAAACTAAAAATATTCACAAGTACTGAAATGTCACACTAAACCCCATTAATATATAAAATTAAGACATGTTCATCAAAATTAAAACTTTAAAGATATTTATTCCAGCTTGTCCTTTATTATTTTACCTTACTGAGTATTGATTCAGACATAGAAAATCAATTTTTTTAAATTAAAAGCTTGAATATATGAAGGTTTTTTTCTTAATGTTTTGGAATTTAAATAACAAGTAAATTTTCCATACTCTCAAGTGATAGAAATATTCACCCAGGACCTTATTTCTAGTTCTTTTGGATTAATTTTATTTTTTACATCTGTCTCTAAGTTGTTTGAGATATACCTTGATAAATGCAAAGAAAGTTCAATTTTAGCTTTTTTCCCTATGAATTTTTAATGATGCAAAAATCACTTATAAAATGGAGAATATATATTACATGCACCTATGAAAATATCAAATGAACTCCAATATTATGTATAACTATAATGCTTTAAAATATGAAAAAAATAAAAGTTATTTACTTTACTCCATTTCAATCATACTGATAGAAATGTTTACTTCTGTTGAAAGAATGTTTACTTCTGAACTTTAATTCATTTACATTCCTCAACACTACTAAAATCCAGGATTGAAAATGATCAAACATTTGTGTCACCTTCACATTGTTTACTGTTATTTTTGGATGCTATTCCTTTGCTTTGCAGTTTTATACTGTTTTCTTCTTTCCTATATTGATTTGTGGAATTTCCTACTAAAATATTTACATTTAAATTTATAGAATAACCCCAAAACACTAAACAAAAGAAAATAAACAAGATAATGAATTGTTGTTATTATGGAATATTTCTCTTTATTGTAAGCCATTCTCATATTTGAGAGAACAGCATATTTTAAAAATAAAGTTGTATTAAATCTATAGGACTTCCTAAAATTACTACATCTAGTTTCAAACATCACAATAAACTAAGTATTTGGTGCTGGATAATTTCTTGTTGTTCTCTGGGACCTAAAAGGTGTACAAGTTTACTACCTGTTAAGTAGTTTGGTAGACTAAAGCCCTACATTCTTTATTCATTCAATCTTTCCCAAACATTCGCTGAAAACATTCCATGGATATATAAGGGAAAAATGTTTTAAAAAATGCTGGTTCAAGCTAGGCACGGTGGTACACACCTGTAATCCAACCACTTTGGGAGGCTGAGACAGGGGAAATGCGAGTTCAAAGCCAGCCTCAGCAAAGGTGAAGTGCTAAGCAACTCAGTGAGACTTTCTCTCTAAATAAAACACCAAATATGGCTGGGGATGTGGCTCAGTGGTTGAGTATCCCAAGTTCAATCTCCAGTACCAAAAAAAAAAAAAATACTGGTACAGCTGTACCTTGCATCAATACCCTGCCACTATAGACTGATGCATACCCTATAGCAAACATCAGCTACTAAGTCATGAACCCTTAGGAATCTAGTAGGTGAAAGGATCTTTCATCACAAAAATATGCATAGTAAAGTGGGATAAGAAATATTATAGAATGACATAAAATCCAATGTTATTACAGAAAAGTGACAGTATTTATTTATTCTTACTTGCAAAAAATGTTCAGTATTGTTAGCTAATAATTTTAAATGATCCATGATCAAATTGGGATCTCACTGGAACTAAAATCTATTACAGAAATTTTTATTCCCAACTTGACTTTTCTTAATAAACAACTTATTTTTTATAACAATTTTGGATTCACAGCCAAACTGAGCAAAAAGTGCAGTGTTCCCTTTTATCCACTCCACAAATAAATACTCCCAATATTGACAATCTGTATCAAAGTGGTGCATTTATTGCAGATAATGAACCCAGACTAACTTATGGTTCTCATCCAATGTCCATGTTTTATGGCATTTCTCATTTCGTGTTATGTATTCTATAAGTTTGGACAACTGTATAATGACATATCTAACATTGTAGTATATACAATAGTTTCACTATTCAAAACACCTGCGATCTGTCTACTAATCCCTCCTTCTTCCCTGGAAGTCACTGATCTTCATGCTGTCATGGGAGTTTTTTTTTTTTAAACATGGTGTCATTTTTTTAATACCTTTATTGTGTTTTTACTTATGTATATGTGGTGCTGTGGATTGAACCTAGTGCCTCATGCATGCTAGGCAAGCACTCTGCCACTAAGCCCCAACCCCAGCCCCTGTTATGGGAGTTTTGAGAGAACATCATATAGCTGAAATTTTATACTATGGAACCTTTTCAGACTGTCTTCATTCACTTAGTAACATGCATCTAAGACACAATTCTCCAAATTACCCCAAGGTTTGATGGATCTATATTTTAAACACAGAATGATATTTCATTGACCACATGTAACACAGTTTTCCTATCCATTTACTTACTAAAAGAAATACTGGTTGTTTCCAAGTTTTGGCAATTAAAGATAAAACTGCTGTGGTGTCCATGTGCAGGTCTTTGTGTGAACATGAGCTTTCAATTCATTTGGATACTCAATAAGAGTGTGATTGCTTGATTGTATGGGAAGATAATAACCTACCATGAAGCTGGATAATCCAAATATCACAGTATTGCTAAAAGAGTATTAATTTGGGTCAATGGAATAGAAGTCCAAAAAATAGAACTACATAAATATAGTCAACTGATCTTTGACAAAGGTGTACAAGCAATTCAGTAGAACACTAATGATATTGCCACCTGGCCATAAGAAGGGTCCATGTGCAAGCATATTATTGCAGACTGCATATATTAGTGCCTAGAATGTTTTACAACTTAGTAATTTATTACAATGCATATTCTCTCCTGATAGACTATTTCCTTAGGAGATTATCAGAGGTGTGGAAACTTGTGGACATATTTTTATTCTGTAAAATAAATGGCTAGAGATAGGAACTTTAATACAACTTCTGTATCTTTGAATTTTAATTAATATAAAATTACTATAGATTCTGTTGAAGGTGGGTACATGTCAAGGTAAGCATGCATGGGTTAGATTCCAACTCTTGAACTTCATTGTTTTGTAATCATGAAAAATTGTTAGAATTTCTCTGAGCATCTTTGTTCACCTCCATCAGTAAAATATGAATAATAATTATATCTGCCATATCATTTTATTTGAATGGTTTGTACAAAAATTCCTATAAAGAATTTTGGTCAGAGCTTGACACTTAGTAAGCAATCAATAAATAGTAGCTATTGTATTATTAATAATGTTTCTTTGTATCTTCATTTCTGTAATCATATGAAGATGATAATATAATCATCCAGTACCTATAAACAAAACAAATATAGGCAAATATACCATATAATGAATAATACAAATATTAATGTAACATGAATTTTAGACTTTAGGTTACACTCTGAAAAACAGAAAATATTTTGGCATGAACAGCCCACTTTGCACTATTGATGATATTTGAATCTATGCATTGTTTAAAAGTAAGCCTTTTAAATGTGTCAACAATTTTTTTATCTTGCTAGACAAATAACTTTCAATAGATACTGCAAGCTGAGATACAGAGAAAAAAATGAACCTTGGAAACACTGCTTTGGAGACTTCAAAAGTCATCAGGAACAGGCACATTTAAGTGAACAACACACACAATTGTGGGATCTAAATCAAGTGTTTCGTATTATAAATGGAGATGATGAGTACTGAAAGCCAAAGATACCAGGGAGCTGCTAACCTTTGAGATGGGCTAAAAAATGCTATACATACATGGTTTCAAGTAAGAACTTAACCTATCTTTTATCACATTTCTTTTTGGCCTTTTAAGTTATAAAGGTCAATTGTTTTTGATAGTGAATTAGCACTTCTCAATATTTTTTGTGTGCCTGTTATATTTTCTAACACTTGCTGTATATTTAAAAACATGTTCTCCTAAATAAGCGCAAACATGTCCACAGCTTTTATGTTTTATCTGTGCAACTCCACAAAATGTTTCTTATAGATATTGTTGGAATTTTAAATCACATCACATCAATTCAATAGCTCTCAATTGCTGATCTATGCTTACTTTTGGTTTCTATTTTTTAAACTCTGAAAATTTAGCTCTGCATTCAACAAATATTCATTTAATGTCTAGTATGTATAGACAGTAGACTCATCATGTAATTCATCTCTTATTTTGTAAATCAAAATCATCTTTCAGCCTTGATACAATCTTTTGTGCCTGAATTATTAAGTCTTGTTTGCATTTCAGTATTCATTAGCATAGAATTCATTCCCATGTTAAATCCTAAAAGTTCTGTTTCTTTCCATAAGAACTCATTCTCTGCAAACTCATCTGTCACTTCCTAATCACACAAACTCTCTTTCTTAATTCTCTTATCATTTCTGCATCATTTGACACTTTAGGAAAATTGTTTTTTTTTTTTTAAACAATACTTTCAGTTGGTACCATACAACATTCTCATTTGATAGTTACATGAGATTATATGAAATACTTATTTCAATACCTGACATAGATGATATTCCACAACAGTATATTCTCCCTGAATTAAACTTTGTGTCTTCAGATGTGATTCTTATTGGAGTTTCCAAATATCAACTTTTCTTTGCCTGGTCCGCCTGAGACAAATCACTTACATTTCACTCATTCACTTTCTCCCATATTTGTATTCACTACCAGAATACATTTAGCACTTTAATGTCTATTTTCCCAGTCTTATCTTACCTCACAAGCACTCAAACATATTTGCACATCCATGCTGAGCACATTATTGGTATATGGCATAGAAATTGCTTTATCTTTCTCCTCAAAGCAGCTCTTCTTTCTCTCTGTCTTCCACACTTGCTAATTCTTCTACCAATCTTCCAATATTCTGGGTTTGAAAAACCTCATCATCACTTTTTTTCATAACATTCTATCAAACCAGCTGTTAAATTCTGTATGTTCTTCTACCATAGTGACTTTTACTTCTGGTTGTTACCACCTTTCTTTTTACCACCTCACTAGTTCAGATAATTTTACCAAAATGCAGTATTACAAACTTTAAGTTGTATTTCTTCTTGTCTCCTCCTCCCTTTTTATGACTTCACAGATCAATTTTAGTGTCATTGCAATAATGTATTTCCTCAGATCAAAAATGCCCATAATTCCTCCTCCTTACTGGATAAAATGTTGATTCTTATGTAAGCATTCTAAAAATGGTACATGTTATAGTTTAAATATGAATTGTCCCCAAAAAGCTCATGTGTGAGACAATGCGAGAAAGTTTAGATTTAAAATGACTGTGTTATATGAGTCCTAACCTAATCAGTGCACTAACCCCTTGATATGGACTAACCAGCTTGTAACTGTAGTGAGGTAGGCTGTGGCTGGAGGAGGTAGGTCATTGAGGGTATGCCTTTGGGGTTTATATTTTATCCAAGGTGAGGGAAGCTAGTGTGCTAGTGCTCTCTCTCTCTCCTTCATGGTGCAATATGCTGAGCTACTTTCCTCTGCAACACGCTTCCACCATTGATGTTCTTCTTCATCTCTGGCTCAGAACAATGGAGTTGGTCAACTGTGGGCTGAGACCTCTGAAACTGTTAGCACCAAATAAACTTTTCCTCTACAAAAATTGTTCTCAGGTCTTTTAGTTACTATCAGAAAAAGGCTCACTAAAACAGTACAGAAAGAATGTGGTAAATTTGTTAGTAAATCTAAGTAAAATTAATCATACCAAACTATAGATATAACACTCAATATTGAAGATTATACAAGAGAAAACTAAATACTAGATAATGACAGCAGGTGTGATGAGAAGGTTATTATTCATAATGGTTCTTTATTTAGGAGGAAGAATTATTCAATTAATTATTTTTATTTTGTGTGAAATAATTCATAGTTAAATTTTGATGGGAACAAGTAAACTGAGTAGAGAAATTCCAAAATGGAAGAAGGAAAATGAGAACAAGAATATAAAATTATATCACGCCAAAAAATTCTAGGTAAGAAGAAAAAAAGGAAGAAAAGGCAAAGCAAGTTGATAACAGAAAATATCATGCTATAAGTAAATTAAAATAAAAAATTATATTGATAAAATACATGGAGATATGAATAGTTATAGGCTCCAGTTAAAAGATAAGTATGGTCAGAGAGGATAACTACCTAGATTAATACAGATTTTTAAAAAAATCTATCGATAAACTTTTGTAACACAAATACACACCTGAATAAAAAATGAGAAAGCTTGAGGATACAATATAAACATATGAAAGTAAAATCAAAACCAAAAGAAAGCTAAGATAGATTTTACATAACAACATATAAAAAAAGACTACATGATAATTGAAGGATCAATCCTCTAGATGAATAAAACTATTTTATGGGCTGGGGCTGGTGCTCAGTGGTGAAGCGCTTGCCTGGCTCATGTGAGGCACTGGGTTTGATCCTCAGCACCACATAAAATATTAAAAAATAAAATAAAGGTACTGTGTCCATCTACAACTAAAATATTTTAAAATAAATATATTAAAATATTTTAAAAACTATTTTAAATATTAAATGTGTTCTGAAAACATCCTCTACATAACAAGGTGGAAAATAGCTGGAAAGACTTCACAGTAACTGATCAAATCAACAAACTTAACTGGAAATTTCAGCACACATGGACAATCTCACTGAGACAATTTATAACACCAATTTAATGAACCTATAAAAATAATGTTCTCCAATGTGTACCTAATACATTTTTCTTATTCATGTATGAAATTGTTGTACAAAATTGCCATGCACTGTGCAATAAAGCAAATGTTAGTAAATTTTTAAAAATGATTTTATATAATACAATCAAAGAAAAGAAAAAGAAAAATTACTGGGAAATGCATGTGGAAATTTAAAACAGTTTTAAAATCATGAGTCAAATAAGAAATAATGGGAACTTAAACATAATTAGAAGTAAATGAGCAAAGTATTTGAGATTCTATAAGGGATATTTTAATAATTATTTTATTTATAGTAGAAAATTAACCTAAGTATATATCATAAGCAATTAGAAAAACAAAATAATTTCTAATAAAATAAATTGATATATAATAAAAGTATAATAGTAAATATGAAAGTAGACAATATCTGAAGAGAAAAATAATTAAAAACTTCTTGAAAAAGAAATGAGAACCAAAGGAGAGAAGATATAAAAGAGGGAAGGGGCCAGGTGCAGTGGTGAATCCCAGGGGCTCAGGAGGCTGAAGCAGGAAGACTACAAATTCAAAGCCAGCCTCAGCAACTTAGGGAAGTCCTAAGCAATTTATTGAGAACTTGTCTCTAAATTAAAACCAACTAAATAAAAAGGGTTGGCATATGTCAGAGTGGTTAAGTGCCCCTGGGTTCAATCCCTGCTACAAAAACAAATAAATAAAATTTTAAAATGTAAAATATATTTAAAAATTTAGTCTATATTTTTGAAAGCTAAAATATATTAAACAAGTTTCATGGAACACAAGCCTTATGAAAACTGATCTAAGAAAAGTCAAAAAACCTGAAGCAATTGTTTAAGTATTTATTAGGGAAACAAAATCAGTAGTTAAAACATTCCCTTAAAGAAAACACCAGGCTAAGGTGATTGTATGGCTGAATTCTATGAGACATACAAAACAAACAAACAAACAAATGATTCCAAACATACGGAAACTTTTAGGAAACAGAAAATGGGACAATATCAATTCTAAAACAAATCTAGTGTCATCTTTTCTAGTGAATTATTTTGAAAGAATAAGTATTCCAAATTTGAGCTAATTGTTTTAGTGCTATTTTATTACTGAATAAATTCTACTGAAACTTTTATACCATTTCACATAGCTCATGGAAATATTTCTCCTATTTTATTGATGCATTATAATTATACCTAATGGTGGAATCTTGATTCCAAAGCTAACTAGGGCAGTGTAAGAAAATCATAGGCCTGCAATATCCATAAATATGAATGGAAAACTCTGAGTACGATACTGGGAAAAAAAATCAAGCAAAAAAGATACAATGCATTCCAAACCAATTTATACTAAGATTTGTCTTTGATGATGACACTTTTTAACATAATTCCAACTAAAATGAGGAGTATCAATCTCTTTTGCTAAGACAAAGAAAAATAAAAATGAGGAGTAAAATAAAATACTATCAATATTAACCTATAACATGACTGTGCACATACAAACCCCATTAAAGAAATCTGAACACAAATATTGAAATCAATAACAAATCCAGTCAAGATGTCAAGATTTAGAAATGTGTTATATATATTATTGTTATATATATTATTGCCATGTAATATATATATTAGAAATAGGCAGAAAATAAAATTTTATAGAGGATAGTTTATAATATTAACGAAAATATAATCCCTGGCAATAAATTTAAGCAAAGTGATATAAAGTTGGTTACACATGCCTGTAATCGTGTCTGCTAAGGAGTCTGATACAGGAGGATTAGATTCAAGTTCAATGCCATACCTGGTCAGAACCTACACATTAGTGGTAGAGTACTCCTGGGTTCAATCCCCAGAACAGAAGAAGAAAAATATAAGACACTCATGAATAAGATAGTAATGTATACTGAAACACATTCAAACCTGTGTAAGTGAATAAAGAAATAAAATATTAATGGAAAAGTAGACTCATTAAGAAAATATATTGATTCTTTCATGATTGATCTTTAGTTTGAGTGCTTTCCAATTAAAATGGCAATTTTTTTCACTGTGATACTCAACAAGGAAACAAAGAATAGCTGACACATGATTTAAGAAGGCCAATTAACAAAATGGATTGATTTGTCCTAAAAGAAAAAGATCAGTGTATACACAGAACCTTGATGTTACTGAGAAAGCTAGATAAACACTCCAAATTCATACTCTTCTATATCATAGAGATGTTCCTGAGAAGATTCTTTCCCTCAAACAATAATGTGTTCCAAGACCTTTTTTCAATCTGTGTAGGACTAAGTGACTAGTTTTCACCAATAGATTATAAGCAGTGGTGACATAATCTCTTGCAAACTGAGGTGTCAACGAAAGCATAAGTAAAAAGTGTCACATGTTGATGCCATAAAACACTAAATAGAGCCAGGCGTGGTGGCGCATGCCTGTAATCCCAGCACTTGGGGAGGCTGAGACAGGAGAATCACGAGTTCAAAGCCAGCCTCAGCAACAGCGAGGCACTAAGCAACTGAGTGAGATCTTGTCTCTAAATAAAACACAAAATAGGGCTGGGGATATGAGTCAGTGGTCAAGCACCCCTGAGTTTAATCCTTGGTACCGAAAAAGAAAAGAAAAAAACATTAAATAGCAGAACAATATAGCCATGGCTGTGCTCATTAGTGTGGAGGTACCTCTGAGAAAATGTTTAATTATAAATGAGTTCAGAAACACACAGAACTAACAATATATTATTTGTAAATAAATACATACATATATATATTTACATATATAGTGAAACCATTTTTTAAAGGAAGAGAATAATAAATACAAAATTAAGCACAGTTATCTTTTCGAGTGGGAAAGGATTAACATTTGTTAAAAATATGAGGCCTCAAAATGTCAGTACAGTTCTTTAGGTGGTGTTAACATGAGTATTCATGTTATTTTTCTTTATATATTACATATGAATATATATTCTTTTGTTATATGAAGTATTATATAATAAAAAATTTAAGGGAAGTTACAAAATAATCTTTCAAGCAAAATACTGCTCTTTTTCAAAAAAATATCTCTATACAGGAAACATATATAGGATAGATATCCAAATGGTAATAGTGGTTTTCTATGGAATGCAGAATGGTTGTAATTTTGTATAAATCAGAAGAATTAAATACAATGCAATTTTCCTAACTAAATAAAAATGGTATCAGATGATGCTGTTAAAATCCTGGCAGGAGATAACAAAAGAGGGTATAACTTAAATAACAATTGAAAGGAACTTAAAATTTTGGCAAAGAACTCAGTGTCTTACAGAAACTACACAATAATGTCCCATGTGTGCATTGCATTCCATAGCTCTTGAAAAATAGAAGTGTTTGTTAAATCATCCCCCAAAAAAACCTCATTTTGAAGTACATGAAGCTCCACGTCAGCTCAGCATTACAATTTTAGCAATATTAAATCAAGGCCAAGTTGATTTGGCACCTTTGGAAGAACAGACACTAGGAAAATGTCTCAAAACACCTTACAATACATAAACCTAATCCCAGTCTTTGCAGCATTTTAGTGCAATGCTCTCTGAGGACCTGCTGCATAAAAACTGGCTTATCAATGTTTAACAGACTTCAGTACAATGTTGAATATAGGATTACAAACAAATAGAATCACATGAGGTGAAATCATTAAGTTCCAGACCATTGGCAGCTAATTGAGGAGAGGGGGAATGTGAGGAGATAATTTCTATATTTAGACCAACAAAAGTAAAAATAAAGGCTATTTAGAAAGCAGAACATACATATAAGATTTATGTCACATTATTCTTTAACCTCATTTTAGAAAAGTATTCAAGAAAATGGCTCACTGATAGAAAGGAGAACTTAGAGTTGATCATTACATAAAGAAAGGCAACAATATTAAATACTTTTTTGTTGTTGTTCAGGCTTAAATTCAAATTTAAAGAATTTTACCAAAGGCTTTTTAAACAAAAGACTTTAGATAATACAACTGAAGCACACAATGTGTAAGATAAATGCCTCAAGACTTAGAAAGTTGCTTAAAGGAACATCATAGACAAAATAATATTCTCATAATAGTACCATAAAATCTTAATAAGAAAAAAGGCAAAGATCTTCCAGTAAAACTCATTTTTTTATTTTTTCATTGTAATCTAATATTGGAAATTATTTTTTCTTCTCATCAAAACAACTGGACTGCAGTTTACTATAAGCCAATGCTTTCAAATACCACTTGTCTGTCTCACTTAAAATGACATTGAAGGAAATTTTTTGTTGATGAGAGATAATCTGAGGGATAATATAAAAGAATATCACCAAAATTCAATTTTTTCCTAATTCGATGTAGGTATAAACTGGTGTTCTGTACTTGAACTAACACCTCTTACATTCCCAGGGATGCTAATATGCAAGAGATAGCACTGCTCTGTCCTTCACACATAGCCCAGAACTGGGTGATTTGAAATCCAGTGACAAAAACTTACATCAAAGATTTTATGTTTCTGACCACAAGATCAGGTATCTTGGAATAATTTAACATTACTAAAATATAAAATACTTGGAATATAGGTATCAACAGGAACTTGGATATAGGCACCAATATTTTAATGTTTAATGACAGCTTTATGTTAAAAAATCAGAAAAAGAACAAAATAGGTTTTGGGTGGCTTGAATCATCTTCTGTGATCTTGTGAGAGCTTAATCTTCATGTTTATAGATGGATGCTACTTACTACAAAAAGAATAGGTACTTTCTGAAATGATAAGGATTTATTTCCTCCTGAATGTTCTTTGCTATTTGTTTAAAAGGGAGAAAAAATCAGCTCAACTTTCAAACAGCCTGGCTTTATCCTTTTTTGACTCTGCAATACATTCAAGATGTAATTATATGCTGTTTGACTATGTTCTTAATGTAAACTAATACAAATATACTCTTTAACTTCAAAGGTTTCACAACTGTTCTTTTCAATTAAATGCAATTAATTGCAAACATGCTTTAGCTTACATATAGCATTTCCTCCCAGCTGAGAAATACTTTTACAAAATTTAAGATATGATCCTCAGAATGAAGGAAAAAAGATTTTTACTATGGAAATCTGTTTCAGTGTCTATTGAAGCTGAACACTGATGTTCCTATGATTCAGTAATTGCTCTATTTTACATACATATGTGTACATATTCAATTATTAAACATATGCATATATGTATGTATAATAGAACTCTGTACCTATATTCACCTAAAGGCATATACTAAGTGCTCATTAGAACACTATTTACAATAGTCATAAACTAGAAACTATTTAAACAGTACAATGGATATACAAATTGTAGCATATTTTCCACATTGTATTACTATACAGCAATGAGAATGAACCACAAATATGGAAAACTATATATACAATATGCAAACAAAATGTTGAAGAAAAGAATTCAGACACAAAGAAGTATATCATGTATAATTCTATTTCTGAAATGTCTGAAAATAAACAAAAATCTTAGGCTGTCAGAACTCTGAAGATGGATTACCCTCAGAGCATGAAAATTAAAACAGAGCAAAATGAGAGTCTGGCATCTTGGTAACATGCTGTTCTTGAGCTTCGTGCTAGTACCCCATGTGTGTTCCATTTGTAAAGAATTAGGGAGCTATCTACCTATGATACGTGCACCTTTATAACCATGGAAACACCTACTTAGGAATCTGTTAAGTAAACAGTAACCATCATTGTCATGGTCTAAGCTTCCCTAGAATTGACTATTACAGGAAGTCAAATGCATCCTGATGTACATGGTTTCTCTATGAAGGATTCAAGTATTGAACAAATGACCAACACTTTAGCATTAAAGCTAATATTGTATATGAAGTTCAGTTTCATTGTGAATATAAATGGATCAGGTAAGATAGAAAAAAGTTTCTTAAAGAAGACTGATATTTTCAAATACATTAGGAAGAATCCTCCTTATGTGGATCTTTTAAAAAGGAGAGAGAATCTTACAATGTTTGTTTTTTTAAAAAAATGGGCAAAGGTTCAAGCTTGCTGCTGTTGTTCTTTTTAAAGCACTTACAGCTAAATCCTACAGAAACCACTTTTGGATAGAAATGCTTTCTTTCTTTTCCCACTGATAACTATAAATTGAGTTGAAATGTCCCAATAAGGCAGGAAAAGTCTCTCAAATGCAAAGTGTTTTCAATGCAGATATCACAAGGAACATATGCCAAATCAAATAGCATCATAAAAGCCTGTATTCAGTAAGAACATTCCAATTTGAAAAGTTTATTTTTAAAAAAATGTTCTGAAGCCAAATGTAAGTTTGCATACATTAAATGCTTTCAGCAATGAAGAGAAAGGGTTTTGTAATTCCAAAGAGAGTTCTTAGAGCCAAAAAAGAACAAATAATAATTTAAGATTCAAACATTTGCAAAGATTCTAAATTCTTGGGAAATATTTCAGATCACTGAAAAAATATTACCTTACTATGGAAGGAGCAAAAATACTACGTACTCTTAAATAAGATAAAGAAACATTCATTAAAACCTTAACTTGAATAATTATATGATCACATAAAAGAAAATATCATGATCACTTAGTTGCTGCTGAAGGATAGAAAAAGAGGTAATCTTTATGAATGTATGATGATGGATTGAGATACTGAGTTATATCTATCCTAACAGAACCTCTTACCTTTCAGTGGGCAGAGAATGCGGGCATAATAGGTGAACACTGGCTAATATATTTAAAACCAAAAATCATAGCCAAGTTGTTCCAAAATAAATAAGAAAATATGGAATATATAAATCATGTACAAGAGGAAATATTAATTAGTCCTTATTTACAATTTTAGTAGATTTAGGAGAATATGGCATATTGGGAAAACAGAATAGGAATCATGATCTTTTCTCTCTACCTAGCCTATGTTCAAATTTCTGGTCTCCTACTCAACCGTATAACGACATCACACTACACATATAGAGAAGGAAATATTCTTATGTCTATTATTCTTTATTGCTTAAATTTAAAACTGCATTTTTTCATGATTCTACATTAAATCAAATTGCATGTTCAGTTGTGTTATTTTCTCACAAGTCAAGAAAATAGTTTAAATTATTCCATCTCAACTTTTTTTCTGGAATATTCTAGGAAAAAAACCCTCATTTTTATTAGAATCCTATTGGTCCTTTGATAACAGAGGCAATGACAAAATAAAGGGGAAGAGTAAGTCCCTTTTGCCCATAGAAACTTTTATATCACCGTGTAGGTATGAGCTTGGGAAAAGGGTGACAGAAGGGAGAGTGTGAGGATCAGCCATTTACAGATCAAGACTTTCAAAAATCTAGAGGCTAGCCTAATAAGAACATAGAATCATTCCTTCCCAATACTCTGTTAACTCCTTGAGAACATACCCAAAGTTCTATTTACATCCTTAAACCCTATGCTTAACAAAAGATCTGGTATGCATTCTATCCTCAGAAAACATCAGAGGAATCAGAGAATGAATCAAGGAATCGATAAATACAAGGAAGAATGGCAAGACAATGTAATATGGCATAAGTTTAGTTCAAGTTAAATCTATGAATGAATTCCATTATTGCCTTGAGAGGTAATGAACCACATTTTAGTTAGTGGATATCTCTTTCAAAGTTGAATGAGGATGACTTTTTGTAGGGATAGAAAAGAAAAGGCATTCCTAAAAGTGTGGTTATAAAGGTGACCGGAAAGGAGAAAAACAATGAGATCACCATACATCAGGTACAGGCTATTGGTGGCTTAGAGGATTAAAAAAAATCCACAGAAGTGCATTGAGCCTGAGGCAGAAATCATGTAGCAGCATTATGAATGGATGGCTTTTAGGAAGAAAGATCAGTGATAAAGAGCCCAGGTAAGAATTTCCTGAGATCACACACCTACAATTGACAAAAGACTGTTGAGTGATGACCAAGATAGAGATGGTGATGACTGAGCTGTCCCACAAACATTGCAAAGAAAGAATCTGAAAAATATGGCAACAAGATTATGGAGGCTGGGAAAGAAGCAAGATATATCTACAACACTACAAAGAAGAAAATAGATTTCTATTTATCCTTTGCACATTTTAATTTCTGGCAACTTCTGTGATTATCTGAAGCAGCAGAAACATCTCTCAGTATTTGCTTAGAGCAGTTTTTTTTTTCAGGGTCTATGCTAGGGACTTTTTTTTCCTGTTACCATGGCAATGCTGCCAAAATAATTATCTGTTCAAAGTTTCCTTCCTTACTTCAAACACTTCAGTGGCAAAATACTGGAGAAAAGAGATCACCATATTTAAATATGTATAGGTTTTATTTTATATTAAAAGTCTTGATACATTCCATTTAAATGGTTTCATATTGACTTTTCTCTGGTTCATTGATAAACTGACTAATGTGTATTATGGATCAGTTAGTTACCCCATCACATTCAAGATCTTCTCCATTGTCTTTCTTTATACAGAAGTTAGACTAAAAAATATTTACCTTAATAGACATGCAGCCAGGAGTAGCTACATAACCAAGTTTTTGCTAAGAGAATGGAAGCAGAAATCTTTTGATAAGTACACCAGGATACATTTGTAGCATAGACAAATTCAGCTGGCATTCCCCAAAACCATCCCAACCTTTGGAATTTCCTCTTTTGTCCTTCTCCCTTATATCGACTTGGAATATATATGTAATATCTAACTTCATAAAGTCATTCTGAGAATATAATGATGATACACACAAACTTAAAAATAGTAAAATAGAAAGTTGGAAGAAACCTGAAATCTTAATGGCACACCACTGCTCAAATGCCTGCCACTGGATTTCTTTTTATATGAGAAAAATATGTGATGATCTCTTTGTTACTGACAGGTGTTTTGATGTTTACAGTTGAACACATTATCAAAACTCCCCTTTATATACATTTGTTATATATAAAGAGGCAAATGACCAAATATCTACTGTCAATTCCTAGAAATCTAATATTAACAGCTACTATCTATTTTGTGAGAATTCATTTATTTCACTTAGTTCATTAAAAAGAGAGCATAGGTGGATCCTCTTTCTGACTCTTTCCCCCTCTCTCTTTCAATTTTTTTTCATTCCTGTTGGTGCATTCTGCACTGTCATTTAATATTTGGATCTCTTCCTATGGATTAAGATCCACAAAGAAAAAAACATTAAACCTATGTAAATAACAAATTGGAACAAGTCACCATAAGTGTGAGTAACTAAAGACTTAATATATTGCATCCTGTGAGAATCTATCATAGTTAGTGGTGATGGGGTCTTTAAGAAATCAAATACACAGCAAACAAAAGTTTCAGTTTTCTCATAAAGGAAATTCCAGTGGAGCCCATAGAAAGGGATATCAAGAGTTCTACATGTTGTGATTATGTGAGAAGCAAGTGCATCCCACATTGTCAGCACTAGGGCACCATCCCAGCACCACAGACACCCAAGGAGACCACTGCATGGTGCAGTGTTGAGCAAGCATGATGGTCTTTCATGGCCTTTGCCGCATGTGCACTGAGTATGCAGTCTGGGGCCAGAAGAAATGCTCCAGGTGAATGTGTCTGTTCGGATCAGGGCTGTTTGTGTACACAGGCAGCAGGCTGGAAACTAAATGTGAGAGTTTTTTGTTTCTTGTTTTTTTGTCAGGCCTGGTAAATGTTTGCAAAACCAAGTAATCCAGCAATGTAGCAATGTGATACTGACCAAGCTCCTTTGGGTCCTCAGGATTCCACTGTAGACCCTCCTCATGCCAGCCTGCTGTACTCACCCCAGGGACTACCAATCAGTTCCCCCCTCTAAACCAGGCTAGATTTCCTGCTTTCTAATGATAAACCAAATGAAGAATCTATTATCCTCTTTGGCTTTTCACCCAATGGTTGAGTCCTCACTGCCAAAAATACCATTTATATGACCAAGATGCAGTAGCATTTGGTGTTTCCTATAGGGAAGCAGTGATGGCTTTTAAAAAGCTACTAAACCAAGAAGGATTGACTTTCATTGTGAAAGCAACCACTTTAGTATGGTTGCCTTTGATTGACTAAAGTTGGCATTAAAATAGATGATTTTCCCCACAATTTAGCTTCTGTATTTTCTGTTTTTTAATGAGGCAATGTGTTAAGGAATTTATATAAACTATATAACTTCATAACAAAACTGTAACATAGATGATCTTCCATATTTCTATTTTAAAGATAAGATCTTTGACATAGAAAAGGTTAATATCCCTGAGAATATATGTCTATTATATGCTGGAACCTAAATGGGAATTCAGAGAACTGGACTAGAGATCAAAGGATTTAACTACCAGATAGTATTGGAAGGGAAAGAAATGAATGCACAAATGAAAAACTATAAACTTAATCCTACTCTTTAATAGTAAGCTCCTCATCAAATATTAGCTGGACAATTGTGATATTCATCACATCTTTCAAGATTTTCTCACAGCCTATAATTAACCAGAACTATTGGTTTACATGCTAGTAAATTTGGTAAAGCATATATGGAATGCCGAAGGTTTATTTTAACAAATTTTCTCAATCCATACATAGTTATGTCCTACAGCTGGAGAATACCAGTTCTTCTCACAATTAACAGAAATGTTTAGAAGTCAGCAAGGCAACATAAAACTTAAGTCCCTTCATCCCCAACATGTTCACTGTGCCTATGATGAAGTTTAAGATGATTTAAGGACATAATTGAGTGTATCATATCTGATCATTTCAAAGACAACTGCACAGAAGAGGTAGTGCATAATCAGTAGAGATTAAAATTAATGAAAGTGGTAAAAAATGTACAATTATTACATATCTATTTTTTGGTGAAAATAGTTTTGATGACACTTTCTCCAGGCCATAATTTCAAGAGCCATTCCATTTGTATAGCACCAATGCTAGAGGAGAAAGGTAGGAGTATGCTAAGCTATATGATAATTGCTGAAACCAGCCTGAGTGTTGTGAGGTAGGATACTTAACTCAAAACAAGTGAATCAATTTTCAATTCAGATTAAAATGTTCTCTAATTAAACACCTAATAAAATAAAGATCTATCAGGAGTAAATGGGATAACTGTTCTTAACTCTTGGAAGGACTAACTCATACATATTTGATGGGAATGCTTAAGGAACTGAAAGCTTAAACAAGCAACTCCTTGGATATCTTGGGCATATGAACAAATGACATTGTCCCCAAGTGGAGAAGCTTCAGTGCTTACTCTTTGCTTTTGGGAAAAAGACCTTGTCTTATTTATGTATTTAAAGAATTCGAATGTACCTGTAGAAATCAGAGCACATGAATGAAAACTACTTTCTCTGGAGTTCCAAGAGTCTATCTAAAATGCCTATGTGTTCAAGATGATCTTCTGAAAGAACTGTTAAAAGTAAGAACAATCAAAGCACAAATGGTAACCCAAATATTTGCCAGGAGGGCTGGGGTTGTGGCTCAGTGGTAAAGTGCTTGCTTAGCACATGTGAGGTACTGAGTTTGATCCTTAGCACCACATAAAAATAAATAATAAAATAAAGGTATAAAAATATTTGCCAGGAAAGTTAAGAGTTATATGTTTGATTTTCTGTTCCTCTTCTGTGTCAATGACAAGTTTATAATACTTAATAACAGCTAAAGACTAAGTGAAGTTGCTCCAATCTCTCTTAGATTTAGATGGAAGTTACAAAGTATGTTACTAGCTTTCTGATTCCATAAATTAGCATTTCAATTTTAGACTTAAAGAAGAGCTTATTGACTAAGTTTATAGCTTAAATAGTTGTTTGAATTTTATTTTTCACTGAATCTCCCTGATATAGATACCATAGAATAAAACAGTATGTCCTCTTTTATGTCATTTCCTTCTTTTAAATCCTATTTTATTATCCCTTTTATTTTTGGCAGAGCCAACCAATATTAGTCTAGGGTTAAATTTTTCTGACCATGATAAACTTTTCTACATGGTCTCTGTCAGACAATTCTGAGATGACCAAAGTGAGTGCTTTTGAAGTTAAATCCTAATATCTTAGACCTACAGCTTATGTAAAAGGCCACTTTGATGAATCTCTTTTACCATAACACCTTGAAAACCTTTTTTCATGTGTATATTAAAAGATATACATATATTTAAAATTTATATTTCTTACATGTTTTTCTCATTTAAATATTTTACTTTCTTCAAGGGAGTCTAAAGCATATTTTAAATGCAATACTAGTACCTGAACAAATTGTTAAAAAACAAGATGATTAAATACCATGTGTAAGCACAAGTAATTACTACAGTGGGTGAATACTGTGAGTTTCCATCTAAGCATTGATTTTTATAAATGACCTTACCTTCAGGAAATTTTCCCTTAGGGATTGTCCAGTGTTTCAAAAAATCCACAAAAATTAGATCTGTATGGGTATTTGTGTCTATAATGAAATTATATTTACATTAATATACATAAACTAATTTAAAGCTACATTGGCTACACCACTATTCCTGTTTGGGGAGAAGAATGATGCAAACTGTTGGATTGTAAGAACAATGGCCTTTTTGACTGTTTCATTAAACTATTATTATTTTTTTTGTTCTGACTCTAAAAATCCTTTACCAGAAAAAAAATTATACAAAGCAAACACAGGACATTTTTATATAATACTACACTGAGCAGTATATTAATAAGCATTGTCTCAGGTGGGTACAAATAGACTTCATTTTTCATGTGATTCATGGTAATTATCAGGAGTAACCAAAAAATTACAAGAATTTTGATACCTATTTAATTGTAAGAGTCATATTTTGTACTTATCTATCAATCAGTCTCATATTGAAGTGATATGAGCAAGGCACTGGAGGCATTTAATTGCCGAACAGCCAAACTTTCGTCCAATTGGTCCAGAAATTTTGCCTTTTATTTGTATTGCTATTAAAAGCAAAACAAAATGGCTTTCAAGGTACTGGCAACCTTCCTACCAACCTTCCTACTTATTATTTCCATGCAGAGTTCTCAAAAAATAGTAAAATATATGTCAAATGCAGTATTGCCATGAATTCAAATTATATCAGAAAGTCTCAGAATAAAACTATGTCTTTTAAAAATGTATCATTTTTGAGAAAACCATTAGAAATATCTAATCTATTTCTGTATAAAAAATTAGGGGGACACAACAATGCTTTACATGATGTCAGAATTCTAGAATATGCATGCTTTTATTTATCAAATTTAATATGTGCTAAGAATTATGATACTGCATAGTTTAGTGGGCTTTATTGAAGCTGTAATCTCAACCGTTAAGCCTTGGAAATGTCTTGTGGACTATATCAAAGGAACACTCGGAACATTTGCAGTCTTAAAGATGCTAAACATGTTAGTGATTTTGTAATTCAGTTCTGAAAACTACTGAATTACAGCAATGTAAAACTACCAAGACATTACCCATGGAGCTGGGAAGACTGCCAGGAAGTGACTAGGTTGAGAAGAACCTTCCTTATTAGGAATTTGTTCGATAGCAACCTAGTAAGAAGGGGGAAAGCAGTACCTTCCCAAAATTCAGAGGAAGAAAAATTATAAGTCTCTGAGAAAAAAGAAATAAAACATATCTATCCTTTGCGTGGAAAATTTCATCATAGTTTATTGAAATGTATGATTTTCTTTTTGAGAAAACAAATATACCTGGTCTCTGTTGAGTATACTACAGCCAGACACAGTGTTCCATGCCTGTAAACCCAGCAACTCAGGAGACTGAGGCAGAAGGATCACAAGTTCAAGCCAGCCTCAGCAACTTATTGAGGCCCTAAACAATTTAGCAAGAATCTGTTTCAAAATTAAAAAATAAAAAGGCTGGGGATATGGGTCAGTGGTAATGTGCCCCTGGATTCAAACTCTGGTATAGTACATAAAAGGAAGGACTTTAATACACATATGACATTCCTGTGTAAAGGAAATTGCTTCTTTAAAGCAAAAGCCATAAAAAAGAAATGGAGTTCTCACTTAACTAAAATTAAAAATCAATGTAAGTAGAGAAAAGAAAAACACAAAAATCTTAAAAGTGGTTAGATCTAAATAGAGATAATAATAGTGAATTATTTTTAAAGTTTTACTTAGGTGTATTTATTAAAAATTCTTAAGTTAATAATTATTTTATGTTAACCAAAATCTATAAAAATGTAAAAGAAAACCAAGAAGTTACAACTAAGGTACAACTAAGAAATAACTCCTTAACTCTATAATGAAATACTGAATTGGAAATCAATCATAAATTTCAGAAATTCATTATATATTTTAATATTCATATAATATTCATTTCTATCATATTTTAAAATGGGCATCTCTTCACAAAAATTCATAAAATAGATATAATTATATGGTTGTCAAATATTTTCCAAAAGACTTGTAAATTTGGAATTGGCTTTACTGATCAGTGTCCCCAAAGTGAAGTATGTGTACTCTTGGTATAAGAGATTAATTTTTAATTGTATGCAAAATAAAATGTAAGTACTTAAACTGTGAAGATGAATGGTAGGAAAAGATTGAACCAGTCAGAGTACACAGTAAACAAGAAGATAAATTCTATATTCCTGGTTCCTCATAATTAGATTTATACATCTTTGATAAACTCAGTTTCAAGGCAACAAACAGCTGGGCAAAAAGGTTTGGGTAAAAATCTGGAAAAGTAATTTAGGATTGGCTAGTCTGCATTCTGATTCCAGGTTAGCACCCAAAGACCAAACCTAAAGCCAAAGACAAAGTTCTTTGGGCATGAGGCAGAGGTGGAGCATTCAATACATTGTCATTGCTTACCAAAGCAGCAAGTTCAACTTAAGAGACTAGTCATGTCAGTTTACCTTGTCTGATCCTCAGCTGACAAGGTAAAAAATGAAAGTAATAATTGCACCTATCTAGGAAGGTGGTACTGAGAATTAAATGAGATGATAATTAATGTAACATGTTTAGCATAGTACCTGACACATAATAAATGTTTCCTTTTAGAAGGTGTTCATTCCACACTATGTCAGCCATCATCCTGAGAATGTGTCTTCGCTGTCATTCATATTTTCAAACCACTAACAATTATTGAGAGTCATACTTGTCTGACTGGCTTGTTTATGGATTCCTTAGTAGACTTTACTGAAAATATTCTGTAAAGCATGAAGAAATGGGCAAATAATTTGATTGAATTTCTTTGAAAGCATTTTCTAAGATACACAGCAGCAATGAGTGATAAATCTCGATTAAATTATGTGGCCCATTCTGAAGAGCACATGCTTCAAATGGACTCAATACAAAACTTGACACACAGGTTTGATGAGTGAAAGTCACTTATGTCTAAGTGAATAGGACGGATATTAATGATGTCAATACTTTCCTAGACTTAATATATGAAAGCTGAGATTCTCAGTATGAGTTAGCATTAGAACTAAAAAATGGAAACTTCCCATTAACCAAGAATCTTGTTTTATTTTTAATTAAACCAAACATGCTAATAAGACTGCTATTTTTGTAAATTAGATTTGTTTTACTTATATTAATTAAAACAATGTTATACTTATTTTTAATTTTTGAAAATAATGCCTTATTATTTGTGGATAGTCCTGCTTTTTCACTTTTTGAACATAAAGTTTCCTATTAAATACATTTTAGTAAAAAGTGAGTCAAATATGCAGATGCTAATACACAATGAAGCAGGGAGTATTTAAATTTTCCTATTAAACACATTTTAGTAAAAAGTGAGTCAAATATGCAGATGCTAATACACAATGAAGCAAATATACAGATGCTAATATACAAATTCTTTGGATTAGAAAAGGGGGGATAAAGGGAATGGAGGGGGCATGGGAAAAGCAAGGACAGTAGAATGAACTGGACATAACTTTCCTATGTTCAAATATGAATACATGACCAGTGTAACTCCACTTCATGTACAACCAAAAGAATGGAAAGTTAATCTCTATGTATATATAATATACCCAAATACATAATACTGTAATGTATAACTAAAAATAATAAATTTAAAAATAAATAAGTCTCAACCTAAAGAAAGAGATTTAGTATATAAAACATTAGTAATTAGACATGGTAGACACAGAAAAGGTAGGACTAGAAGCACTGGAATGCTTCTACTTTGGAAAACAACGTGCTAGCTAAAGTTTTTACTCAGTGAAATCAACAGTTGAGTTTTATTTTATAACTTGATTGTTCTTTCAAATAGGTTACAGTATTCAAACAAAAGTGTGTTTGAATACAGTCTTGTTAGTGTAAAGTTTTTAAATGAGAAAAATGTTGGTAGTCTTTACTATCTTCAAGTGAACACGTATGTTACATAGCAGTAATTACAATTTGACAATCAATTAGCCAAATTACTAATCAGTCGCTGTCAGTTGAAGTGCTACCTAAATCCTCCCAAGAATTAGGTGATCAAATTGATGAAAATGCAAATGGAGTTATTTAAACAAAAATGATATGTTCAGCACAGAGTTTCTATTTGTAATGATTGCTCAAAATTTATTATACACATGTACAGCCAACAAAAATTAACAGTAAAGCATTTCTTGAGCCAATTATTTTATTTTACATTTTTTGGCCATCATTAAGGAAACCAGAGATAAATCCATTACAATTTACTACCTGTCCAAATCCTTATTCTTTAGCATTTCCTTAATATTTAAGAACAAAGAATATTGGGAACTATATTCATTAACCTCATCCACCATTTTAGGTGGGCAATTTGGATGTCAGCATTGTTTTTAGGTTATCGTACTTATGAGCCCCTTAATAGTATTTGAAATATTATGTGTCCCCTATATATCTTGAAAATGCATGCATATATTTTGCATGTATTTATTTGTTAATCTAGTCTTTCATCTTTAAAACGATCACTCAGTTTTGCAACTTACTTTTACAGGAAACATCTTTGAATGAATTTAAAAGGCGAACAATGAAACAAAGACAATCACAATCAAATAAATGTTCTATTATTTCTTTAAAGTAGCCATAATTCCCTATCAAACTCTAAATTTTAACATGGGAGGTAGAATCGATTTAGCTCACCTCTCTGAGAGAAGCCCCAGAACCTTATACTCTTTCCTAGTCTGCTTAAAGATCACAGTAACTATTGGGATTGGTGGCATGTAGGACTAAGACACGAGTAACATACTGAGAGAACAGAGTGCTGTCTATTCCAATAAAAATGTGTATTTAATCCACAGGAAGGAAAAACCCAGTTACAGCTCATCTTCTCACATCAAAGAGAGGTTTGTTAGGGTGTGGGTGAGTATATTAATCTGCATTACATTTATATGTATACAGTATGTTCACAATATATATTTTCATAGTGAAGAGTGAAGCACATGAGGAACAGCTTGCCTTTTAATGAGTTTAAATTCACATGTTGTAAAATTCTAACCTCAACCGTTTTCTGATATTCCAAACTAGCTGTGGTCAGTGTCATTTCTTGAAAGCCAATAGATGGCATTGTTGCATCAGGCAGCTCCATCCTGTCTTCAAAACACAAGATTTTCTAACATTATCCAGGTTTTTGTAAATGTCTCCAACATCTTTATATAAATCGTTTGAAAAACTATGTAGAGAAAGTTTTCAGCCTCTATGATTTTGACTTCTTTCTGGGTTATTTCTTTCCGCAGTTATGTAAAAGTCACAAGAACTTTCAATCTTCAGCATATCCTAATTTTTGACCATATTCTTTTCATTTTATTTAAACCCTAAGCACAAGCTTTATATTAGTTGCAGAGGAGAGTCCTGGCTTTCCACAGCCTTATTTCTGACTGAGATTGGTGGCCAATTCTATAATGCTATAGGTCATTTAGACCCAGTGAAAAACCCATTTCTATTGAATTAAATATGGTCAACTTTAAGAGCAAATGTGTGGTCAATGCTTTCAGTCATTTCTGCTTTAATAAAAACAAAATGTCCTTTTTTCTCCCTAGAGATGGAATCAGGTTATATAAGCATGTAAATTTCAAAAAGTCATCAAACTTTTAAAAAGTGAATCCTCATTAATTAAATGTAAAATTTTCCTCTTCATTTGAACTGTATTAAGAAAAGCATTTAATGGCTTCTCCTACTTGAAATGATTTCTTTCTCTGGATATAATTTTGAGGACGCAGTATTCAATAATACATGATAGTAAGGAACAGGCAAAAGTATGAAGTGAAAAAATATATCTGTATATATATTTACTTATATTTATATATCTGGGCATAGTGGGACATGGCTGTAATCCCAACTAGTTGAGAGACTAAGGCAAGAGGATCACAAGTTTTAGACCAGCTAGGTAACTTAGTGACAGCCTGTCTCAAAATAAATATTTTTAAAAATATTTTTTAGTTATAGATGGACACAATACCTTTATTTTATTTACTTATTTGTATGTGGTGCTGAGGATTGAACCCACTGCTTCACACGTGCAAGGTGAGAACTCTACCACTGAGCCAAAACTCCAGCCCTCAAAATAAAATTTTAAAATGAAAAGTGCCATGGAAGTAATTTAGTGGTATACTATTTACCTAGCAAGCACAAAGCCCTGGATTTAAACCCCAGTACCAAAAACAATCTATACCTATATATCTACATCTCCTTAAAGAAAGAAATATATGGGTATATAGGTATAAATAGATATATATATATATATATATATATATATATACAGAGATATATTTAAAATTTTCCTACAGGCTGGAATTGTGGCTCATTGGTAGAGTGCCTAGCAAGTGTGAGGCACTGGATTCAATTCCCAGCACCACATAAAAATAAATACATAGAATAAAAGTATTGTATCCATCTATAACTAAAAAATATTAAAAATAATTTCCCTCATATTTTTGGATTTTCAAATAAACTTTAAGAATATTGTGTTTAAAATACCTACTTTACTATTAAATAGGAAGCATTATTGAACAGAAAAAAGGTTGAAACATGTACAGTGAAGAAAGAGAAATAAGGAAATTGAAATGTGATATGTATCCCAGAAAATTATAGAATACAATAGCATTTAAATCACCTGCAGGCCACTTAATTGTAATTGTACTCACATAGTGACTGGTCCTCTTGAAACTTACTTTCCAAATTTAATCTATACAAAAGCTTCTATTTTTCTGGGATGAAATGAATAAGAAGTAGACTTCAGAAAACAAAGTCATGCAATATTTTGAGTATGCTGAATTGAATAAGATGTGTTTCCTCTCATTTTCCAGCAGAGCAGTTCACTATAAACTTTGAACACACACACACACACACACACAAAACCTTTAGGTGGAAAAGTATAATCTGTATGTGTTTATACATTTTCTCTACTTTTTCTCCTGTATATGGAAGCTGGAGAAAAAGAAAAAAATGAAATTTAAAAAGGGATCTCAAGAAAATAGAAGGGAGACCAATAGAGTACAGGAAAGCGATAGAGAGGGAAGGAAGAAGGTAGGGTATAGAGAAGTACTGGGGCATAAAATTTATCAAATTATACTACACCCATGTATGAAAATACTACAATGAGTCATATATATGTATAATTATAATACACTAACTAAAATAATAATAAAAGATCACTAGAGTGAGCAAGTGGATCAAGAGAAGGGAGGAGGGGAAGGAAAGAGAAGGTACTAGAGAATGAGATTGATCAAATTATGTTATGAGCATGTATGATTGTGACACAATGAATCCCACTACTATGTATAAATACAATGCACCAATAAAATATGAAGAATTAATGGCAATCATAAGAAAATTGGAGGAAATCTTTCAAATTTAAAGTACACTTTTTCCAATATATTTATTGGTGCATTATGGCTGTACATAATGGTGAGATTTGTTGTTACATATTTGTAGATGGACAATAAAAAATATAATCTGTCTGATATCATTTTCCAGGTAAAATCCATTTTAAATCTTTGAATATTAATTTAAATTTTAATAAAGTTCTTGATCTCTAAAACAGTTTGCTTTTGAAAAAAGGAAAAAGTTTTCTGCTGTCATTACACTAAGCAAAAAATTAACTTTAAAATCTTAAAATAAAATACACTTTTGACCAACATTTCCTCATTTTCCCCAATCCAGACCTGTAGAACAGAAGCAAATACTAGGTTGAACATAAGCCACATAACTCATGAAAGTTACAAATATGAAACTAAACAAAACAAAAAAATACTGAAATAAGAGTAAAAGGTGAAAGTGTATAAACTTTTAGTTACAAGATTATTAAATACTAGATAAAGTTTTTAACATTATTGGTGTAACCTGGGGTTGTAGCTCAGTGGTAGAGCACTTGCCTGGCATGTGTGAGGCACTGGGTTCAATCCTCAATACCACATAAAAATAAATTTAAAAATAAAAGTATAAAAGTTCCTAAAAAATTATTGGTACATTATAATTATACCTAAAGTAAATTTGCTAAGAGAATAGATACAATAAGAATTCTTGCCACCAAAAAACTAAAACGATGAGGTGATGGATGGATATATTAATTTGATTGCGCTACACATATCATCATGTAGCACACTTCATACATTTTTGTCAATTATATATCAAATAAATCTGGGGAAATTATACCTTTCTGTAATCCAAGCCATTTCTACCCTAAATCCAAGATTGCTTTATTCTACCTCTTCCCACTACTCCTCTGTTTTCTTCTCTCCCATGCAAAAAAATACATGCAAAAATCACCAATAAAAGAAAGAAATACACATAAGAACATTTCTAGTACAAGAGGCTTTGATAAAACGCAAACACATTTCTAGTACAAGAGGCTTTGCTATCAATTTACTTGCAGGTAAGACTGATCTTACTTTCTCCAGGGAACAAACATTTTTTCCTTGACAACTCAAACACTGAAGCATGACATACTTAAATCTTTGGAGAATAATAGTAGCAACTAATATTTTCAGGGCCACAGACTAAGATTACAATGCAGTATATGGAATTTTCTTTACAAGAATATTCTACAATTCTTTGCTATATTAACCATAATTGTTTGGAAATTTATTTCCACTTCATTGCAAAGCACTGTGTGTTATTTGGTAGTTCTTTAAAATCTACTTCTTCTGAAGACAAGCATTAGGATAGTCCATAATACCCTAAAGTTTCTAATGCAAATGTGCAACAATAACTACTTAAATATCCATATTTTCCTCCCACTTCGTAATACACTCAAAGCCAGACCTTTACAATGAAAGCAAAGATTGAAGAATACCCACATAATTCAGAATAAAAAGTTTTTGAGAAATCTTTATTGTTTGATTTTCTTATATGATTGCCACAATATTCTGATAATATGGGTTAAAATAGCGAGTTTAGCATGTATTTGACAAACTATTACCAGGTATAGGGTACTGAAGAACAGATATGAAATGCATGTATTTTAATGGTTTTATGAAAAATCAAAGGAAGGAGAAACTGCTATGAAGATTTTGAACTTAAAAAATTATAAATAAAAGAAAGACAGAAAGCATAGTGGAAAGGGAGCAGGGGAATAGGGGAGGGCAGGGAAGGGTGCAGTGCTGGGGACTGAATTGGAGCAAATTATATTGCATGCTTGTATAATTATTAGTTCTCTAATATCAATTCAGTAAAATGAACCTCAATATGTATTACTGAAATACACTAATAAATATCTTAAAATAAAGTCATTTGTTATAGCTGATCATTTTATAATTTGTGAAATATATACAAGAGGGGAATAATTTAGAATCATTGTCATGATTTCTTAATGTTTTCTCCAGATGAATTAGTTTGTACAATTGTTTGTTATTCAGCAATGTATTGAGAAAACAAGCTCAAATCCATAAGGGGATATGACATTTATTCACATAGCAATAAATCTTGTCTCTCATTTACTATCAATTTTTTATGTAATCTGTTTCAATATTTGATGTTATGATAGATAAAATAGTGTCCTCTTTTCAAGATTTTAAAAATAATCTGAAATGACTACATTATTTATTTAAAAATTTTGCTCTAGACTTCTTGAAACAATGCATATATACAGAGGTCAATATTTCTTCCTGACAATAAAATTCTCTTACCACACTCTTAACTACTTTCTGAGATAGCTACTACAACATTTAGGTAGATCTCTTTATGGAGAGAAACTTCCCCTTTTTTGCGGAGGAGTGTTATTGGGGATTGAACTCAGGGGCACTCAACCACTGAGCTACAATCCCAGCCATTTTTTGTATTTTATTTAGAAACAGGGTCTCACCTAGTTGCTTAGTGCCTCGCTTTTTGCTGAGACTGGTTTTGAACTTGATATCCTTCTGCCTCAGCCTTCCAAGCTGCTAGGATTTCCGGGGTGTGCTACTGTGCCTGACAAAATTTTCTCTTTTAAAACTAAACTGTACCTCCAATAGCTTCAAACTTTCCAAGTCTGAACACTAAGAACTTTGAATTGTTAACCTTTGAAATATTTCAGAAGAGCTATCATATTTTCCCTAAATATTCTTCCCATGGTGTGGTATCAACACTCGTCACGATTTATATCGCTCTATCTAATACATTTTCCAGGTTGTCAATATGTCTTTAACATTTTAATCCCCTATATTGCAAAGGAACATCTGGTGCCAAAACAATCAAGATATGACTGGATTAAAGATCAAGGATAATAAGATTAAAAACCCGAAAGACATAGAATATGAGCAAATTGGTTAGGCGTAGAAGGGAAGAGGAAGGAAAGGAGGAAAAAGTGAGTGAATAATTCAGGAAACACCTGGTACAAATGTCAAGTCTCTGTTGAAACATTTCACAGCATTTAGCATTACCAGAAATATAAGTAAATCTACCTTGAGATTGCCAGATAAAAAGATTTAATATTGTCATGTAGGTTTATAGCATGGTTTTGTATCTTATTCTTTGGAAATAAGATTTTTTTCTTTTTTCTGTGATCTTTGTAATCTGGTATAAGAGACATAGACTTGGGCTGGGGTTGTAGCTCAGTGGTAGAGTGCTTGCCTAGCATGCATAAGGCACTGAGTTTGATCCTTAGCACCACATAAAAATAAATAAAAAAATAAAGATATTGTGTCAATCTACAACTAAAAAACAAAATTAATAAAAGAGAGATGTGGAACTCAGCCACAGCCCATGAGAAGTTAATACAGTAAACTTAGGGATGTTCACAATGTTGGAACATGACGCTAAGACAACAAACCAAAAAAAATGTCCCTGAACTTGGATTTTTACTTATACCTGTACTTATTCTCAAAACAAATATTTTAGCACTGAAATGAACCATCTAAGATATTAGGACTATTAATATTAAGGAAAAGTGACATTTAACTACTCTGCATTTCATTCAGAGGTCAGATTATTATAAACTTGAGAAAGGTCAGTATATAAATGTTTCTGTCCAGTGATGGGATGGTGCACTAAGGGCTCATATGCTGCATCAGGCTCAGTAATTGATGTGTTCTATGGAGCTTATCGAACACTTTAGCTTTAAAAATTAATAAGTTGCCCACTATTTAATAATCTGGAGTTTCACTTGTGAATACATATTTCAGATTCATGCCAAATTTGGATGATTTGATGATACTGTGACATATAGTTTTTTAAAAAAATTTTTTTTGTAGTTATTCATGGGCAGAATGCCTTTGTTTGTTTCTTTTTGTGCAGTGCTAAGGATAAAACCCAACTCCTCACACATGAGAGGCAAGTGCTGTGCCACTGAGCTACAGTCCTAGTCCTAGGACATATTTCTTGAAGGCTACCATCAGTGGGATCACTTCTCATATGTAGATGGGTTATAAATTCTTCAGTTTTTCAGCCATGCTTTCCACTTTGTTGTTGTACCTACCCCTTCTTGTTATATCCCATATTATGGAACTATCCATTTGGCCACCATAGATATTTGAGTGACAGAAAACATAGACAAACTTTGCATTTTTCTGTGATATTGATACTCATATTCCATGAACATACTCTGGTTTTACCAACATCCTTGTACTAACTGTGACATTTAGTAGGCTATGTATGTCCTCTTTATCTAAATTTCTACAACTATAAAATAATTTTTATGACAGAGGTAACAAATATATACAAAAAACTTTTAGAAAAATATGTAGAACACAGTGAATCTCTATAATGTTAGCTAATATACCTCTCATTTTCCTCTTCCTTCATTTTCTTTTTCTTTTCATTATCACCATCACCATCCTCATCATCACCATTACTACTATAGCTCTTTAATATGTACAACTCACCCCCTCTGACAACACATCAAAATACACCTGGCTTATCTAGAGTCAACTCTGAAATTCCTCCAAGTTCCACAAAATTTATTTAATTAATATATTTGTCTTCTTAATATATTATCATTACACAATCCTGTTTTATTAGTCTATTCTAATAGAATACTATTATTTCATCACCAAAGTTAAGCTTCTCAGTGCAGGGAACCTTATTCATCTATGTATCTCTTTTAGTTTAGTGAAATTTCAATATTCGTATGCTTATTAAGACAATAAATGATCATAGGCTTTCATTGGAACAGCAAATAATGCTGTATGATATGAAAATAAGCTCACATTATCTGTACTTCTTTTAATTATGTGAACTTAACTATTAGGAGTCTCTGCATGTTTGTTATGCTAATACACAGTCCTCATGTATGAATATCCTAAAATAATACTATTTAAAACTCTTTCACTGAAAAGTCTCACTCTTCTGTTGTGTTTAATTACATACTTTCCAAAGCAGATTTTTTGAAATAAATTCCAGTCAATTCTATAACTATTATAAATATTTAATTACATTCTAAAAGAGCCTAACAAGCTCTTTTACCAGTTACTAAATTATTTTCTCCATTAGATTAGGTTTATTTCATTGATAAAATCATGGCTTTATTCATGAGTGATTTTGTTTTATAAATGAATAATCTAATAAGACAACTCAATTATCTATTGAATACTTCCTGTTATTGAATGGCAGGTATAGTTTTTTCTTTTAATAACTATTATTTTCCCAGAGTTTGGGAAAGCAGAGTCAGTAATGAAATGTGTAGTCATGCCCCCATTTCAGTGCTTCTATGCTGAAATCAGCACATAATAGCTCAAACAGAAGTGAATGCTGAGACGCAAACCTGTGGAAGGCTAAACTAGGGATTATCTCAGTGATGTACCCATCCCTTTGAAGAAGGCTCCCTTTGGTGTCTTTTCAAGCAGTTGCTTGGCTACCTATTTTCTAACAATATCCCAACCAGATCCGTTTAGTCTTTCTCTTTCTCTCTGAAAAAATAAGCACAATCTTGGATGATTTCTACCTTGGTAACTCTCTTTTCTTTCAAATTGTTTCTAATTGATTATTTCTTAGAAAAAAATCTTAGGCTGTTTTCTATATATAACCTTTACCAGAATTCACTAACTATACCTGTCTACCACAGGGAAAGTAGTGGGGACAGAGTTAGAACAAATTATATTCATTGCTTTTATAAGTATGTCAAAATGAATTCCATTGTCATGTATAACTAAAAATAACTAAGAGGAGAAACTGAACATTAGAAGGTTGTGCTCAGTAGCACACACCTCTAATCCCAGCGTCTGGGGATAATCAGGCAGGAGGATTATAAACTCAAAGCCAGTCTCAGCAACCTAGTGAGGCCCTAAGCAATTTAGGGAGATCATGTTTCAAAATGCAAAATAGAAATGGCTGGGGCTGTTGCTCAGTGGTTAAGCACTCCCTATATTCAATTCCTGGTGCGGGGGAGGGAGGGGAAGAATATTAGAGAACAAGTACTTTAAAGTTATTTTCTTATAGATGCCTGAAATAACAGGAGACCTTAAGGGGTCTTTCCAAGTTTAATTGTGTAATTGGTAACAAGGCAAGTCCTCTAACTTTAAGCACACCACACTGGCCAACACAACATAAATATGGAGAGCTGAATAAAGGCAGGCCAAGCAGCAAAATTCTGATCCTCCAGAGTATACACTTCTATGTACTACTATGTAATACACCCTGGTGCTATCCATGAAATGTTTCAGGATGTATGAGATCACCATGAACTCTTATGCTTATAATTGCATCTTAAATAAGTTTCTAATTTGGTCAACCAAGATTGGATGGGCTAGCTCTTTTAGTATCAGGGCTTGCATTGCAAGCTCTGTTTGTTCAGAAGACTGTTCATCTTCTAGTTTTCATGCCTGGGATTTTCATGAGGTTGAATTTGGATAAATGCATCACTAGGATGTATAGAAATAAATGTAGGATTTTCCAATAACATTCATATCATTCCCAAGGTTTCCACATCCTCAATAATTTCTAGTTTCCTTTAACTGATTTCCATGAGAGTAAATACAATCCAGAAATGTTACTTAAGAAACTAATATATCAACATCCATAAATACAAGACCAGTAATTATATGATAGTTCATATCTATCAAAGATTTAGCACTGTGATAGGCACAGAGAGATGGCTTAAATTAAAACTGTTATAATCAATAATGTAAACAAAACAAGAATGTTACAGTCTCCTTGAATTTGATTTACTCAAAGTTCAATTGTACTGGTGCTCTAAGAATTCAGACAGACATTTATTACTTTAACTATAAAAAAACATCAAGATGAGAACATTAGGTAGATAAACATCCAGCTTTATTTATAGCTATCTGGTGACTCATGACAGTTATCTCAATTTTTATACTTGACAGAACAGGATTCCAGGTATATGTAAAAGAAAACTGACCAAAATTTCATGATATCTAGTATTTGATTTGATCTAGATAGATTCTAGAGCACTTCAGCACCATGCCATGGAATGGATTATAAAATTTTCAGTTTAGGGTACATGGTTGCCCTAAGCTAAACAATGATTTTGTTACAGTTGAATGATAGGTTAACAGCTGTAATTTGAATGTTTTGCAATAAAGTAGTATTTTTTTTTACCAGAATGTACTTTTACTCTATCCTGTAAATATTTATTGATTATATATTTTGCTAAGTTAAACGCAAACGAATAATCACAGCTTCATTGTAAATGATCTCACATTTTTAAAGCAAGAAAAAACCCTTATTTTTGAACTTTCTACACAATATCTGAAACACACAACAAATAATTACACAGTTGCTGTTAATGCTTGATAATAATGTAAACAATCCAAATATTGGGGTTAAAGTCAAAGACTAAGGAATACACCATTATTTGCAATTACCCTTCACTTAGAAACTACTTCTGCCAACAGATTCATAAGAGAATTCCATTTCAAAAATTGTACATATAACTGTGACATTGTGAATTAAAATTTTATTTTCTGTTGAGTCATGCTGGTGGCTACCTGGCAATAATCTATTAAGAACGCACCGATGATTACATGGTAATCAAGGATTTAAAGGATAACAAACTCTGTTGCAGAAATTCCATTTTGTAATTTACTCTTTAAAAATTTTGTTATGGGAGATAAAATTCAAAATAGAGTTTATTATGAGTAGGAATTCTGTAATTTGGACATTCACAAGAGTTTCCCTACCTTCCTTGTTTGGATTTCTCAACATGGAATTGTGTCATATAATTGCCAAAAGAAGGCAGTGTCTACTAGATTTTACTTGGGTGGTAATAGTATAGATGAACTTCAATTTTCAGAAGCTGATGAAACTTTTAAAACCTGAGGTAAATAAAAGAAAAATCAGAGCAATACTATTTTCAATCTGTATGATATTCCTTATTGTATCATTATTTTATATTCTCTGAAACAGTACCAACACAATCAATAACTCAAAGAAATTAACAGCTTTCTCTTAAAAAGTGAGCTATATAGATCAGAAAATCTTAATGTGTTTTTAATATCCTTTCCTAAGGAACAGGATGTTACTGGTCCCTTGGACAATAAAGA
The DNA here is from genome assembly GCA_028644305.1 of Xerus rutilus. Lineage (NCBI taxonomy): Eukaryota > Metazoa > Chordata > Mammalia > Rodentia > Sciuridae > Xerus > Xerus rutilus. The sequence goes on from CM053417.1 coordinate 100,304,527, forward strand.
TTAACTTTTATACAAATTAGACTGGCTATTCAGGTCCAAAAGTATTTGCTATGAGGAATAACAATTGGGAGAGAATAGAGTGCAATTTAAGTGCAATGTAAGCATTACATTACATTCTTCAGTGACTTTGTTTTGAATGTCCTCTTCTTGTGATTCTAAGTGAAAAATAAGTTTTAAGAACTCTCTTCATGTGTTACATAACAATACAACTTCCTTCTATCCCTTCCTCTTTCTGGATTCAGGTAAAGATAAACCCTTTATTACTTTTTTGTAAATGAAAGCCACTAACTTTTTCTTTGTTCTTAATCAGATTCCTCACCATGTTTTTTCAGGCCTTGAACTTGCAATTCTCCTCTAATCCCAGTGACTTGGGAAGCAGAGGCAGGAGAATTGCAAGTTCAAGGCCAGCCTCAGCAATTTAGTGAGGCCCCTAAGCAACTTGGCAATATCCTGGCTTGAAATTAAAAATTAAAAAGGTCTGGGGATGTGACTCAGTGGTTAAGTACCCGTGGGTTCAATTCTCACTACAAAAAATAAAACGAAATGGAATAATATATATAGGTATTTGTAAAATATATGACACAAACTATGTAATATACATGTTAGTTATTATTGATTTATTATTATAAATGCTGTTGCTTCCTTCAAATAATTGTTAATCTTTCTAAAATACAAAAAATTAAATCACACTCTTATATCTTATATCATGCCTCTTAACAGACCTCTAGTATTTATACAATTGCTTTTCAAACCTTAAAATTTGGTTCAAAATATTCTTAAAGTTTATGCAGTTGTCTTTTGCCATGGCCTTAATCTTTGCAGCACTCTAGATGTAAATAACTTTTCATGAAAAACAGACTCAAACCTCCCCATCCTGTGCTCATAACATTCCCTCTTCCTAGAATGATGTGCCCACTGCATAAATACATACACATATGCATGTACATGTATGCATACATACACACATGCATACACCTGTCACTCTGGATGCCTACTGATCACATTACTACTTGCCTCATCCCAAGTAACCTTTCCCACATTGCATTACATAAAAATTGTGCCCCTACTGTTCCTTAAGATTATTTTTCTTGTAACATCTCTAATACTCAGGGCCTCCACATTTCACAACAACCTGAATATGCTCACTCCCTTTTTATAATGTTGTTGTACTTTTATACCTTTATTTTATTTATTTATATGTGGTGCTCAGGATCAAACGCAGTGCCTCACAGATGCTAGGCAAGTGCTCTACCACAAAGCCACAACCTCAGCCCCTGCCCCTTTTGAGATTGTAACTTAGTGACTGTAGGACCTAATTTCACAGTTTTATTTATCAGACTGTCAGTAGAATATGTGCTCCATTTAAGTTTGTGTTCCCTAAATTCAGTCACAATTAGAACATTCAGATGGATTATTGTTTACTTCCTTTCTGAAAGCCTGGATTTCTGTTTATATTTCTCCTGTTTAAGTATGCTCTTCCACAATAGGACCCTGATCCCAAGGGGGGAAAACAACTATGTCTAGAAAAATCTGTGAGAATAACATCAATTCATTTTTGACCATGCATCAATAAGAATCCTCATATCTAGGTAATATCAATATGTGTTACACCAGTACTTTTCTGTGTAAAAATAATAATAGGGTAAATATATCCTTAAATTCTGAAGTCTTTCTTAAAAATATATTTTAAATTCACTTGAAATGTTAAAATCACCCTCATTTTTATGGAAGTATTGCTATACCCCTCCTGAGTTCTGAAAGTAATTGTTTTGTGAAGGAGCTGTTAAACTACTGAGTAAATAACATGTCTTTTGAAATTATCATAATTACACATATTTATATAGCAGACTGCAAGGAATTGTTACCATAATTACATAAAATCCCACATATAAAAGTTTCTCTTTCCTTTATTCATGAGCTATTTTTAATCTTCATCATCTTCATCATCTACACTCAGTATAGAATAAATAATGGTCTATTATCTCTCCATGAAATTTTGATAGGAAGTACATTGTTATCATGAGTAAAAGAACTTAACATTTGAATCTTTATAGAATAAAATGTACATCCACCTACGTAGTAGCTAATTTATAGATCATGGATTATATAAATTCTGTTAGCCTTAAAATCTAGGTCATGACCTAATTTGTTTCCTGATTAACCAAATTTATCTCGTTGAAATTTCATGTAATCAGAATTCTGTTGCAGGCATACAAAATGTACATAGTCACTCTCAAATGGCTGAAATATTACTTGTTTATCCTCAGTTGCCTTAACTTCTTAAAACCATGGTTGACAAATGTCTATCTTTGCTTGCTGCTCCTTATATTGACATTCTCCAAAGTTGTCTTATGGGAAGGTGTGTTTTCTATATTCAACATGCTTTCTCTCCTCCCACTGCTATTATAGACATTTCTGTGGATTATTCTGTACTTCTGTGACTCTCAGACCGGTAACTTCTACCTTCACTTCCTAAATGGCCAATGCTCTTGAACTCAGGTACTTCAAATGCAGCATGCCTCAAACTAAATGGTATTCCCACTTGATCTATTCTTTCTCACATTGCTGTAACACTAGCTGTTGTCTCCCATAGCCATTGAAGTAACTATTTTACACTGTTTGTATATCCTGATAAGTTCCAAAATTTTCATTTTATCTCTACTCACTTGGTAAGTTTTCTTATCATTTTTCTCTAGACTAGACTATGGCAGCAGCACGAAAATGTTTTTCCCCATTAGTCATTTTAACCCAGCCAACTCTGCACTCCCACTAGTAAACCTTTGCTGTGCAAGCTGCTCAAAATCCTGCAATAGCTCTCCAGAATCTGTCAGGATATAATCCAAATTCCTGAATGTGACCTTCAATGTCATTATCATTGCCATAATTATAATTTTATTCTCATATCTCAACATTGCCCCTTTCTGGAATCAAACTTCCTGAGAAGCCTTTTCACACCAAGAATATATCATATATCACAAATTTTTCCTTGTTACCTGGATTATTCTTGCCCACTTCTGCCTCTTTACCTTTAGCTGAATGGAATACTAACAGTAATCCTTTAGGATCACCTTAACTACAAGTGGTCTTTCCCCTTTTTTACTTTTCATTTCCTTTTCATATGCTTCAACAATCTGATTTACATTGTAGTTTATAGATAAATATGTCTGTTCTCTCTCACAATGGTATGCTTCAATGGAGAAAGAATGTTATGGATTTTAATATTTCCCTTGACTAATGAAGTTTATGGCCCACAGTATAAAATAATCTTTGTGAATGAATGAATAAATGAATGATACAAAAGTCCAGAAAAAAATGTATTAATAATGCTACATCCCCAAGTATAAAGGTAAGATTTCAGAAGGGATGGAACAAATAAATTTTCCTTTCTCCATTGAAAAACTACTTCACAATTTAAAACAAATGTCTGTTGCCTGGCATATGTTATGAAAATATATTGCAATGTACAACAGGAGAAAGACTGAATTCATCATGTGATTCATGTGTCTGTAGGCCTTGACAGTAATAATAATTGTTTGGAGTTAGGTATACATTGAAATTCTCTTTTATATTTCTGACCATTCCTTATCTTATAGGCACTTTTTTTAAGTAAAGGAGAATTAGATAGGTGGAAGAAAGCAGACAAAATATTATTAAATATATATAGTATTCAATTATTAAAATGGAATTAGAGTTGAAAATAGTGAGTATGAAAGACTATTTTCTTTTAAAATTAAGAATACTTTTAAGCATTTTAGTGATTTTTAATAAATCATTCTACTGATTCATTATCTTGAGTCATACTATGCACTCATGAGAGAAAAATACTATAAAAGTAGTAGACACATTTTTCATGGGTAAAATTATTTACTAATTTTTATATCTAGGTATGTTTGTTAAAATATTTTAAATGTAGAATTATAAGAATAATTCAGCAAAAATAATGCTTAAAATAAAATGATAAGAATCATGACCTTGACAAAATTAAACAAATTATACCTGAATACAGCTATAGGGTCCAAAATGAAATTATTATTTTTAACACAAGGTGGAATGGCCAAAGCAAGCCAATGAACTCATCCACTACCACAAACATTTAACATTTTCTATGATGAAAATATTCTGTATCCATCATCCTGGTGATATTGAAATGCACTGTACTTACCATTTAGTTTTTTTGACCACACTCTGCAAAGTATCTCACAAAATCAAACTTTATTCCTTCTGTCTTGCTGATAACTTTGTACTCTTTGGTTACAATCTCCCCATTTCCCTTATTCCCTTGCTTCTGGTAGCCACCATTCTAATCTCTGGATTTAGAGTTCAGTTGTTTTTATATTGCACACACGAGTGAGAATATATGCTATCTGTCTTCCTATGTTTGGCTTGACCTTTTATTTATAGGTACACTAGAGATAAAGAAGCCCTCAAATATGCACATATCTCAAATATATTTGTCTTTTATGAATCAGCCTTAGGTATTACCCAACTCAGGATAAGCATACTTTTTTTTCTTAAAAACAGTAGTGGAATGTATCTTATTATAATTAAGACCCTGGTCTTGTGGATATACATGATGGTAAGATTCACTGTAGTGTATTCACACATGTATGTAGGAACGTTATGTCCATTCTAATATCTTTCCTATTCCCATCCCCCTCCCTTCCATTCATTCCCCATTGTCTAATCCACTGAACTTCTATTCTTACCTCCCCCCTTATTATGTGTTAGCTTTTGTGTTGCTATAAAAAAGGGATGAAAATTATCTCTAGGTATTACTATAGAGTAATATCCTGAAAATACTGGAAATAAAGAAAATGAGGTGAAGAAAAAACAGTAGTGGCAAAAAGATGGCCAGTATATCCAAATATTAAGATGACAAACTCACTTGTGTCCTTATTCTTTGTATTTAGTAATTGAAGGAGAACATTTCATCCTTGAGAAAATATTAGTCTTAATATATTGTTGAAGTTGTTGGGAAAATGGAAAGCCTATACCCTGAATTCCACACTTACTGCACTGTTTTTTTTTCTTTCTGGCAGTTTCTTCAAAATCTTTAGTTATTTTAGAGTTGAAAACCATATTATCCCAAGAGTAAAGAATCAAGTGGTACTTCTTAAGGAATATATCATTGCTCTTTTTCAACCAAAGTAGTTTTTGAATATAGTAATTGCCCCTTTCAATCAAATAGGTATATTTTCTTGTGTTCTTCTTCCTATTTGTAAGATCTTTCCATTTACATTTAAAAGAACCTTCTTGCATGCAAATTAAAAGAGAGGATCCTATACCTTTATTGTCCAAGAAACAAAGTGTTTTCTATTTCTAAATATTTCTTGAGGTTACATGGAAAACTACCATTTGTGAAATTCCTCTAATTCTGTTACATGCATTTCCCTATAAAATCTACCAGACAGTTCATACCATGACAGAATGTAAGTGCTAGAAAGAAACAAAGACATCAACCAAAGCAATCCTCTCATTTTATGGACATAAGATCTAAGGAAGTGCTATATCTAAATCCTTAAAATTTTGAAACAGAAATGTAACATGGCCATTGATTGAAATAAAAAGCCTCGAGTATTTACAGACTCTACTCAATTTTCTTTGCCTCAGTTCAAATCTCAGGTGAACTAAATATCCTGAACAACTCTAATTTTATTAGATTCTTGTCAGGTTGATTTAGTTTAAAATAATGAGGAATCAAGGGCCTCATTTCAATGATGAAATCAAAATACAAGTGAATAATCAAGGTCACAGTTGAGAAACAGCATGTTGCAAATAATCTAAGTTAATAATGTAGATAAAATTTTTAGAAATGAACACTAGAAAAACTGTATTATGATTAACTGCAGACATAGTGATGTTTTGTAAATATTGAACCTTCTAATTCCTTGGATCACAAGGTAATTAAATTGTAGTATTGTTGAATTATTATAGTTTTAAATTATAATACTATATGCTTATAAGTGAAAACGTAGAAAATACAAAAAAGCAACAAAGCAAAATACTTATTGTTCAAATTCACAAATATCTGTGTTATTTTTAACCCTTAATAGATTTTGCTTAATAAAGCTATTCTTCAAGATACTTAAAATTGAGTGAGAAGGGAAGATGGAAGCGAAGAAAAAAGGAAATGGCCATATTAATAATGTCAAATCACTTATGTCCTACAGACTAAATATTCTACAGAAGCCATAGAAGGATGTCTCAATAGGAAGTGAGTGAGCTTTACTGAGGAGGGTGCAATCTGTGCTCTAAAGAAGCAGTAAAATATTAATAAAAATTGCCTCCATATATATGCCACAAAAAATGAAGCAGTATATGGAATGTTTTATCAGTAAGGGATAATATGATTATCAAAGGCATGAGGAATAAATCAATTTAAGAGTAATGTAGTAAGAAAATTACATTAAGAAAAGGGTCTTAGGACTCAGCAGGCTTGGGATTGAAAGAAAATACAAGATAAATGATGAAACATAATTCTGGAATGTCTTAATGGAAAATCAAATGGTATAATCAAAGCAGAAAGATCAGAATAGTCTGACAACAGGGTGCAAAACAATCCAGAGTGGGAAGAGAAAAAGAGGCAAAGACATGTTAAAAATTATTTCAATAAATCAAATATAACAGATTGAGTATTTAATGAGAGTGATAAAGGGATAGTATCACAAAGAAAAAACAAAAAGATCTATATATGAATTCTATTATGTACTGATAATATGATTAATATTTTTGAAACCTGAGAATTTTTTATTTTTCCTTTAAACTCAGAGGGAAAAGAAACAATGTAGGTGAGGGGAGATGCATACCTCTATTTTGCCTTCCTCATTCTTTAGTTAAGAGGAAGCAAAGTGTTTCATGAATTGCAAAAAGTAGTAAGAGCATTTCTGCCTCAATTTTGAATACCAAGAGGAGGCTAAAGTTCAGGGCAACTGTGAAAACACAAGAGATGTAACTCAGGAAGCAAATGACATGAGCCAGATAGCCTAGTTTGCCCTCCCAGGGTTTCCTAGCTTTTTGTAGGCCAGTCACTGGCCTAGCCACTGTAAATAGGTTATAGTAAGCATACAACAGAAGTATAGACTGTGCTATGAAAATGATGGAAACCAAGCCAGACACTTTAGGGGTATGTTCATAGTTGCTAAATAAACCAGGGATCCTTACAAGGCCGTAATCAAACACAATGAATTTGGATTATTAATTTTTCCATGTGTGAATTTCAATCAAGATGCCAGCAGAACCCTCAATGGATGGATCCTGTCAGCAGTCACCGAAAAATCCAGCACGAACTCAGGGGATCCATTTCCTCTCAGCTACACAATGTCAGGAAACCAATTTGTCCATAGTTCAGATGATATTTTAGATAGAAGCAGAAAACATTTAAAGAGAAAGCAGTCCTCAAAAAGGACAGCATGAAAACTAAAGAGACTGATTACGTGACAGAATTAGGATGAGTTTGGACCAGATTACATCAAGGTTAGTTTACCTCATGGCACAGCAAGAAGGAAGATGAGAATATTTATTATAAATAACAGATTCTACTTTACTTTCCTCATTTATGAGTGATATGCCAGTAATGTAAGACTCCACTACTAAAACTATAATTGTTATTTCCTTGTATATTTAAGATATGTTGATACAATTCAATAAAGGAAGACTATATAACCATTTCCTTTCCTTAGTGAGTCAGAGAATCCATGTAAGTGGAGAAAGATGGGCCCCATGAGCCAGGTAAACTTCTACAATTCTTTGTACAAAATAGGTATTTTAGTTAATGGTCTGTTGGGAATCATTAGATGGGAGTCATATATTTATTTGTAAGTTGTCTAGGAGAGAGTATCGATTAAGAGACTCTCAAGTTGTGACACAGCATTGGTCTCTTAGAAAACTGCACTGAAGGGAAAAAAAAAGAAAACGGGACTTGTACCCAAGAATAGAAAAAGAAAAATTATGAAAGTTCTTCAGGTTAAAAAAAATAGGAAAAAATACACAGTTTCCCTTTCTCAGTGTTTTAGGGTAAAAAACAAAAATGTGCCCACAATGCTAGGGTATCTGTAGCATCTTTCTAGCTCTAACAGCTAAAATATTTCATGTACTTATGAAATACCAACATAAAAATAATCAGCCTAATTGCTTATATTTCTTATCTTATCTAAATGAAAGCATATTCCTGGACCAAAAATTCACAATTCCAATGGGAATAATAAAACAAACAGAGGAAATGGAGTGATAAAGACTGATAGCATAATTTGCTTGTCTTTTTTCATGACCATTAGCTTTAGTTTACAAATTATTAAAAATACAAATTATTAAAAATACAAATATTAAAAATGTGGCTCTTATTTCAGCAGAGAAGAAGTTCTATATATTATTTCTTTTGAACCAAGGGGCAAAGATATCCAGTCAGGAATATAATTTGGCAATGGGAAAACAAAGAAAAATGTGCAATGCCTTTCCCACAATGAATGGATCCCAGTAGTAGTGTCAACCACAGTGCTAGCCCTTCCATATCAGTCTAAGGGGTGTGCCAGCCTGGGCCAGCCAGATAGTACCTTGGGACCTTGGAGAGAAAATGGTTAGAATGGGGTTATCTTTACTGGAATGTTCTAGAGAAACTGTTCATAAACCACTGCTTTTTTGCTTCCTAAAAATTTTCCTTCTTGTTCATCCTTGAGGTCTGTGATGAACAACAAACTATGTATCTGAACCATTGTTCTTTTGATATGTTCTTTCCTCTTAAGATAATCTGAGTCAGGTTGTCTTCCTTATATTAAGAATATAAACTAATAATATAAATGGAGAATTATCATATAATGGAGGCTTTAACAATATTACCTTGTAAAAGTTCAAGACCCGAAAAGAATGTATACAGTAATACTGATTTCTGATCATATATGAAACAGGTAATTTTTATTCTACATAGAATTCTAGGAACTGAGATTTTGTGAAATAGATATGTAAGGAAAGATACAAGTAAATGTATTGGTTAACATTAAGCTCTTATTAACATCATGAATCAGTATTTTAAATGTTTTTACTACATTACAATCATTTATATACCATTGTTTACTATTGTTGTAAACTACCAGCCACTTTTGTGCCAGGATGTAATATAATCTGTACAAGAAAAGTATTAATAATGCTGAGGTGTTCAGATAAAATTTTCCTTTTTTCTTTTACCAACCATATCCTAATCCCACATTAAATGAATCAGGAGGCCAGATATATCTGTTCCTTTGCTAATTTTGGTGCATGATATATCAGATTTGGGAAATGAACAATGTGGAGAAATATGGCACTAGGAGATGGGAATCAGGATTCAGGGGAACTATTGCACACAATAAGTTTGGAAGAACCCCAAGGGCCATGAAATACAATCGATGTCCATCTGTGTCAGGTTCATGTTTAGTTTCACAGCCTCTGTTTCATTTGTAGTGCCGCCAATTTCTCAAGCACCAGAAGAGGAATGGTAGAAGGTGTTAATTAGGGTGCTGATATCTGCTACTTCAAAGTAAATTATAAAAATTTTAAGCTTCATACAGTAAAGATAAATTATACTTTGAGAAGTACAGTGTAAGCCTGCTAATATAGTGTACTCAATCAGGAAGCAATACATATCATTTTAATGCTCATGACAGTGAAAACCAAAACAGAATGTCAAAATGAAAAACATTTTTTCTAGATCCTAAAGGTCTGCAGGAAATATAAAAATATAAAGGTCAGAAATTTGACTTGTACTATTAAGCATTTAAAATTTTTCCCTAACAGAATAATATATAAATTTCAGGGGACTCCCATATATGGTAAAGCTTCTAAGTATAATTCATATCCCATACATTCCCAAACTGTGATCTAATTTCTGAATTATAACAGGAATGAACTGGTATAGGACCAGATGGTCATGGGTTTATCTATTCTTGAGCAATGTAAGAGCTATTATCTCTAATATAATTTTATTCCAACTTTTGTAAATCCACCCACTCCATGTGTTAACGTGAATAGCAGCATCCACAATGGCTGATGGTGCTGTAGCTGGCAATATTTAGGAAAGGCAAGATGAGCTTCACAGTATGGGCACACAAGTAAGAAATGAAAATAAGCAGCATTAAAAATGTATGTTGGGTAGGATTGCATGATAAAAGATCATGTGTAGTTATCTCTGAAAAATAAAATTAAGGAGGAGTGTGTGCTCTATAGGAAAAAGTCTGAAAGGGGCATGGTGGATGAATTACTTAGTATAGTTTATAGTGACCTATACAAATTCTGCAACTAAAGTTAATAACAGTGGATTAGGAAGAGCAATTGAAAATCATTTATTAAAGTGATATATAAATGTCAACTACCAGATCAAGTGATTGACATATGTATGCACTGATATATTTTTCTCATTATACTCCTTTGGGAGAAAAGAATTCATGTTAAAACAACCTACACATTAGATGAAGTTAGTAAATATTTATCATTTTCCCTCACTGTTAGAACAGAAATAGTTTAAATAATATTTAAAAATAAATATTAAAAAATAATAAAAATTAACTTTATTTTTCTAAATGCCCATTACATCATGTTGGTAGTAGATAATATTAGAAGCAATATTTCAAAATATTTCACTATACACTTCAATTCAATTAATTGAACTAAAATGCATAATTTCAAAGGCATTATTTTATATGTGTGTATGTATGTGTATATATATGTATAGTATATCCACACATGTATATATACACGTGTATATATATACACATATATACACAAATATATATACACTATATATTTACATTTTTTTTCAAAATTAGAATATGCTTTCCTTATATAATATGGGAATCATTAAAACAATTTTCCCAGGCTATCTAAGTAAAAAGAAACCTGGGTGGTTGAATTTTAATAGGTATACAGGATTCATAAAACAAGACTAAATATATTTTATGAAGGAGATAGGGAATTGGGAAGGAATCACTGTATTAAAGAAAAAAACTGGATTGGGGCTGTGGCTCAGTGGCAGAGCGCTTGCCTAGCACATGTGAGGCACTGGGTTCAATGCTCAGCACCACATACAAATAATAAATGAATAAAATAAAGATCCATCAACAACTAAAAAATATTTTTTAAAAAAAGCTGTTTTGTATCCAGCTGTTTTTATCCAACTCTCACTTACCCTGACCTGGACTACTGAAAAAAAATGTAAGCACCATACTCTTCAATTGGTCAAAAAGCAGCCAGAGTTACTGTTGTAAACACCTGACTGATTATGTGACTCCTAATGGTTAAAAATGCTGTCTGGATTCTCTTTGCCTACAGAATGAAGTCCGAATTCTTTAAAAAGGCAAAAATGTTCTTTACATACTGGCTTCAACTCACCACTTTGCTCCTTCTACTCCATTTCATTATCCTTCCCTATCCCATTTACTGAACGTCCCAAATACCTAAACTGTTCAGCATCTCTTGAACAACAAAGTACATTCATTATTTCATGTTTCTGTGTTTTTTCTTCTCTATGCCAGAAATGGCCTTCCTACATATTAACATACCCAGTGGAACAATCACTTTATAATCAACCTCAAATAACTTCAACTTTATGATTTCATTGAAGCTTTTCCCTATACCTCCAGGGAGTCCTCTTTTTGTGTTTATATGACACCTTGTGGATACCTCTTCAATAATACCCATCAAAATTTATCCTTATTTCGTCCTGAAATTATTATCTTCATCTTTTATCTGAGGAAACCATTTTTCATTCATTCTGCATACCAAAAGCCCATTGAAGTGCTTAACACAATAGAAGAGGAGGACAAACTCCTGGTGAGTATACTATAGAAATTGGGGGCACCTTTCCTCCATCTGTTCCCTACTGATAGAGTGCAGGGACTCTAGCCTATGTATTGGAGTCTGGGCACTAACAAACCTCACCTCATCATGTTCCTGGATAGAGGTGACATACTGGGAGTAATAAACTGAGGAGACTTTGCTCAAAAAGCAGAGATACTACTTCAAGCAAAGCAGGCTATTGATACTTCCCTCAACTTTAGAGTATGGACTCAGAAAAAACAAACCCTAAGAAAAGACAGCTTGAATGTATTCCCCCAAAGGAATGGGAATATTGAAATAGTGTGGGGAAGTTCAAGCCTAAGGGTTCTCTCAAATCAATGGAGATTTTGGTGGTAAGCAATTCAGAGCAGAAGATAACCCATATAATAGATATTTCACAAGAACCAGGAAAAGAGACAGTTTAGATAAGTCCTCCTGAGGTAAGAAAAACACTCAAAGACTTGCCTCAGAAACTGCCTTTTTAAGGGGCTTGAGTTTAATTAGATCACAGTGTGGAGCAATTTATACCCCAAGGTACTGTCCAAAACAATACAGCAATTAGCAAGGAATTAATGGAGCCTAAAATCTTGGCCTAATACCAGCAGAGGAAGATATTCTAACAGAGAGATCAGGGAAAGAGGCAGTCAAATAGAGTCCTCCTAAAATCAATGTCATCAAAGGGTGACTATACACATGCCCTTAGTTGCACCCCTGAAGAGGGACATCAGAGGGAAGCCAGAGAAATATATCTATCTGCTCTTTATACATATTACTAAATAGTCTAACCCAATCGCAGGATAGGTAAATAGTCCACAACAATAACATGACAATTGTCGTATTAGAAGGATGAATATGCAGAGCTGCTACGACATACTAGCTAAAATGTCCAATTTCAAAAAGAAAATTACAAGACATGACAAGAAAAGAAGAAAGTATACCCTATACACAGGAAACAAAGCAGGCAACAGAAATTTTTTTGAGAGGGCACAGAAATCAGACATCACCTATAAAGAAGTCAAATCATCCAGTATAAATATGTTCAAATCAACAAAGGAAACAATGTTTAAAGAAATTAAGGAAATTATGATAATCATGCTACATCAAAGAGATATGGAAGAAGAGACAGAAATTATTTAAGAGAAACAATTGAAAATTCTGCAGTTAAAAATATAGCAACAATGTTGTGGTTGTAGCTCAGTGGTAGAACACTTGCCTAGCATGAGTAGGGCCCTGGGTTCAATCCTCAGCATCATATAAAGATGAATAAATAAAATAAAGGTATTGCATCCACCTACAACTAAAATATAAAATAGTGCTTATTTAAAAAAATAACTAGATGGGTTATTCAAATAGTAAAATCAAAATAGTAGAAAAGTATACAAACCTGAAATAGAAAAATATTGAAGAGACAAAAATGAAATTAAGTGGCACTGGATCATCATCATCCTCAGAAGAACAAGAAGCACTAATAAAGGTAATTATGTAATTATAAAAATGAAGGCAAATTTCTCATCCTTTCTAAGCTGATTTTATAACAGGGAATTGTATAAGATAATGTATATAATTTTATTGTCAATCTTATGACATATTATGTAATATATTTGATAATAAACACACAAATAGGGTGGTGGTATCAAAGCTACATTGAAATAAAGAAATGATACCATTGAGTACCTCAGGTCCTCATGAACAAATTCTAAAGAAATGCTAAGTAAAAATATTAATATAAAAATTCTATAAATACATTCTTGTTCTCATTTTCAATCAGCTCCTTTAAAATGCATCATGGATTTATTCTCAGGCATACACCCTAGGTCCCCAATCCCCTGTCTCCTGTTTATGATAGATGTCCAGGAGCAGAGTGAAAGAAGAGAGAAAACCAGTCAAAATACCATAAAACAATAAAAATAAACACATTGTTTCTTGCAGCTGGATAGTATTCTTAAACTTACTTGATCAGTAATTAGTTCTTGGCAGAGATTATGAGAAGGAACTCTTTTTTTTTTTTTTTTTTTTTTTTTTGGTACCACGGATTGAACTCAGGGGCACTCGACCACTGAGCCACATCCCCAGCCCTATTTTGTGTTTTATGTAGAGACAGGGTCTCACTGAGATGCTTAGTACTTCACCCTTGCTGAGGCTGGCTTAGAACTCGCGATTCTCCTGTCTCAGCCGCCCTAAGTGCTGGGATTACAGGCTTGAGCCACCGCGCCCAGCTAGAAGTAACTGTCTTTTTCCTAATACTGTTTTGGAATGAGTTATACTGGAAAAATACACCAAGCCTTTTTTCTACCTCTTATTCAATCCTCAAGAAAAGGATAGATCAATCCAATGGCCAGGATCATAAGAGACTGATATTCATTGGGCTATGTTTCATGGATGAGAAAATTTGTTCCTTCTCTGTTCTAGGCTTGGGTGTAGAACACTCACTTTCATCTGCAGCTAGATTGGGTATATGCCTTCCCCATATGTTCATCTACTATGGTTAGATCTCAAGGCATAGAATCAACAGAGCTGTTTGTAGAAAGCCAGAATGTAGTAGTAGGTCTAACATTTCAGGGAAATGGGTCTCTAGAGTAACTTTCACATTTACATAGAAAAAAACTAGCATTGCCTGAAATGACACCTCCAATTACCTATTAAAATACATAGTATAGAAAAAAACACTAAATTATAAAAATATGATAGGGTCAAATGCAAAAAATTCAGATGGGATTTTCATTATCTGAAAAATTTGGGGGTTAAATTGGAAAAACACAATTCTGGATTAGGCACATTTTGCCCTCTGGACAGGAAGTACTTTTATACTTACTTTAGCATACAGCACTACACTAACCATCTACCATACATTTATTCAGAATTATTAGAACTACGACTGTCTTAGGTTATTATTCCTTTTCTTCCTTTGTTCTTTCTGCACTAATTTCTCTTTCATATATCCATTTAGACATTATAAATCATAGATCAGAATATATTTGGAGAATAAAAATGAATGGGTAGGCATATTGCTTGCAATGGATAGGTAGGAACTTTAGCAAAAGAAGTAGTATGTGTAGAGAGAAGAGTCTAGAACCATGCATACTAGGGATGGAGATTTTCCTTCCTACGTAGAAAGTACGAATATTGGTAAATGTTTATACAACTCACAATTTGGTTAAAAGTACATGAATCTGCACTTACTATAATCTATTTTGTATATATTTGGAAATTTCAATATCAGTTTAAATTGTTCCAGACATTTTAGTATGGTTAGAATATTTCGTTATTTTTTGGAGAAATTTCCACATCTATCAGAACAACAGTACTAGGTAAAGACTGACCAGGCACTGGAAATGAATTTATACTATACACATCATTCTTCAATCATGAAAAAAAGAAGACAATGTCAGTACAGAAATGCCAGTACCTATCACTAGGTCTACATAAAGCTGTTCTAATTTAAGGCTCAGGAAAAAACAAGTAGTTACCAGTAGAAATTTTCTGCATTGACACAGATACACTAATCTTAAAGCTTAGGAAGTAAATGAGTCTTTGCATTTTTTTCCCATAGAAAGAGACAGAACTTTTAAAAACTTCTGGATGCCAGCCATTAAATACTAAAATGTATGCCTTAGAAAAAAGTTGGAGTCAAGGGATCAAATAATAGTAAAAGAGGCTAAAATGAAGACAAGTATCAATAGGGAAGCTTAATGGAATAAGTATGTGGGAACATCCATAATTTGATAGGTAGATAAAAATACACAATAGAGTTGTAAAGAAAATTATAAAACACAATATCACATCAGCATGAAATTTTATTGTTTGAAGATTTTATTGCTATTATTATTTGTTCACATTAAGCATCCTCCAAGTAGTGTTAAGAATCATTTTAAGAAAATATTTCTACATGTTTTGCTTTCCAATTTCCATTGCAATATCCATATTCTAGAATCTTACCATCTCATAACTGATTTATCCATCCATTTACCTAATCTCAGACTTTAATATTTATTTATATAATACATTTTATTAGTTTTAAGCTGATTTATGATTATCATTATACATAATTTTTCTAAAGCAAATTTCATTAAGTTATGGTTTCATTATAACATTCTTCAGTGACAGTCAGAAACAAGGCCTTTTCAGGAAAATTTAATGCAGGCGTATTTATTCTATGTCACTTCAAAAGTTCACAGAAAGAATACTTAATTTTCTAGAATACCTGTGTTTACTTGGTACTTTTATTGGTATAATCAAGAATATTCACATTACCCATAACAAATCAGGTAAATTCAAGTGTCCTTTGCACTGGAAATTAATTTCTATATAATTATCTTTAACTTAATTCAGTAGAGTACTATTCTCTTGTCTGAAACATATTGTACTAAGTTAATATGAATTGGATTTTTAAATATACACTACATAGATTTTGGAGTACGAATATTTTTCTTGCATTCCATATACCTTGTTGTAAGAATTCCTAATATTAAATATTAAAAATTTCAAAAGAGCTCAAATTAAAAAATTCTAATATTTGGCTGCATCTAAATCCATAACACTGTGCATAGATTAATTTGATTAAGTTTCTTTTTATTTCCTAGTATACAATTTAGTTTTGATTTTGAAAGTGACCAAAGAATAGCTACACAATATTATTGAAGAAAAGCACCACATTCTCTCATAACCTTTCTAAAGTCTAGTTTACAAATTATATTTAAATATATGAAATTAAACAGTTTCTTCATTGGCAGAAATATGTACACACACACACACACAGTAGTTACCTTATTATTACTTGTAATCACAAGGAAATCTTTCACTCATAACTCTAATTTGATATATTATCATACATTGCATCTGTTCAATTTAAAACAAACGTGTTCATCAGAACAGGTGTTATGATTTCCAAATTGATTAGTAAAAGCATTTTATTCTGCTTTAGAGTTTTATAGTTTGTAAAACTCAGAAATATTGTTCTATTGTTTAGTTAGTATTAGGCAAGGACTTAATTATATTTGTTAAGTATTATATTCTAATAAAAAATATGGTACTTAAGGATACAATGACAATTTGGGTTAGATTTATTCAGACTATACTAAAGCTGTATTTATTAAAAAGTGTTTATGTGGTCAAATATTTGATAAGGAGAGTGATCATGTTATAATAATCTGACATGTACTCTGAAATATAAAACAGTCTTTTACATTTAAACCCAAGTGAAAACAACCTATATAATACTTGTCTATTATATGTAGTTAACATCTATAAATAACTACTATCAAAATCATTCAATAATGCATACATATAGTACACACTAAAATACTAATATTAGAACTGTGTAACATTTCTGTAGTTTATACTTTAACATCTTATAGTATTTTATTTAATAATCAAGACAATATGGGTAAATTATTAGAAGTATAGATGTATTTGTTCAGTGTTGAAATTTAAGGTATCCAAGAAGGAAGATTTCTGAGAGCTGGAAAATTTCAGATGTGACCATCAGATTTGGTGTTAAAGTAGACCGAGAGAGAGAGAGAGAGAGAGAGAAAATGGAAGATCTGTGAGCATAAAGAAATTCATTCTTTCATTCAATCATTTATTATATATTTGTAATTATCTAAATATTTATGCCCCTTCCATTCATATATTAAAATTTTAACTCACAAGATGATCAAGAAGTGGGACCTCTATAAAGATTATTAGGTCATGAGGGCAAAATCCTCAGGAATAAGATTAGTCAATTATGAGATAGGTCCAAGACAGTTCGTTCATTATACCCATCATGTGAGGACAAAGCAAGAATTTGCTACCTATGACAAAGCAGGCCCTCACCAAATAGAAAATCTACCAGAACTTTGATCTTGGACTCCACCCTTCAGAATTGAAAAAGAATTTCTGTTCTTTATAAGCTATTTATGGCATTTTGTATCAGCAGACATAAATGATGGGTCAGGGAGAGACTACCAATAAAATCTACAATGACTGACCATATTGAGGACCCAGACTAGGGTGGTAGGCAACAATTTACAGGAACATCACTCTTCATGGTCATGTGTGCTTTTTTAAATTCCCTGTCATTAGTCAACAACTAGATTGTAGGCATGGAAAAGTACATAATTTTATCTACTAAGTGTTAAGTGCAGGTTGATGTGAGGAGAAAAATAGGCAATATTTTGAAGTTGTTCAAATGAAAGAAGATAATGTAGAAAAAAATAAACTTGAGTTGATATCAGAGCGTTTACTGAATGATGCCTATCATTAGCAGGTCACTACATAATAGCAACAAGCAAGGGAACATAGGGCAGGAAAGTCAAAGCAAGGCAGATGGTTGGATCCTCTTGGGGAAGGAATGGAAAGTAGAGTAAGTAAACCACAAATCCTTAGGCCATATGAGAGCAAACAAGAATAATATGACTGTCTATTATCATATATCTTCAAAGGACAACGCCTACAAATAACAACCATTACACAAGATGGGTATTTTTAAATATTCCCATTTTTAAAAAAGAATCACCTCATTCTATCAATATTGACAGGTCTATGTGTGTGATTTTTAGTAAGTGTGGGAAACTATTTTTACTTCATATTAATGAACAAAAACTCATGTGGATTTTTTTAAATTTAGACCTAAAAACAACTTTATTTTTCTTTATTACACATTTACTTATATCTTAACATGCCCACATGGCCTAATGCGAAGCAAGCACTCTACCAACTGAGCTATATCTTCAGCTCATACTTGTAACTTCTAAACCTTTCCAGCATGTTCCTCAATTTTAAAAAGCCTTAATTGGTTTTCATATATTTACTGTGTCAATTTGAGAATATAACACAATATGGAAATGATACATTATGTCTAGAGATGATATTAAAAATTAGTCATTTCTATCAGATGAAAAAAATGACAGCTTCCACGGGGATTCATCTATATATTTTAAGGTATATTTATATCATTTTCATCTTTACTTGTATAATAACCATACTATAATAATGCAGATGCTAGAATTCCTTAGACTCATAAGAATAAGATATAGTTTTCTTTTTAAAGAAATCTCATATTCACATTTGTATTGTATAATATATTGAAAAGATACATTTTTAAAAACTAAAAAAAGTTTTAATAATCATAGATTGAAAGTGTCAACCAAATTAAAAGTGTACATATTTAACTTAAATAGTTGCACTGGTAGCTCTGGTATTCTATATGAAACTTAAAAATTGGAATGATGTAATAATTCAGGAAAATACTTTCCATGCATATTCAAAAGTAAGAAATTCACCTATAACTATATTTATAAAAAACCTCTATACATACTAGGTAAATATGATCAGATTAAAGAGATGTTTCATAACTTTGGTATATTTCCAGTAAGATTATAAATGTGAAAATAAAATAATTTTGGTTACAATTTTGTATGCTTCATGTCATCTTTGTGATTGGATTTTATATTGAAATCAGTGATAGATGATCTTAAGTGATTAACGATGCCTACGCTTCCTGATTTTAAAACTACTTTGAATTTATTGACAGTCGAAAGTGTAAATGCTTATGGATTTATTCTGATCTACCTTTGAAATATAGTCCTTCAAATTAAATCAATTTGAAAAATATTTATAACCTCTCCTATGTAAAAGACACTGTGATCAGTACTGGAGATAAAAATGTGAACAAGGTCACTGTCCATGTGACCAAGTATTCAGTCTACAAGAAACAACCAAGACATAATTGTTCAAGGCAGGCAGTGTATCTAATGAACAGGCAAAAAAGCTGAAAGAATGCAATGAAGGGCACATAGAATTCTTGACTTGAGGAATTGGGACATCTAAATTGAGGAAACACTGAATTGTGAATAATGAGAAGAGAACAAAAAGAAAAGGAGAAATCTATCAGTAGCATATGCTGAATAACTGTTATAGGATAAATTTGTAAAAAGGACAGAAGTTATTTTAAAAAAGAATACAGATGGTCTCCAACTCAATGGTTTGATTTACAATTTTTTGACTTTAAGATAGTAGGAAAGTGACATGCTTTAGTAGAAACTATACTTCTAAATTTAAATTTGGATCTCCTCCCAGGCTATCAATATTTGATTCAATAATCTCTGGCAATGCTGGACAGTGAGTTGTAGCTTCGAGTCAGCCCCATGCCATCACAAAGGGAGACTGAAACTCCACAGTATATTTGGATGCTAACCTAGAATGTTAGACAGGTTAGGTACAGTAAATGCATTTCTAACTTATGGTAATTTCAATTTAGGAAGGGTTTATCTAGATATAATCTCATAAGCCAATAAGCATCTATATTTCAAACTTTCTCATTTCACAGTTTTTTGACATAAAAGAATTCTTGAATGTACTGTCATTCAATGTACTTCTGAACTTTACTATCCAAAATAAGAGTAAGTGAAACTGATAGAAAACTATATTAATTGAAAACTATGAAGTTGAGGGTCATAGAGTAGAAAAAGTAAAGCAATAACAGCAGAATTTTGAACAGTGGGAGGGGATCTTGTGGAAGACAAAATAAGAGAATTATTAATACAGGACACTTGGGAGACAATTTAATGGTGCATATTGCTATTTAAGATTTTAGCTGTGAGTAAAGAACAGTGCTCACTCCCATCTTGGTGTTTCATTGTGAAGTAGAGTACATAATTTTGAAAAAGATTTCATTTATATTTTGGATACCAGACTGTTTCCTTGAACTTGATACCATTGAAAGACTGGGCCCCTAGCACATTGGGAGGCTGAGACAGAAGAATCATGAGTTCAAAGCCATCCTAAGCAATGGCGAGGTGCTAAGCAACTCAGTGAGACCCTGTCTCTACATAAAACACAAAATAGGACTGGGGATGTGGCTCAGTGGTCGAGTGCCCCTAAGTTCAATCCCTGGTACCCAAAAGAAAAAGAAAGACTGGGCCACATGAAGCATAGATATAATTTGGGTAACACAAAGGTGGAGAATTTACAAAAAGTTATAACACAGAAAACACTGAAATTATAGGTTTGAGTCCAACTGAATAATGTTCGATGACATGTCAAAATACAAGGTAGTAGTGTCCAGATGCATTTTAAACATTTAAGAAATTGTTAATAACAACAAGTGCGATTTACTCAATAAGAGAGAAAGGGAAATAAAAAGGATTTCAATCTTTCCAGCTGAATTCAGTTTTTCTATATGATCAAATATTGAAAAATTATCTTAGGGAGTTTTTTGGTAAAATATATGAAAATATTACTTTGCAAATTTCATATTTGTCCAATAGCACTTCCTCACACATATACAATACTTCATCAAAAAGACACTAAAAGATGCCACCTTATTTTCTGCAGCCTTAACCAATAGGAAAAAATGAATGAAATTTTGTTTCTAAAAAATTAGAATTAAATAGGAATCTTAATGTCCATTAATAACAGTACTTGAGTACAGAAAGAATATTAGAGATTGGAACCTTACATCTTAGATCTATATTTTTAAAATATTCACTTCAGCCTTTTAAAGTAGAAATAACAACATGTAGGTGATCTATAAGCTTGAACTCTTCCTTAACAATTCCAAACTCTCAAGAGTGAGACTAGGCTCATATTAATCACAAGGCTTTCACTGTTATAAGTGATCTTCCCTTATTCTATATCTATAAATTGTTACTTTTCCTCTCTTTCCATCATTTAGCAAACATTTAAGCACCAAAATTTGGTGGCAATTTGAGGTGTTTATCACATGGGAGTAGAAGGACATATGAATAAACAACTAAATGCAATTAATCATGTGAACAAATTAGGAAATACAATCACAGAATTAGATGTCCAGTTGAAGAAAGTCATTGGTGGTGAAAATATGAGCAACTAAGAGAAAACATAGTATTATAAAACATTTGTGTTGATCAAGCTTGAGAAATCCTTGCATGCAAGGCTCATATTTTCTATATCTTCATATCCTGGTATATGTGTTTTTGACACTCAGGAAGCAGTAAGTAAACATAAGTTCAATTAATATATTTCTACCTCTCACTCACCAGATCAAAACCCTCTGGAATAGAGGAAATATTAGTATTTTTGGAACCCTTTGACATACATTTCTGTAAGTATTTACTAAATATGAGTAAAATACATTTAATAACTGTAGGTATTGGAATCCTGTTTCTTAGGTACTCTAGTTTACTACCATGTGCTTCAAAATGACCAAATCAATTCTCCTTTTTTGTTATTGTTTGTTTGTTTTGGTGAACTCTTTTTCTATCATTTGTAGTTTTATATGTTATAATACTTATGTTTCTGGATTTGTTCTTTTTTTAAATTTGGTGGGTTTTTTTGGGGGGGGGCACTGGAGATTGAACTCAGGCACACTCGGCCACTGAGCCACATCCCCAGCCCTATTTTGTGTTTTATTTAGAGACAGGGTCTCACTGAGTTGCTTAGCACCTCGCTATTACTGAGGCTAGCTTTGAACTCGTGATCCTCCTGTCTCAGTTTCCCTAAGTGCTGGGATTACAGGCTTGTGCCACCATACCTGGCTGTGGATTTGTTTTTATAAGCAGTTTATGCAAATAAGATATTAATCATTTGTAGAAAATAGATCAATTGACTTAACATATTATACATTGAGTTGACACGGCATAATGTTTTCTAATTTCTTTATGGCTTATTTCTACTTAGCTTGTGGCTACTCCTGATTTAACCTCTCAACACCTCTCCACTCATTGAAAAGCCTTGCTGACTAAACTGTTGAGAAATAAAATTCTAAAAAATAATAGTGAAGGGCTGGGAATGTAGCTCAGTGACAGAGCACTTGCCTATCATGCAAAAGACCCTGGGTTCTATCCCCAGCACCACATACCAAAAAAGAAGGGTAAGGTTTTAAATAATATTTTGATGCAGTAACATAAGGACACTACATTCCATGATTCAGTGGATAGTATGAATGTCTGAAGTAAAGTACGTCCACTGAGATTAAGGGGAGAGGCAGACTCTATAGCCCAATGTAACCCCAGGGTCACTCAAAAATCTCTTACTACTTCTAGCTAAAATAATTCTAATTGTCATGTATGATCTGATATTCCAGTTACTTATTTACCTGGCTATTTAAAAATATGCTAATTGTGTAAGCCAATTAGAATATTGCCAAGGATTAAATATCTGTTCAAGTGAGAGTTCCAACCAAAACTTTCCCCCTACACCTAACATTAGCTAAAGAAAACTTGAATATTTTGATCCAAAATATAGAAGTAAAGTGAGTTTTACTGCATAGAGAAGTTTGATAGATAGAACTTGCATGGATTAAAATAATTAGATAGTTTATGGAGTTTTTGGCTAAGAAATGTAAGGATCAGTACTAAAATATAACAAAATGACTTATTTTGGTTTCCATGCTTGCTAAAAGTGTGTTGTGTATGTTTGTTCACCCATGTGTGTATATTTCTACTTCACTATGGCTTCATGAACTTGAAACATTACAGATATAATAAAATGTGCAATGATTCTTAACTACTCAAATTACCAATTACATATTCATTTGAAACCCCTTATCCAGTCTATAATTACATGACTTCATCTGCCTCTCCCTTTTTCCATTTAAATGACTAGACTTTAGTTTGTGAAATTCTTTATGGGAAGTTGGAATTATTCTAGTGCATTTGTCTTGAGATAAAAGAGTAACACTATCAACTGACATTTAATGAACCACTTTTAGATTTCCACTAGCAAAGAAAGCTGCTACCCATACATTTGAAATTCAATGGTAGAGCATACTAAAATTTAGAGTCATTTAGACCCTTTGTTTGCCCTATTAGTTTGCAATGAAGACCACAGATACTATTGATGAAAATAATCGTTCATATATCCCTACCAATTCAATGAGTAAGTAGATAGATACTTCATTTAGAACTGCTATACTGTGATAACTGTTTTTTTTTTTAAATTTTGTTACATGTTCTGGTAAATAAATCAGCTTACACTAAAAATATTACCAGCTTATGGAAAGACTTCCCAATTTCATTTTTTGAACATGATAATCAAGTTTCTATATGCTTGATCTTGTAGTTGAAATTCCAGAAGTTAAAGTTCAAAAGCTTTATTGTCTTTCCCCAAAAAACGTTTGTTCAGCAAGCTTCATGTAAGACTACTATTTTCTGAAAGACATTTTTGCTTTGTTTATCTCTTCACATTAAGCTCTATGAAAAGTCTACATTTTGGATATGATTGAATCAGGTCACCATTTACAGAAATGATAGTTTCTTTCATTCTGAACGTGTTCACTTTCATTTTATTTATTCTGCATGCTTACATACAGGAAAGCTATTACAGAAAACATTTTGGGTATTGCAGAGGTTCTCAACAAACACAGAAAATTCTCTTGACTTTGCAATCAATGTATGATAGCGATTCTGGCTTTCTATAGTATAATATACAAGCATAGTACCCTGAGAGAAAAATCTATTTTTCAAGATAAAAATTGCAAATCATATATCAACCACAGAGAAAAGTCAACCTAATCTCCATTAACTTAAACCAAAATGATCATACCCTTCCATCATTGGGTTGAATAGTGAAAATTTCCCCAGATAAATTTTTTCACAAACTTTCTGTTGATTTCTATTCTTAAAATAATTCCTTAGCATGAACATTGATATAACTATTTCATTTAACAAAACATTGATGTGCACTGTTTCTCTTCCTTTGCATTACCCTAATTTAGGACTATCCACAAGTCATACTGCAAGTCATAAAAGATCAGGATAAATCAAAAGAACAAAGAAGCTACTGACTATTTTTTTGACAGGGACACAAAGTATGTGGTGAAGAGAGTCATGTTCTGCCTAGAAAGTAGAACAGCTGTAGGAGACATATGGGGCTTCTGTGGAAGAGAAGTTGCTTGGTTCATGGAGTGAGACCCTAATCAAAGTGATTGATGCTGGATTAGATGCAGAAATGCAGCAGATTCTCTTCTAAAGAGAGTTGCTCTGCAGATAACTACAAAATGCTCTAATGAATAGTACAGACTGCAGTACCTGGAATGTCCCTAGGATAAATAGTAGTTTTACTTGCGTGCTATATTTTCCACAAATCACTTTTTTTCTAGTGTCAAATATAAAGTACAAAGAATAACAATGTTCTAAGGTTGTCATATTCAGACATGTATATACAGAACTACAATTCATAATGCTTTTATCCAAGTGGGCATTTCAATTAGAGATGTGGCATTTTAACTATGAATAGATGTGAATGTACTTTTAAAAATATTTCAACATTATAATTTGGTCATTTATCATGAACAAAACAGACTTAATAATCACATCAAGGAAGATAATAACAAACATATCTTCAAAGACCTGGACATATATATAACAAATCTGAATATCTAATAATTGTACCAAAGTCAAACAGAGAATAGGGTTCTGGGAATTATCAGGTAACTCCGAATGTTGTCAGAGTCTTTATTTAAATATTTGTTTGGTTTCAACTTCAACTACTAGAGGCCGGTTCTGCTGATATTCTGCCACTTTACTCATGTCTAAGCCATTCTGAATGACCTATCCATAAAGGACCTGCTTAATAATGTGAATCAGTCATAAAATTAGGCTAAACAAATATATAATCTACTCCAAAGTATCCCAGTTCATTCCCAATACTCTGTGTTAGCTATTTCATTAGATTATGTTGCTACTCTTGCAGTCCATTAGTATAGATTATCAAAGACTAAAAAATATATAACCCAGAGACTTGAGAAAACTGCATTAGGTAAAAATAAGCTATAAATCAAAAGAGAAATGAATAAATGTGCTATGTGAATATCATGATGAGATCATCATTTTCATTTTAATCACTGGAAACTGAACAGATCTTAATAATGAGCCATCAATTTACTTAGACATAATAACCAAGAAATGCAATGAGATTCTATTGGCACTTTAATTGTACTAATGTACATACCACTGCCAGGAGAGAAATTACCCCCTGGGTGCAATTTTTAAAAGTTCAATTAATAGTTCATATCGGTAGGGTGCAACTTCTCATATTAACAGGGTCATCTATGTAAGTGGATCCTACTTGCTTAAAAGAGTTAATTAGCTAATTGCATTTATTTTTTTAAAAACCCTTAAAAATTTTTTTCTATGTATATGGGATTTTCAAATCCATGAATTAAAATAATTCATGAAAATAATGAATTATTTTAAGCTCCAGAATGCTTAAACTGCCATAACTACTATGAAATGCCTCTCTGTGTCTCAAAATGAATAACAGGTGCACAAATGAAGAAAAGAAAAATTATTTGATGGAAGTAACATTGTGCATTACATTAACCAGTACTATAAATAGTTACTCCTTGATTGATATCAGTGCTCAATATTACTCAAAGAAATTTGTCATAAATACTTATATTACAGTTGATACCTAAATAAGCAAGTTTTATATTGGTGTGAAGTTTTTTGCTAACTGTAAGCTGTGGAAGAATGCACAATATAATGCATAAACCTCTGTTGTTAATATATGTTATTATATATGCAGATAATATATAGACAAACAAGGTCTCCATTTCTACCACTATGATTAAAGATCAATTTACACTAACCCAAATTTTCTATAATATTAATTATCCTCAGTTACTAGCTTGAAAATATATAAAAGCAATGATTCTTAGAAAATGATGAAATCTTTACTTGTAATTAGCTTATATTCATATTCAAATATAACTTTGACATACTCCAATGTAGTATAAAATTTATTAAAAGGCATCAATTTACAGAACATAAAGAAAAATAATTTACCAATAATTTGTCTTCTGGATTAAAAAATTTAAAATATATCTAGACAAAGTGGCAATACAAATATTGAATGATCCTTGAGACAAACCTATTTATGTGAACTAAATTGATTCCTCAAAACATCTCAATTAGTTATTAAAGTGAGTTTATTCTGATTTGCTCAAAGTAAATTATTTTATGATTAAATCTATCCTAAAATAGACATGGAAGTCATATACACACATCTAAATTGTAACACCAGTTTCCATAAGTTAAAATGCCAATCTAATAGCTTAATGATTTTAAGCCATGTATTGTGATTATAAAAGATAATGAATCTTTAAAGTATGTATCTTGTCAGTTTTGTTATTTTTCTAATATTAAACATGTGTACAACTTTTAAAGATCCTCTTCCTACAAATTCCACTTGCTTTGAGAAAAGGAAAACAAACATAAAAAGTGCATTTTGCAGGCTGGGTATATAGCTCAGTTGGTAGAGTTCTTGCCTCTCATGCACAAGACCCTGGGTTCAATCCCCAGTACCAAAAAAAGAAAAAAATACAACTTCATTTTGCTGCTCAAAATGGAGTAGGAGATACCAGTTTTCTCACTTTTCTAGGCCATGTTTATTTCTCTGATTGAGTGAAATGACTACATTTAATGTAGCATGGTCTATACTATAGTGTCAATGTCAACTCAATATCATTAAGTATATTTTATACATTCTGATACTATATTTGTCATTAAAGATTGGAGCAAGAATTATAAATATACCTATATTATTAGTTCTAAGCTTCATGTTATATTCACAAAATTATGAACCATAGTCTTTGATAGAGAAAACATCTTTCAGAAGTTTTTAAATTACATGGTTAGTATTATAAGTCCTAATCTGGACTGCACTTAAACTTTGTAGACAGAACAAAACAAGACATGGAGATTATAACTAAAATAGTTGAAAATTCTGTATTAATTCTAAGGTATCATTGACCTAAAACTAGTACTAAGGAAATTCCTTTGCCCATAAGTAGGAACTCAACCTGTATGGGATTAGAAATAGATATCAGATTTACAGAAAAAGCAAAACTGAGGAGCAGTCAAACCTCCATGATATTTTTCAAACGCATGAGTTAAAACAATTGACAGCTTTCCTTCCTATAATATTAAATATGTATATTTTGGTAATTGTAAAGCATTTTCAAAGTCTAAATATTGTATATATATAAATATCAATCATTCTACAGCTTATAGAAAGTCTACACATGTATTTGCCTTACTACCATTTAATCAGTCTGCTTTCAAAATATATTTATTCAACAAATATTTATTGATCTCTTGTTATGTGCTATATACTATTTTACACCATGGATATATGTCAATGAAAGGAACAAATTCCTGTTTTCTTAGAGCATTAATTCTAATGGGGGGAGAAAAAATAAAATTAGTATTCAAAATGTGTTTAAAAATCAATTGGAAGTCATTCAGCTGAGGTGATTCCAGCACCTAAGATTTCAATGTAAGCACATCAAAACCCAACTCAGTGTAAACAGTAAAAAGAAACTTGACTTTAACTCATCAGAAACTGCCTACTAACCTGTAACTGGAGATTTTCTAGTTGAACCAATTAAATATTTTCTTTGATCTTTTTCCACAAATAATTACAAAAGTTTTCACCTCATACTTCCTTGGTGGATTCCACATAACTTGTGGTTTGGTACTACCTGATTCATTAATCATTGTCTGCTCAAATAAATCTAAAATTTTAGTGCATTAGTATTTGTGCTGGCACTGTCTGCTATGCAAAAAAAGATACAATCTCCATATTTGAGATTAGTTTTATTCTTGCAGTCTTACTCTGAAAGCCACATATTCCTAGAAATTGTAAAAGTTCATGTAGTAAATGGCCTTACTTTTCCCCATGATTCTAAAACTTGCAGAGACTAACCATGTATCCAGGTCTCCTTCCTCAGTACACAAGTGGCTTTGCAGGATTCACAGAACACTTTCTCTTGACAAAAAAGGCACTCAGAGTGCCAGAACACCTTTACTGAGAAGTGGACAAAGAGCAGAATCAACAAAATCTAGAACTTTAAAACTCTTTATGGTTGACATAATTGAGATCATAAAGCTAACAAAATTAATGTGGTCAACTTCTTGAAAAATAATGGCAAAACTAATAAGTAACATGTTCTGGAAATGTAGATTGACCCAGATGAAGTGCATATGAGAACACTATGAACTATGTTTGCAACTTTTCTGTCAAACTAAAATTCACCCCAAACTAAAAAGCTTATTTTAAAAGTAAATTAGTTAAATTGATTAATATGTGGAGAGAACATTTATAAGCATATAATAAATCCTATATAGTAGTTGTACTAGAGGCAAGACACTGTGCCCACAGAAGAAATGAAGAAAAATATAGGAGAAAAAGGAGATAAGAAAGTAATTACAAAAGGTCACAAGGGCAAGATTGGATGGTTTGCTGTCCTAAAATTGTAAAATTAAAGGTCAAATAAGTGTTCAACGGAAAACAGAAGGGCTCCTCATTTCCAATGTTCTATTT
The DNA here is from genome assembly GCA_028644305.1 of Xerus rutilus. NCBI lineage: Eukaryota > Metazoa > Chordata > Mammalia > Rodentia > Sciuridae > Xerus > Xerus rutilus. The sequence continues at coordinate 100,333,615 of CM053417.1, forward strand.
TACCACACCCTTCTTTTCTGACCATTCTTACTATTAACTTGGCTGAGATTTGTATTCATATCCTCTTGCCTGTCCTAAATATCCAGGGCTATTGTAAATATAGGTCTGTATTGCTAGCTAATTGAAAGTTAAATGCTTGGATTTGTTATAAAAAAGTGAGGAAAACATTATATCAGTGTTTGTTTTTAATATTTGAGAATATTTAATTTCATGTGTACAGGAATCTAGAATTAGGTTGCCACATGAAAGGACAGGGAAATGCTGTAAAAGACAACTGAAAAAGAATTTGAAAGGTTTGTGGGATATATACTACCTCCTGGAAAGTGGTGACAGCATATTTTTTAAGTCTGCATGTAAGAATATGTGATCTTTCAGAAATTAGAGTTGCAGTGACATGTCTTACAAAGCATGCAGGCTTTGAACATTGCTGGAAGACTATATGTTATGAATATTCTGTTTACTTTTACCATTTGAAAATGGATATCAGAGTTGAAAGTATAGAGCACTGAGTGTGCAGTCCATAAGTACTTATTGAACAAGTATCATAGTTCATCTATTATAAGACATAGATTCTAATACTATTTAATACCTCTAAAATCAAGATATATCTCACATACCAAGAACATATAATTTGGCAACATTTATTTCATAAAAACTGATGACCAATTCTGTATGCTTTTCTAATACAGAACTACTCAGGAGAAAATGATTGATGCATATTATACATGTGAATAACTTTCATTGTTCTCTTACATACAAAACTGGCATCTTTTTCTAATTTTCCTCTCTACTTCAATGTTAATAAAACAGCAAAGGTGCAACAAGTAAGATATTTTGAAGAATATTCAAGAAATAGGGTGAAAATAATTTTCTAACAAATAGACTATGTTGGTAGTAAATAAAAGATTTGTATGCTAAAACTGGAATAACATTGAGAAGCATATGTAAAAGCCTGGAAAAGGCTGACCACCAGGACACTAATATTCAACATCTGATATCTACTCTCAGAGATTTCAGATAATTATCACTGAAGTAAATCATTGATGAACAGAAGTTTTGGCATAAGATAACAAAATACTTGGCTAGGAATTCTAGCATTTTTATGAAAAATACACATTTATTTGTATTTTGGTAATTTAGATTCTAACTATAAAACAGCTTGAGTAGTCTACTTGGTTCTCAGTAGTAAGTGAAACTACATTGCCAATTTAATTTATTCCTCAATTCACAGGAAACACTGGTATGATGCAGACACATTAATATCTGACACTAATGCAGACTAGATATTCGTGACAAACACATGCACACAGAAATTGCAGGAGCCCTTCCTTCATAGAAAATAGAGTTTTCTTAGCAGATAAGATGGGGTAAGGGGAATCAATGGTAAATGTTGATACAAAAATAGTCCTACCAAGGGTGAAATATAATAAAAACATAAAAGAATCAAGGCAAGACTCATTATATAAGATATTAGAGGAGGGAAAATTAAATAATGTTTAAGTGAATGGAGAAAACATTAAGAATTAGGTTGATTTTATATTGAAATATTAATATGGTTGCCTTCATTAACCATTATCCAGGCTTAATAATCATAAGTAGCATTAGTTGTTCACTTGGAATTGTTCATGTCCTAACTGGTTCAATATCAGTCAAGAAGAAAACATAGGGCAAATATGTAGGCACAGGCAATGACTCCCTGAATAAGACTCCTATAGCTAAGAAAATAACAGCAAGAATAGATATATGGGATGGCATCAAAGGAAGAAAATTCTGCATAACAAAGAAATGATTAACAGAGTCCAGAGAGAGCATGCAGAAGGCATAAACTCTTTGTTAGATACCCTTACAATAGAGGATTAATATTCAGAATATATAAATAACTTATAATGCACCAAAAAGCAATTAATACATCAAATAAACAGAAAAATGAACTGCAGACACTTCTCAAAAGAGTACAAAAGGCCAATAGTTACAAGAAAACAAAAGTTCATTCAACAAAATGGTGCTTGGAAAACTGGAAATCCATGTGTAGCAGAATGAAATTTAACCCAATCTCTCACCCTGCACAAAATTCAATTCAAAGTGGAACAAGGACCTAAGCATTAAACCAGAGACCCTGCACATACTGTAAAAAAGTAGGCCCAACTCCCCATCATACTGGCTTAGAAACTGACTTCCTCACACGACTCATAAAGCACAAGAAGTAAAATCAAGAATCAATAAATGGGATGTTACCAAATTAAAAAGCTTCTTCACAGCAAAGTAAACAATCAAGAACATGAACAGAGAGCCTACAGAATGAGAGAAAATCTTTGCCACCTTCACCTCAGACAGAGCGTTAATCTCCAGGATATATAAAGAACTCAAAAAATTGAGCACCAAGAAATAAATAAAATAAACCAATAAAAATTGGCAAAGGAACTAAACAGACATTTCTCAGAAGAAAAATATAATCAGCTAATAAATATGTTCAACATCTCTAGCAACTAGAGAAATGCAAATTAAAACTACACTGAGATTCCATCTCACTCCAGTCAGAATGGCAATTATTAAGAATACAATTAACAATAAATGTTGGTGAGAATGTGAGGGAAAAGACACACTCACACATTGCTAGTGGAACTGCAAATTGGTGCAACCACTCTGGAAAGCAGTATGAAGATGCCTCAAAAATCTAGGAATGGAACCATCCTTTGACCAAGTTATCCCACTCCTCAGTATATACCCAAAGGTGTTAATCTCAACATACTACAGTGACACAGCCACATCAATGTTTACAGTAGTTCAATTCACAGTGGCAAAGCTATGGAACCAATCTAGAAGCCCTTCAACAATGAATTGATAAAGAAAATGTGGTATATATACATGATAGAATATTACTCAGCCCTAAATGAGTAATATGTATGACTTTTGCCATTAAATGAATGGATCTGGAGACTACCATGCTAAGTGAAATATGCCTATTTAAAAAAAGGCTGAATGTTCTCTCTGATATGTGAATGCTAACACACATCAAGGGGGGAATAGAATTTCAGTGGATAAGACATAGGGGAATGAAGGGAAGGTAGGAGGGATAGGAACAGGAAAGACAATGGAATGAATTAGACATAAATTTATTATGTTCATATATGAGGTACACCACCAGTGAAACTCCACATCATGCACAACCACAAGAAAGGGATTCTAAACACAATAAATTATACTCCACATATGTATAATATGTCAAAATACACTCTACAGTAATATAGATCAGAAAAGGACAAACAAAAAACATTTGACATCTTCAGCCATCAGGAAAATGGAAATAAAAATGGCAATGAGATTCTATCCCACCCCAGAAAGAATGGCAATCATCAAGAATACAAATAATCATACATGTTGTAGGGGCAAGAAAATAACTCTAATACACTGTTGGAAGTAATGCAAATTGGTACACCGCTATGAAAAGAAGTATGAAGTGTTCACCAAAAAAACTAAAATTAGAACTACCATACAATCCAGCTATACTACTCCTCTGTATTTATCCAAAGGAATTAAAGTTAGCATATTTAAGCGATATGTATATGCCAATATTAAATGAATCACAATTCACAATAGCCAAGTTATAGAATCAGCCTAGGAGACTGTTGATACATGAATATATAAAGAAACTATAGAATATATCCACTATTGTGTTTTATTCACCCATAAAAAAGAACAAAATTATGTCATTTGCAAGAAAATGGATGGGACCAGAGATCATCATGTTAAGCAAAATAAGTCAGACTCAAGAAAGTATCCTATTTTTTCCCTCATATTTGGAGGTAGAAGGAAGAAAGCATTTCATGAAATTAGAAGTGAAATTATTAGGGAAAAGGAAGGGAATCTGGGTGAGGGAGGTTATGAGGGTAAGGAGAAGTACTGAGGAATTAAATCAACCACATTATGTTACATGCATGTATGAATATATCACAATGACACACACTATTCTATACAATTAATATGTACCAACAGAAAAGTAGGTTAGAACTTCAAAAGAACAAAAATATATTACCTAACCTCATCCTCAGTTCTGAATTTCTCCTTCCCATCAGAGATGCCTAGCAATAAATGTCCTTGCCATTTGGAATATGCAAGTAATAAATGCATTTGTAATTCTCAAGTGGTTCATTTTAATGGATCCAGAGTAAATGAGAACTCTTCATCCATGGCAGCATTTGACAATGTGCTATCTGTGTTGTAACACTGCTACAGATTGTTAGTGTGCATTTTTAGCCATAAGTACAAGTCACACCAGTGAATATCTAAAAACCTGTAAAGTCAATTAATTTCGAGTCCTGGCAGTTGTGCGATATCATATTGTCATCCTTCAAACAGCTGTGGTCTGGCTTGAAAGAACCTCACTACATGGCTCCTTTGCTTTGTTTTGCTCTTCTCTATCATTCTTCATTAACACATTATGTACAGACAAGCTTTTATACAGTTTCCCTTTTGATGGATTAAGAAAGTATGTATAATGAAAGATGTTTTGAAAAACACTCAGTTTTTTCCTTTTATTAATTTTATTTGTTCTTTTTATATATACATGACAGTAGACTGTATTTTAAGATATTATACATGCATAGAGTATAATTTATTCTAATTAGGATCCAATTCTTGTGGTTGTACATAATGTGGAGTTTCACTGGTGGTGTATTCAAACATGAACATAGGAAAGTTATGTCCAATTCATTCTACTATCTTTCCAAAAAACCAAATGTCAAATGCTCTCTCTGATATGCTGCTGCTAACACACAACAAGGAGCAGGGAAATAAAAGTTTAGTGGATTAGACCAAGGGGAATGAAAGGAAGGTATTGGGGATGGGGATAGGAAAGACAGTTTTTATTTTCTATTCAAAGGTATCAGCAGCCAAGCAATAACTACAAGAGATTCAGGTGATGCGGATAGATAGAGCACTTCCAGGCATGTGGATTCATTTTCAGACACTGCCAACCAAATATTCTGTGTGCATGGATACACCTCTTCATATAGCTTAACTTCATTAAGGTTCATGAACTGTGAGGTATAAGATAGTTTTTTTCCCCTGATGTTTAAATTACTGCAATTAATAAGACAGAATAGTTGTGACCAGTTTATCTATGCAAACCTCTTAAATCTGAAGAAAAATGTGTGTCTTCCTTTTGCCAATAGCAAACTCTTCTCTTATTAGATCAAAATCCAAAATCAGCAAAACTAATTGCCATACTCCAAAGATGGTGGGTAGAGAATCTGATGATACAACTTCTATAAATGACAGTGTTCAATAAGGCTGAGATTTATTATTCATTCTGGAACCAGAGGCGGGAGGACAGGATATCTATATTATCTAATACTCTGTTGAGATAATTCATGATTTCAAATCTCAGTTCTGTGGTTATTTGATCCTAAATTACTTAGCTTCATTAAGACTTAGTTTGGTTATCTGTGACATGAGGTCTTTCATTGGATGATTCTTGTGAGGATTATATGGGCACCCTGTGACAAAGTCCTTGGCCTAGCACACAATGAGTACTTAGTGAGCATGTACTGTTCTTGCTCCTCTACTGCTCTTCACATACATGTTCACAGAATATCATTCTGAGGAAAACACAGCAAATGAAATTACATGACACTGGGAAAAATAATTGGATTTTAGTAACATCATAGACTAGTATAGAATAAATAGCATTTCAAAAACCTATCTTATAAGTAAGGAAAAAAAACTTAGCAGCCCTGTGTTTTTAAACTGGGCTTCAAAATGAATATGAGCTTGTAAAAGTACAGAGAACCTAATAAAAATATTTTTACTTGCAGCCACATTTTTGCCAGCAATAAACACAAAAATCTCAGATTAGTTTATGTTACTATGCTTTCATTTAGCCCATTCATTAACTGTATTTTAAGAGCCTGTGTGAAATAAAAAGTACAATAAATTTTGAATTGAGTAGCAGGCCTAGAGATTCTAGCATTTAAGGTATCCAAGTTAAAACAAAGATTTAACATATGTACTTTTTAACAATATCCATTGTGCATAGTTATGATAAAGGCTTTGAGCCTTGCCTGTCCCACTGCAATTTGATCCACTGTGAGAGTAGAAAGGAAATGAGGCGTCTTGGATCATTCAAGTTTTCCTCCTCATCATCAATTCAAGTTTTCATCACTATCATCAATCTACAACATTCAATGCTGCTTCTTTCAATCTACCTGTGGAGGGCAAAATAATCCTATACATCAAATATCTAAGTATTTTATCCATCACATACACCTACTCAAACACAAAGCCTGCAGCAAACTGGAAAACCACATGTTGATTTCAATATAGGCAATCTTATCACTCATTAAAAAAATAATAAATGTTCTAGCTAATCATCAAAAGCAATAGAAAATAAGAGGTCTTCTGATATTAGTTCATTTCCACTGCTAAACTTCCACTGTGAGTGTTAACAAGCTTCTGAACTTATTTTGTTTTCATTGCCCCATTTTAAAAAAAATCTATTATGTGTGGATAATGCCAAATGCTGCCTACCTAGCCCCCAAGCATTCGTTATGAAGATTAATAAGACAATGCTGGGCAGCACTTTCTATTACTCTGAAGAAATAAGATTTGGAAATACAAAAGAACATTATTAATGTACATATGCCATGGTTTGGCTGAAAGATTCTCTGTAATTGGCCACATATTAATCATTAGGGATAAAAAAGAACAATGAGATCATTCTGTTTTTTACCTTAAATAGGAAAAATCATCATTAATATCTTTTAAATGGTTTCTGCAACAAAACCTAACATTTAAAACCCTAGAAATTGGAAACTTGTCTCAAAGTTCCATCTGCTTGTTATTGTAATAAAAATACTTTGTCTAATTCAGCTTATGCAATTGTCTTAAAAGTGTCTCATCACTATAACCCAGGGGAGCTGTCTGTCAGCAGAAACAATCCAAGCTCCAGAAAGATAACACTTAAAACATGATACCCTCTGAGCTCCCCTGAGATGAGCATCCAGCTTGACAGTTTACAAGACATTTGGGTTTGTTTCCTTTGCTAACTCTGTCACAAAAACCAAGGAGATCCTGGAATTAAATAAATAAAAACCTTATTAAGGCCACAGCACATCATTCTGAAAGACTTAGTTTTAAGATCCCATTGGGCATCTTTGCATTCATTTTCAATTAGCTATTTTTCTTTTAATGAATTTCAGGAGGGTTCAGATTCATAGATTAGCCAAGCTAATGAAGGCCATTGGCGTTCTGGCACAGTCATGTTTTCATGAGATAAAAGAGAACACTTGGGGTGAATTGTGCTTCACGGCCAAATGAAGAAATGCCACATAGAAGGAAATATTTTTAAAATAATGGTGAGCTTTGGCACCATATCAGAAATAGATTCTGATACAGGATTTAGAACCTTTCTTAAACAGGTGAAAAACCTTCGAGAGAAAAGGTAGACAAGGGAAAATATGAATAGCTCTATGATGTGTTGTCCTTTCAAGGCATCATTTAGTGGACATAAGGGTCTGAAAGGAAAGAGAAGTATATCTATCCAAAGCCTAGGTAAGAAAGATTATTCTGAACAGGAACAATAATGGATGGAGTTTAAAAATGAGGATGGGACTTTTTTTTCATAAAGGGGGAAACTATTTTACAGCGAAAGGGCTCACTGCAATAAGAAGTTCTAAAGTCAATATAGGGTGCCATAGCAGCCACAGAGAAATACAAATATTTCACACATCATCACAAATGGTATTGGTTTCCTAGATCAAGGGTGTTAATGTTGCTGGATGATCACCTCTGTTTCCTTTTAATATCATACCTCATACTGAACTGCCTCAGGTAAAAGAACAGGTGTGTTAAAGCCAAAAGAATATATATACAAATTTTCCTACTTCTACCAGGACAGAAGCATATCTAAGGAGATTGTTAACTTTATTTTTTTCCTTTTACTTGAAATCAAAATAGCAAATCAATGTGCATTTTCCACAACCTTTCATAGAAATTCCAAGTAGTTATTAATTCTCTCTCAACTTTATTAATTTTTGTACAAACCAATAAGATGATCTGCAGGGAGATACCAATTTTACATATCTTCTGTAATATACAGAAATCTAGAAAGGAAAAGGAGTCGTCTTATGTGTCCTCTGTTGTCTGCTATTCAGTAAAACTTATCTTGTGTAAAAACTAATATGATAATTACAATGAGGCATTAAAATGAACTAATCAATTTTCTAGCCACTAAATATTCAAACAGGTATATTCCCATGTTAAAAATGAGAACCTGGAAATAGAGAATTTAAGAATCCTTCCAAAATTATAATAATTGAATACATTATGTGTAGCTTTAGAGTCAGTATGAAAATGTCTTCAATGCTCCAAGAGACATTCTTACAATGGAGAGTTCCAAAGAGAGCTAGATTCCAATGGGTAGGGCCTAGTCACAGTTAAAAGTTTTTGTGCATACAACTAGTCTTTGTCTTCCTGAAGAAAGGAGCAGAAAGAATCCTTGAAAGGTACTAGCAAGAGAAGTGCAATATAGACACAGTAGCCAAACCCATTGTGTTTTGAGTTAGAAAAAGCTGAAATATCTAACTATAATTTTTCTGTTCATAGGCATGCAAGCTATATTCTGAGCTTTAGCAAGTAAGGGTAACTGGTAAAATTAAAACTGATATCTTTATTGGGGGTGGGAGTGAATCTCATATCCAATGAGAGAAACTAAAATTGGGTTTCATGTTTGATACTTTCCTAGACATTTCTATTAAGCTCCATCTGACATTTCCTCCCCTCCCATTCCGCTTCTTTCTCCTTAGATATTTTCACATACAAGAAAAACTAACATTCACTTCTCCCAGATCATTGCACTTAAGAAAGAGAAGATATCTTATTTTTTAATGGATAAGACAACAGAATCTCAGTGTTAAGGTGAACTGCTTAGTGGGACACAACAGTTATCCCTCCACTGGACCTGAAACATACAGTAATCATAAAACTATGAACTTTTGGTTGCATCTAAATAGGTATTCAATAAATGTTTGTAGAAGAAAGCAAGAATTAATGCACTGTATGTGGGTTATTATAATTATTATTCCCAACATCTCTATCCCATCTTCTTCCTCATCATTTTCTCCTTCCAGGTATTCTCTCTCACGTATCACCTAGTCTGTATCCTTTCTTTCTTTTTATCCATAGAAGTAAATGAACACAAAAGTAACATTGATTTTTGAAAGAACGTTAAAATAACACATTTTATCTACACAATTTTCTGTTCAGATGCTTTAAAAATTGAGAAAACCTAGCCTGTAAGCCCCATGGGGCAGGGTTTTCCATTTTTGTCTTTAAGGAAGTATCTGTATCCTCAGCACACTTTGTATCTTGAGCAGGGTCCAGCAAATATTGATAAATGAAGTCTTGTGTGTACATGCAAATGCAGAGTAGCATATAGTATCAGCATAGATGAGAATAAATTCTTCCCAGTTAATATGTCCCACAGGATCTCAGGAGAGCAGATTAGTGTTTGAAAATTATTTTCAACATTCAGTGCATTATATGCCATTATATGTGAAAAAGGAAGAGTTTTTCCTCAATACTCAAGGGTACAGACATTCACTGGGCTGCACGAAGACAAACATAGTGACAATATTCACTAAAATATTTATGTTCTTTGAGGAAACATGGAAACACTGTTATCTTTAAGAAGGATTCATACACTGAGTCAGAATTCAGTACAAAACTCATACTTGGTAATAAACAAGGAAAATTCATAATAAGCCAGTAATGTTATCCAAAAATAATAAATTGAATGAAAGATAAAATACCCTCATAATGTCTACCATGATTGTACTCACACACTAACCAATCCTCTACATTTACAGTTAACCAATACCTTGAAACAAAAAATCACTGGAATTTTGTGATCTGAGCAGTTTACCTTTGGTTAGTTCCATTAGGGGATCAACTCATCTGATTTCCTCCATTACAGAGAGCTGAAATAGTTCTTGGTGTTCAGAGCTAAAGAAACTGATACTATAAATGTTCAATCATTATACACCCCACATATCATGTCTCTGGTTAAAATGATTATGAGGTTTGTTTTTTCTGATTTTTCTATTTTAGAGAAATAATTATTGGAAGGTAATAAATAAATGGTAGTTACTGTAAATGGAAAACAGAGCACAGATCTAATTGATGCAGCTGGTGAAAACTGACAGATTAATGTACCTTAAATCCTGGCTATTCTGTGTGGTCCCTGGTCAGGCAGCAACACTAGCAAGCTCATTGAAAATGCAGAATCTCAGATCACACCCCAGATCAAAGGAATCAACATCTACTCTTAACAACTTCCCTGCCCCACGTGATCTTTATACACATCAATTGAGAATTTGCTAATTTAAGTGAGAGCACTCCTTTGGAGCAGGGAGAACAGACAAGGATTTATCAGGAAAGGCTGCCTTCCTGACACCCATTCGCTGTGCCATCACTTTTTTTTTCCAAAGCAGATTTACATCTGAAAATATATTTTTTAGTTTCTGCACTGATTATATTTGCCAAGGTAGAAGCCATCCTAGACTAAACTACATATCCATCTATAAGGAGGAAAACCTCATTTAGAAAATCACTTGTTCAACTCCATGAATATGTTTCATATCTTTATTCTGCTGGATTTTTAAACTTGGCTTACTACTGTAATCACCCATAAAATATTCCAGTTTGCTAATAATGAGACAAGACCCACATGTCTGTATTTTAAAAACTAAACAGCTTATTTTGTGGCAATATAATGATCTATAGCTATATTTTTAGGAGCTATTGTACAGGATATGCTGGAGAGGTGGCTCTTGAGGGATGCTAAATCTGGAAACTTCAGTCTCTTCATTTGGTCTTTGGGTTCTGTCCATTGAATGCCACATGATTTTTTTAATGAGCATTGTGACTACTGTGGCCTATTCTAAATCCATCATATTTAAAGATGCACATAGTTTATCCTCTTTAAATTGAACTGCAGCCTCTAAAAACATTTTGTGATAAACTGGGTAATTTAAACAATTGAAAAGACAGAGCAGAAAACAGGGCAAAGTAGAGATATAATGATGAGATGAATTTCTTCATCAGTCTTGCCTGGGCCATGCAAGGCTCAAATTTCTAAGCGAACCAGGGAGTGAACCACCTCCTTAAAAAATAAGGCCCATCAGAGAACTAAATATATCATGAATTCTGTTTAGAGGAAGAAGTAATAATCCATTCAGACAGAAGGCAGTATTCAACAGATGATATTGACTGATTTTAAGTGAAAATTCTCAAGGAAGAGGATGAGTAGGAAAGCATAGCAGAGGATAGCTTCTCTAGGAAAAATTGATAGAAACTCCAAGAAAGGTTTTAAAAGTGAGAGACTTTTGTTTTCCAGCGATTTGGTGGATTAAGGGCATTTCCATTCTCTTAACACTCTATGCTTTTCTGACTGGAAAGTTGTCTACTTCATAAACAGTTTGGTAATTGTTCCAGAACCTGCATTTATTGGCTTCATATATAATGTAGATATACAATTACAAATTGTGCAAAAGGACAAATTCTCAATATAAATAAACTGATGTTTCTATTAAAACTAAAATGAAAATTTTGAAAATAATGAATTAAAGTGACTTATTAAATAAAACTGCTGTTAAATTAAGCATGGATGACTCAACTCTTAAAGATGAGTACAAATAACACTTATGGGATGCTGTACTTACATTGCCATGTGATTGTTTATGGCTTTATTCCACAATAAAGAAATTGAAATTAAAAAAAAAACATGTGATGCATCAAGCATAGTGTTTCTACAATACTTATAACCTCATTTAAACCAATATTTAAGGAAAAGTTCTAAGCCTTACAAACATGATCAATTAATGCATGTACTTACATTTTGAGTAAAATAATTACTTCAAGTATACAATATTTTTATGATTTCTTTCTTTAACCTATTTGGTCTTGATTATGTTATATAAGTTAACTCCATTATGGAAAAAGCCTCAAAAATATATTTTTGAATTTTATTTCCTATTTTCCCATTTGTGAATACTCATGCCAATGTCTCCCATTCTTGAAGCATATGATATGAACATGATGGATCATGAGAATACTGTCAAAGATTAAAACTATGTAGAAAATCACTAACTTAAAGACAAACATACTTATTAAGTGCATATATTAATGTTCTATTACTAATTATAGCCAATTTGAATGTCCATATATATAATCTACCATTTACATATGATAAATATCCAAAATTATATAATAATTAATATCAAATAATTGTTGGCAGAATTTATCACCTGCATTCAAGAGTACTTAATAGACCACAAAGTTCTCAAGTACCTGAAACATTCCCCCTCTAAGAAAGACACCGTAAGTAAATTTTGCACACCAACTCTTTTTTTTTTTAGTTTATTTAATTGCATTTCAAGTCATAGCACATATATAGAGCTCAGTTTTTCCATTTCTCTGGTTGCAAACCAGATAAAGTTACATCAATTGTGTTTTCACACATGCACCAAGGGTAGTGATGATGATCTCAATCAACCATCTTT
>CM053417.1:100346671-100388876 GCA_028644305.1 Xerus rutilus
CCCTGGTTTTTTTTTTTTTTTTTTTTTTTTTTAGGATAACTTTCTTTTTTTTTTTTTTTTTATTTTATTTATTTATTTATTTATTTATTTCCCCAAAAGTTGCATTTTAATACATGTTGGCAAACATAACAGAAAAAAACAAATTATCAGAAGCTGTACACACTATTCACTGAAAACATTTGTTGTTTAGAGAAGACATTTGTCAGATGTTCCTGAATATGTGATGATTTAATGATTTCTTGGAGTGAATAGAAGACAACAAATTTGAAACTTGTTCAGTTTTTCTTTCTTTGCCTTTTAACTTTCCTTCAGCAAATTCCCAAAGACACACATATCCTAATTCTTTTGGGCTCAATTCAAATATTCATTGATTACACATTTGTGCCAGGTTTTGAGCTAGGTTTGGAGAATGTCAGAATGACTTAGATCAATGCTGCTTAATGTGATAGTACAAGTAAAATGTTATGAGGTCTGGGAAGTTTTCAATCTAGAAAGTTCAAAGAAGTCACCACACAGGAGGCGTCTCATCTTCTGTCTTAAATGATAACCCAGCATTTCTGAGGACAAACATGAAATGAAAAGACAGAGAGAGCACTAGAAGAACAAATACTATAGGGAAAACAGTAAAAGCATGAACCAGGTATTCACCATACTACATCTACCGAGCTGAATCATATTGACCGAGTTTGTAAGGGGTAGCAAATGACAGGACATGAGACTGAAGAGATGAGCACTGTGTTAATAATTTAATGTGTGGGAAATCATTTTCTTGAATGTAAATTAATTTGACAATTCATTGAATATATCCAAATAAACCATAATTTGAGGTGATACAAAAAAGCTCTCATGTTCTATTTGTATATACATATTACAAGGGTGTTTACTTGCCTATATTTATATTTATTCATACACTTAGGCCTTACCTCCATCTCCACCTGCCCATACCACCCCCCTACATACTACATCCATATTACATTACATCCAAGAGCTAATAATTCTCCAGTTTTAAACTAAATAATATTCAGTGAGGAGAGGCAAGAAGTACAGAAAAACGTATAGCAGAGTTCCAGGACTACAGGGGTCATTAATAAGCCAAAAGGCATAGATTGAATGTCTTAATCCCTATATATGTCATTTTGTTCATCTATAAAACAAAGAAAACAATGCCATCTCTCATAGGGATTTCACCAAAGATTAAGGAAGATGATAAAAATAGTTATTAAATATAAATGCTTAAAAAGTACAATATTAGTAGTAATAGTACTAAAGGAAAACTTAATTCAAGATTTATGCAAATCACATACTGATAGATTTTCCTTATTCAAAACTCAGTTAAATTTTCATAATTGTATCTAAACTTCAATATAGGCATACATGAATATTATGATTATAACTTCAATGTTTATTTCATTAATTTTGTAGAGAAATATTTATTAAAAATACTTTAAATGGTAATGAAACCTCCAAAATGTTTTAAAATACTGTATAATGTTCTATACTTACATTTATTATCTCATTTAATCATCACAAAATTTCTAAGAGTTAAATACTACTCTCATTTACATTTTACATTTGTTGTAAATCCAGAGAGTTGCAATAACTTGCAGGGTATCACACAACAAGCCTGGGGAGAAGCCAGGAGTCAGAGCCAAGTCTAATTCCAGTGCATCTGCAACTACTCTGCCAATTATTGTAAGCACTTGTCCCCACCTGCAGGCCCATAGTAGACCTTCAAGACATGGCATTTGAAATTATAGGATTAACTCACTGATAATAGCACAACAGTAAAATAAATTAATTATCTCCATCACCTTTTCAAAATTATCTTTTTTTGCTCTTGGCTAGACCATAAACCGAAGGATACACTGCAAATTACTCAAAAACAAGGTAAGAATTTGGTTCATCTTAGTTTAGCATTTGGCATACAAAATATGTATTTAATAAGTGAACCAAAGGCAAAGCAGAACCAAGACATAGGAGTTTTTAAAACACTCATATTAACTAAAATTGGAATGTAGAATGAAAATCTCAGCTAATGGGCTCTGTGAAATCAGAGAATCATTCAATTTACAAGTTAAATATCTATTAAAACATAAATAGCCAAAGGCAGAACTAGCATCACCAGAGCAGAGTAGAAGAAAACTAATGAAGAAGTGTAAGTCCAGCCTTAAACCTGTTTTTATCTAATTAGTAAGAGAAGGCCCAATCAAACATATCTGGCCTACCCAAGGCCAGAAATGAAATGATCTTTGCAATCAAGCTAATGAGTTATACTGGAAAAGTAAAAATCAGTGGTATTTGGGCAGGAAGTAAATCTTAGAAATAATCAATTCTCAACTATTCCAACATATGCAAAAATCGCACTATCAATTAACAAGAAAGTACTTTTTGTTTAGTTTTCAAAAGTGATTTACAGAAATAAAGAGCAGTGTGTCTATTTAGTGCCATTGCTATAATGCACTGAGATGCCATGGAAAGAGAATGCATTCATTCAAAAATATTTATGATCATTGTCAATGTAAGTTCATCAGGGAAGAGCAGGTAAGAAGACAATTGTTCTGTTCTCAAAAAGTCGTGGTGACTTATAAGTACATAAATTAAAATCTACAAAACCAAAGTGAATAAATCAATAGAAATATGTACCATACACTAAGGAAACATTGTAGGAGAAGTAACAGAAACACAATAGGGAAAAGATGCTTCAGAGAGGAAGAGACATTTGAACATAACCTTGGCACATGAGACAATATTATATAAATAAAAATGACTAGGAAACAAAAAAGGGAAGCATATGAGCAACAGGATGGCGATGGGGAAGAATATGGATTTAAATCATTATAGGGGGATAAGTCTAAATACTATAAGATGTACAACAAGGTGAGAATGACAGTTGAAAAATCTAAAGAAGTGAGATGGATCAGGTTTAAACAGATTTATGATAGAATGGAAAATGGTGTACATAGGCCTGTGGACTCACAAGACACGTTTTGATTTCTAGTTCTGTCTCTTATACATACATTTTCTTTTTTTTCTTTTTTTCAGGGGGAGGTACAGGGGATGGAACCCAGGGGCACTTAACCACTAAGCCACATCCCCAGCCATATATATATATATATATATATATATATATATGGCAATATATATATAATTTTGAAACAGTCACATTAAGTTGCTTATGGCCTCATTAAGTTGCTAAAGCTGGCTTTAAACTCAAGATCTGCCTGCCTCCACCTCCTGAGTGGCTGGGATTATCAGTGTGCACCAACATGCCCACCACTTACACATACTTTTTAGTCTCAGAAAGTAATTTAACCTCTGTGTGTCAAATTCCTCTTCTGAAAAGCAAAATATATCAATACCCTATTTCCAAAGGTGATCTTATTATTATTTCAAACCCAAGCTTAAATGTTCAGATTTAATTGGGTAGGCAATAAAAAATTATCAACTGTCTTTGAACAAGAAAGTGAGTGACTGTTTTAGGCAGAATTCCCTGAAACAATATGAATGATGAACCAGGGAAAATGACAGAGAAATCAGGCATAGATTTAAAAAAAGAAACAGTTAAATTGAAAATAAATGTGGCTTTGAATAAACTGCCATCGATATGCGTGGAAAAAACGGAATAAATAATATATAATTTTTTTAAAATTTTTTATTTATTTTTTTAGTTGTAGGTGGACAGAATATCTTTATTTTATTCTTATGTGGTGCTGAGGATCGAACCCAGTGCCTCACGCGTGCTAGGCGAGCACGCTACCACTGCGCCACAATCTCAGCCCTAATATATAATTTGATGGTAGAATAATGACCAAATAGAAGTTTAGAAAGTTGACGGTGTTATTTTCACTCTGGAAGGAAATGAAAACTTTGGAAACTTTAAAATATTACTATATTATTTATATGTCATGTATTTGTGCCTGCACACACGTGTAGAGTTGTTTTCTACCCATGCCTTTATTGGTAGCCCATATAAGAACTCTCTCCCATCCCCAAATACAGATAGGTCCACTTAAATCCTATGCTGAAACTTAAAATTCTCCTAACCTCCTCTTCAAGCATATACACACTCTCACTTATGTCTTATTGATTGTTCTGCCATATCCCAGGTTACATTTTTCTTCTAAGCTTAATGATTAATGAATTCTTCCAAGACTAATGAGCTCGATAAAAGAGAGATCTAGCATTGCTCAATAATTTGGTACTCTATCCATGTATTAGTGAGAAAACACAGCCATGCATTGATTATTGCTAATGATATCATGGCGCGTGAACACCTGCAGTCCTTGTCTTATTCTTGTAGGTCATTGGGATTTATAGATTACCTGCTAGAGATTACAAAGGAGAACCTTGAGTGGCAATGGCAGTATACTCCCTTTGACTTCAAGGAATTGCTTCATCAAGAATTCTCAACTTATTCCACCAAAATCATTCCTTCTTACTTTATCTTCATCCTTTACTAAGTGAACAGAAATTACTCTGAATTTTTCAATTATTTGGTATATTATGAAAACTTTAGAGAAAAATTGGGAGTAAAAATGGGGCAGTGAGAAAACATCCTCTCTTCTGCTGATAATTTTGCATTGATGGAACAATACAGCTCTATAGTTGGCAGTTGCTAGTTACTGAGATGGTTGTGAAATAGGCAATCCATCACTCTGGCAAAAAAAATAATAATACTGAGATTTTTGAAATCAGGGAAAGGAATGTGACTTAACTACACTGAAAATTCGATACCTTTGTTTTATTTGTTTTTAATGGGATTGGAAAATACAAGGTAGTTGAGTATATATACCACACATACATACTCTACATACACTTTTTTTAGACTGGTGTTATGTGACTAAAAACAAATGAGATAGTGAAAAGAAATTATAATTGCATATATAAATGTCTTGATAAAATATAGCAAGATAAGTAGTTCCCCCCCTCTTGGTTACTGTTGATTTAACCCAGGAACAATTTACCACTAAGCTACATTCACAGTCTTTTTTTTTTTTAATTTTAAAACAGGGTCTCACTAATTAGCTTAGGGCTTTATTAAGTTGCTGAGGTTGACTTTGAACTTGTGATTCTCCTATCTTAGCTTCCTGATTCACTGATATTATAGGTCTGCACTACCATGCCTGGCAATTAAGTTTTCATTTTTAAAGGTTAGATCTTTAAGGAAACAGTATTTTAAAAACTTGTAATCCCAATGCTACAGTTTTTAATTTTGCACTGATAAAACTTTCATAAAAAACGATATTCTCATTATTCTGATACTCAAATTTCCTTTGATGTAATGATTAAGAGGTCACAAACATGAATTTTAGAAGTTAACAATAATACATAGTCCTGAATCTTTATTGAATGAATTAATATATTTTTGAATAAATTCACAAGCTGTTTGTGGTTTAACCAAAACTTGCTAACAGTTTACATTTTTATGTTAAAAGCAAAGCATAACAATTTTTGAAGATGAATGAATGAAAATGAAATAAACAAAAACAATGTCTATTCAAGCCTCCAAATATAGAATGCTACAGTATAAAACTGTATTCCTAAATTCCTCAAAAGATGATTTCTTGATTTTATGAAGAAATTAACACTAGGGAGAAAAACAATTGATGTTACTGCTGTGAGAGTCCAATTGCTAAAGGTTTTTCATCTACCTTACCAAGACTAGTTGAGATAATAAAACCAACAAACATAATCATCAATATTAAAGTATATGAAAAGATGGGATTAAGAAATCAGTATGTGGCTATAGAAGCATTATGCTCTAAATTTTCTAAAAACTGCCCCAAATGCTTACACTGAATAAAAGGCTTTCTATAATGGCAAGCTGGTTTCTAACAATGTGTTGAAATTCAATAATTTACCTTTATAATTCCATTTACATTTCCAAATCTCTTGAGAAGGAGACTAGAAATCATGTAACCTTAAGAAGAAAATTCATGGAGCCAGATGGAGAAACTGCATGATTTAATAGGATAAAAACAGTTCTAAAATGCCAAAATTAATTTCAAACACATCTTTTCCTGTAAGTCTTGGTAAACAACCACAATTAAGGATTGGAAATCATTCTAAAAGGATAAATAAATCTAAAAATACACCAGCTTCAACCCAGCAAGTTCTGATTTAAGTCAGGTTGGAAGATTTGTATTAAATGTGGCTTCATTTTGTTCAATAAATTACTCAATGGTATTGTAAAATACAAGATACATTTAATAACTAGTCACTTCTTACAACCATATAAAGCAGAAAATAATATGCATCATCACTTTTACTCATTAGGTACTGCCTTTCCAGATATTTCCTCTCCAGATGTGTATATACATGTTTACACATACTTGTACACAAAAATATGTATAAAATATATGTAAATTTGCAACATTTTTATAATTTTGATTCCTGCATTTTTCACATAAAATTTATTTTCGAGACTTGCCTTTATATTCATTGTATATTTGAGATTTTCTTCCTTCTACATAATGCCAAACTTAACAATGTTGCATGATGAGAAGAGTAAGATTTATTTACAAATTCCCTTGGTTATTATAGGATCCTCCAAAAATTTTATCTCTCACAATTATCCTAAAATAGTCTTGTGAGTTAGTCCTTATCATCCCATTTTGTACTTGGATAAAAAAGGCTCAGGGACATAAATTATTTGCCTACATAAAATCATAGTCATTAATTGGCAAGATGAGAACTTCCAAATAATGATTAATGAATATGAGGTAAGTCAAGATTTTCACTTATGAACTACCAGAAACTCTTTTATATACAATGTCACTTTGTATTTGAACCCCCAAAATTAACAAAAAACTATACTTCATTAGTTAGCAAATACTTCCACATGGCAATATTTAATAGCGTATATAATTAATGGCTTTTTTATTAAGTATTGTCAGTATTCTATGTATATCCAAAATAACCAGGTTTTACAAAAGTCCAGTGCTTGTAAATATATGTAGACTGCATAAAGGAAATCATTGCCTAAGAGACATTCCAAATTGCATTTCAGATATCTATAGTAAAGAAGGAATTCTCTTGTTTCTCAATAAGCAGATAGCATGCCATCTGGCCCCACTGCCCTTAGCAATATCTGAGAAAAGAATACAGGAAACCACTTACAATAACTGAGGGCAGACATACCACAGGGACCAAAGGTGCAGGAAACTTTCCTCCAGGCACAATATCTCTGTATGTTTCATCAATATTTTTTTCTGTTTTAATATTAAAATGTAAGTAAAGATGATATTTACTCCCCTCAGGGATTATGGAAATAGTTCTTTTAGTTAGAGATTTTTCCACTTTCATGCATATTTGTTGAAGGTCTCTTGTTTATTAGACTTAAGCTGTACATTCCAACAATATAATTTTCTCAATTATATATACAGAGTCAGACAACTGGTGATGTTCATAATGAAGTGAAAGTTGATCTGTGGAACTCAGGAATGGCTTGATTTAGGCATATGTAAGTAAAGTGCTCATAATAAGAAAATCTATGGTAATAGATGAATCATCAAAAGAGTGAGACTAGAAAGATGAGATTCCAACATAGGGGCTCTTGGAAGGTATATATATATTGGGGATAAAAAGACAATTAGTTACTTATTACAAGTAAAAAGTTAGCTCTTTTAAATGGCTTATCTTGGTAGTACAATTCTTCCATTCTGCACCAAAAACTATGCAGGTACACACAAAAGAAAGTTGGCTTGGCTCACAGATGGTACAGCCTACTCCTAACACCACATACAGCATGGATGTAACAGGGTAGACAAGAAGTTTCAACCTCACACAGAATGCCACATGGGTGTACACATGACTGCTGCAGTACTATCATTCATAATTGAATAAGAAATTAAAAAGTTCCCTGATAAGCATAAGCTAAAGGAATTCATGAACAAGCACAGCATTGCAGAAAAAGAGAATCCTACAGGCAAAAGAGGAAAGTAAAAATAAGCAAGAAAGCATGCAAAATAATAAAGTTCATTAGAAGAATAAAAGACCAAATAAGAATTACCAGTGATTCAAACATTAGAACTAAAACAAAATGACAAGAAGTAATACATACCTCTCTGTAACAAAAATAAATAAAAATGGTCTTAATCCTCCAATTAAAAGACAAAGACTGGCTTACTGGATTAAATAACAAGCCCTACCAGTATGCTGCTTCCAAAAAACACACCTGACAGGCACATACTTTCACAGACTAAAACGGAAATGATGGAAAATGAAATTTCATGAAAATGGAATCTGAAAACAAGAAAGAATACATATACTTACAGCCCACAATGAAAACATCAAGCCAAAGCCAGTTACAAGAGACAAAGAAGGTCATTGCATAGTGGTAAAGGGAAATATCCAACAAGAAAACAATAGTATATATTTTTGCTCCAAATATCAGAGCACCCAATTTCATAAAACAAACATTATTTGACACAAAGTGAATGATAGCCCCCAAAACAATAATAGTGGGGAAATCCAGTACACCACTCTCACCAACAAATAGATTTTCCAGACAGAAAATCAACAGACACAACAGATTTAATTTATACTATAAATCAAATGAACTTAACCGATCTCTTTGGAATATTTCATCTAGTAGCAGCTAATACCCTTTTTTTTTTCAGTTATCCATGGAAATTTTTCCAATATTAATCACATATTAGGACATAAAGCAAGTCTGAGCAAATTCAAAAAGTTTTGATATAACGTCTTATATATTTTCAGATCATAATGGAACAAAATTGGAAAACTACAGAAATTGTGCAAATACATGGAGATTAGAAAATTCATTTTTTAATGATGATTAAGTCAGCTAAAAATCAGTTTGGAAATTTAAAAAAAATTATTAGAATCAAAAGAAAATGCAACACATCAAAATTTGTGATGTACAATGAAGACATAATTAAGAGGAAAGTGAAAATAAACCAATCTCAAAATCAGTAAAAGGAAAGAATATAGATCAAAACTAAAATTAATGAAACAGAGAATTTTTAAAAATACACAGAATTACAAAAATCAATTCGAAGTAGATCAAAGATCTAGGAATTAGGTCAGAAATACTGCAACTGCCAGAAAACAACATAGGGTCAATAATCAAATATTTTGATGCAGGCACTGACCTTCTTAATAAAAATCCCATAGCTCAAGAAATAAAAACACACAATAAGTTGGGATGGCATCAAATTAAAAACTTTTTGCACTATAAAGGGGACAATTAAGAATCTAAAAAAAACCTACAGAATGGGAGATAATCTTTGCCAGCTACTCTCTCAAGAGGGGATTAATATCCAAAATATACAAAGAACTCAAGAAAAAATCAACACCAAAATCCGAATAACCTAGTCAAGAAATGGGCAAAAATTCAAACATATTTCTCTACATTAGACATGCAAATGGCCAACTAATAACTGATGTATGAAAACTGTTCAACATCCTTACAAATCAGGTAAATGCAAATCAAGTACAGTGAGATATTATCTCACTCTAGTTAGAAAGGCAATTATCAATAATGCAAATAATAATTCTTGGTGAAGATGTGTGAGAAAAATTACACTCAAACATTGCTAGTAGGACTGCAAATTGGTACAACCACTTTGGAAAGCAATATGGAGATTCCTTAAAAGACCAGGAATAGAGGCACCATGTGACCCAGGTATCCTACTACTTAGTGTTTATCCAAAAGAAACAAAACCAGCATACTATAGTTATACATGCATACCAATGTTTATAGCAGCACAATTCACAACAGTCAAGTTATGGTATCTATCAACAGATGAATGGATAAAGAAAATGTGATATATATACACACAATGGAGTTTCATTGAGTCATAATGAAGAATGAAATTAGGTAAATTTTTTGGTGAATGGATGAACTGGAGAAAATCATATTAAGTGAAATAAGCCAGATCCAGAAGTCAAAGGTTGAATGTCTCCTCTCATAAATGGCAGTTTATGAAAACTTCTCTCATATATGGAAGTTTGAAAGAGAAAAAAAAGGAAAAATAACAAAAAGTGATCTCACTAAAATAGAAGGGAAACCCATACAGTAGAAGAGATAGAGAGGGAGGTAGGAGGGGAGTGTGGGGATGTACTGGGGAATGAAATTTGCCAAAATATGCTATGTCAATGTATGAATAAACCACAACAAATCCTAATTTTATACACACACAAAAAAAATTCAAATAATAATAATAGAAGGAAGATCAGTAGAATAGAGAAAGTAGATCGGGGGAGAGAAGAAAGAAGTGAAAAGGAAGGTAATAAGGAATGATATTAATCTAATTGTTTTGTGCAAGTTCAAATCTGGTACAATGAATCTCACTATTATGTAGAATTATATGATTTAATAAAATATGCAGGATCAATGAAATATAGTTGCTCCTTTGAAAATATAAACTATATAGATAAAACCATACTCAAACTAGCTAAAAGAAATAGAAGACCCAAATTAATAAGCTAACAGACAAAGGAATATAGGAGTATTACAACAGGTAATTTTGAAATCCAGATGGTGATTAAGGAGTATTATCATCTTTATATTCCAATAAATTGGAAAATCTGGAAGAAATGAATTTCTAGACACATGCAAACTATTAAATTCTATTATGAATGACAGAAGTTAAAATTATTCAAGTGGCATAGACCTGGACAAAGGAGACTACTGTTTCATCATTGCTTTGGCCTAATTCTCCTCCTCACTACTCTTTATGCTATATCACAACAATCAATTTAAAAGTCAATAGTGGAATCTGTGATCAAGATAAATCTGACAAAATTGTTCTAGTAAAGGTTTGATGCGAATATATATAGTTTTGCCTGATACAGAACCACAAAGACAATTACTTTATGTTTTCATTCATTCATGGAGGCCAAGAAAGTTGATCTCCTAGAAAGTGGAATATTGGTTACCAGAGGCTAAAAAGCATAGCAGGCAGTGAAGGACAGAAAAAATTTGGTCAACTGATACCAGATTAAATTAGATAGGAGGAGTAAGTTCTAGAGTACTATAGCAAAGTAGAGTAAGGTTAACAGTAACTTTTTGAATATTTCAAAATAACTAAAACAGAGTAGTTTGAATGTTTCTATCACAAAGAAATTATGAACACTTGAAATGACAGATATGCTAATCACTCTGATTTGATTATTATACATTGCATTATATATCAAGATATCACATTGCATCCCAGAAATACATGAAATTATTATATGTCAATTAAAGTGAATTTAGGGAATAACACTTGAACAAAATATTTGATAAAAGAGTATATCAGCATTCAGCACATGTAGTTATATCAAAATAACTTTCACTTTTGTTTAGTGGATAAATTACACAATGATATTTATACAAAATACTTAAAATAGCACCTGTGACATATACAATTAAACCAAGAGCAGCTTACAAGGTGAGAGGGAGGGAGCTGGTAGATCAACATTTTGAAAAATCGCATAAGAAGGGCAAAGCAGGGGGCTAGGATTGTAGCTCAGCTCAGCGGAAGAGCTCTTGCCTCCAATGCGTGAGGCCCTGGGTTCGATCCTCAGCACAACATACAAAGCAATAAAATAAAGACATTGTGTCCATCTACAACTAAAAAAATATTTAAAAAAAGAAAAAAAGAAAGACAAAGCAGCACGCATGTGAATTGTTCAAGAAATAACAGCATTCTGCCTTCTAGCACCAAAGTTTGGCATTCTC
The DNA here is from genome assembly GCA_028644305.1 of Xerus rutilus. NCBI lineage: Eukaryota > Metazoa > Chordata > Mammalia > Rodentia > Sciuridae > Xerus > Xerus rutilus. The sequence continues at coordinate 100,358,361 of CM053417.1, forward strand.
TCAGTCATCCCTCTTCCCAGTTGTTGACAGCATCAGAGCACCTCAAGGCAATCTCTTCTTTATAATTCCTATTCTGTCAGCTAATTGAAATGAGAGGAAATAAGAGCAACCATTGTAACCTCTGTTCATAAGTGCCTAATGAATAAAAAACATGGTATAATCATTTCTTTTTCCAATAAAGCACAGAAATGCAATTTGGCAATTGTAAATGCTAAGGATTGGGATTCTGATTTTAAAATGCTGCAAGTTTCATTAGAAGCCTAATTATAAACTAGCTGGTTTTGCTGTAAATTGGGATATAAGATTTTGAAAGCCAAAGCATCTTAGTTTTATTAATATTTATTTAATATCGGTACCATTATGCATTTTCTCCACCTACTCTATTCCAAGGAAATAAAGGGGTTATGCAGGCTTTTTTAGTACATGTATAATATGGGGTTCCAAGAATGTAAGGCACAAAATAAATGTTTATCAAATCAATGAATGAATGGTTATGAAAAAAAGGTTACTTTTATCTCATTCATCAACAATGATTTTGTAACAGTATTCTTCATGATAGATGGCTTTAGTAAATAACCTCATGTTATAAAGGAAAATGAAATCTCACAAGGACACAATCACAAAGAACACACAGATTTCTTTATTGTTTTTATTACATTAGTACTCACATCTGTGATAGATATTACTACTTGAGCCCATATGAAAGTAACACTAAGATCGATGCCAATCCTATAGGTAAAGAACTAAAGGATTTTAAATGAAATCAAGTGCAAGCCTCTCTGGTGTTAAGCCAGTTCAATGAGTTGTGAAGTTTAGAAGCAGTCCTTAGACACTATAAATTAATTCCTAAGGATTATTTCCCTTACTAGGTAAGATGCAGATCTAAAATTGAGAGGGGGAAAAAGTTTGTTCAATTAAATAAATGGCCTTATGCAAAAAGGCTTTTTTTTAAAGACCTTTAGAGTTATCTCCCGGCTTCTGTGAAAAAGGATCACTTTCCTTCCACAAACTCACAATGTTCTAAAATGAATGATACAAATGCCAGCCTGAAATTTGTATCTTAAAATGAAGGTGTTAGATTATTAAGTACAGTAAAAATACACTGATATGTATATTACAATTACATTACAAATTCAGATTAAATCTATTATATGGGATATTATCAAAGGAACTTTGAATATTCTTCTCAACTTGAGTTATGGGAAATAAGAGATTTCTAAGTAGGAATGGAAAATAAATTGTTATTTATCACTCACTGGCCCATTATTAATGGTCTTTGAATTCTTAGATAATGTGAAAATATAAGCCTAAGATTTAAAGGTATGTTTTTCTTAACATCTACACACTATTCTACACAAGTAGACAATATATTCAACCAAGAATAAGACCCTTGGTCATCATCAAGATAAGGTATACATTCTAGAAACAATAAAAAAAGAAAAGTGACACATACAATAAAACTATACTACAAAAGTATAACATTGGACCTCATTCTAAATCTTGGAGAAAAGGCACAGTTGTGGAATTTAGTTCAATACAATTTATCTTACTAGAATATGAAAGAAGACCTATGCTCCACGAAAGGGGAACTATTTGAGAAGCTAAAAAATGAGGGGGAAATCCAGGAATAAAAGGAAAAAAATAAAATTCACACTTCAATATCAAAGAAGGAAATTTTGCTCTACAAAAATATATATCATAGGAGAGCAATTTGGAAATGTCTATAAACAAAATACACATAGCTTTTGCCCAAGGAACTTGGTTACTCAAAATTTATCCCACAGCTAAATTCCCACCTATATGCAGAAATATGTATAAATGAATGTTCACCACAACATTCTTAAAAAAACTTATACATAAATCATCCAACAATGAGAAAAAGAATGGTTAATATGCCCATTGAGTAGAAAATATATTAGTTTATGGAACATTATGCAGGAAATAAAGAAAAATAAGGAAATGTGCAAATATAAATCTACAAGTTTTATAAAGAAAAAAATGAGATTCAGAATGTAGCACTGTGCAAATAATTTAATGTCTATACATGCTTTGACAATGTATGTAAGAACAGACAGGCAAGTCAGGCATGGTGGTACACGCATATAATCCCAGTGGCTCGGGAGGCTGAGGTAGGGGGATCACAGGTTCAAAGCCAGCCTCAGCAATTTAGTGAGGCTCTAAACAACCTAGTGAGATCCTGTCTAAAATTTTTTTAAAAAAATTAAAAGAGCTGGGTATGTGGCTCAGTGGTTAAGTGCCCCTGGGTTCAGTCCTTGGGAAGGGGGAGGGGGAAGGGAAGAAGAGGTGGAGGGAGGGAGGGAAGAAGGGTAGATGGAAGAAGAAGGGAGGGAAGGAGGGAGAGAAGAAGAAGGGAGGGAAGAAGGGAGGGAGAGAGGGAAGACAGGCAAGTCTCAAGTGTGCATTTTCCTAGAAAGAAAAATGGTATGGCAGATGAAGGTGAAAGTTTTGAATGACTATCTTACGATTCTGTACTAATGATTTTTAGCCTGTAATATATTTATAAAACTAAAAGTACTATCAACATGCTATTTAATTTAGGTTTACATTAAATTATGTTAATACCTTAACATACAGTAATGAAAAGGTTTCCTAGATATATTGCCATAACAATATTCAAAAATATGTAAAGTAGAATTTATACAAATAAATATTCATATACTTTATAGGCACAAGGACAAAAGAGAAAACTGTGTAGCACTCTACATACAAAAATATAAACTGTGAAAGGAATAAATTTGTTCAAGAAGATGGGGTAGAGTATGTGGAATAAGGTGAAAAAGGGTTGAATTCTTGAAATCTCCATTTTTTGAAATTTTAATTTATAAAAGACATTTACTCCTACAAATACTTTGTACAATTTAAAACTGGAGTTTGACTCATTGATGTGTAGGAATAATTTTATTAAGGTATATAAACACAGACGAAAAATGTTAATACTTAAGAAATAAGATACAATAATTGTGTTTTACCACATTTTCTTTAAAGAGTAGAAATAAAAGAGAAGATGAAGAATGTGGTACACGGAAAAACAAAACCACCTAAGAATTATAGAGGTCCTGGAACAATGAATGACAGTCACTGACATCAATACTAGAATTAAAGTCATTGTTACTTTTCAAGGAAGAGACAAGACCTAAACATGTATATTTAAGTATCTTCTGTTATCCAGAGCAATAATCTCTGAAGGAGAATGGGCACATGTTTAAAGGTGGTATTAAATAATCACTCACAGTATGAAAGAAAATACTGCAAGTTCTATTTTCATTAATTTCAATCTCAACTTCTTATATACACATTAATTTCTACATGATTATTGATATTGCATATAGATGCATTGTAAGTGCAAAAGGTGCAAATAGTTGTACAATGGTGTATTGATAGACATGGAATATTGGGTCCAGTCCATTCTCACTCCATGGATGCTAACATTTGTAGGTGTTCATATAAAATAAGCACTATATATGTGCATATATATAAATAAAACATACACACATCCTCCTATATAAACATTAAAGATTATAAATATTTTTTACTTAATTCTACCTTTCCATTTCAAACATCATACTGCATTCTCTTATAGCTAAAATATGCCAATCATCATGTATCTCTATAGAAAAAATTTAGATTAATTTAACCAGAGCTTGCAATATTTACTAACAGATTTTTTCCTCTGTAACAAAAAAAAATGAGAGTAAATATTTATGTAGAGACAGGGTCTCACTGAGTTGCTTAGCGCCTCGCCATTGCTGAGGCTGGCTTTGTCGCCATTGCTGAGGCTGGCTTTGAACTCGCGATTTAGGTTCCCATATAATTGCTAGATAAACATTTTTAAACCACTTTTACTAACTTCCTCCTAATCCTAGTAATTGTTGTTGGCCTCTATTATTCATTAATTCCTGGTTTTTCTTTCCAATATACATAGTACAGATACTTCTTAGCTTACTTGTCTCCAAATGCACTTGCAAATGTGTGTACAGAACTCAAGGAAATATTATGACCTAAGAATTTATATGTAAGCAAACTCTTAATCACATTCATAGGAAATGAAAATACACTTGTATAATCACACACACATACCTTAGATACAGATGCTGTTATGGTTAGAATATGAGGTATCTCCCCCAAATTCTTGTGTTAATGATACAGGAATGTTCAGAGCTGAAACTATTAGATTATAAAAGGTGCAGACGGAACAGTAGATTAATCCATTTGATGGATTAATAATTTACATGGATTGTGTGGTTAACTGCAGGCAGGTGGGGCATGGTTGAAGAAAGTGGGTCACTAGGGGAATGTCTCTAGGATTTATATTTTTTCCTCCATGCCTTGCTTGCTCTTTCTGCTTCCCAGGTACCATGGGCTGAACAGCTTTCCTCCATCATCCTCTTCTTATATAATGTTATACCTCACCTTGGGCCCAGAATGGTCAGCCAGCCATGGACTAACTCTCTGAAACTATAAGTCAAAATAAACTTTGCCTCCTCTAATTTGTTCTTATGCAGTATTTCGTCATAGTGACAAAGAGCTAGCTCACACAGATGCTATTCAAATTCACCTTCAACAAAAGTTAAACTCATAAAAGCAGAGAGAATAGTGTTTACAGTGGCTAGAATTGGTAGGGGTTGGTGACTTACTCGTCAAAGGATAATTTCAATTAGATTGGAAAAATACGGCCAAAATGTCTATTTTGCTACATGACTATAGAAAATATACAGGCTTTCCATTCTTGAATACTGCTAAAAGAATACATTTCAAGTGTTCCCACCAAAAAACATGATCAATTGTGAGCTGATGCGTATGATAATTAGCTCTATTTAGCAATTCCACAATGTATACATATTTAAAAACATGGTGTTCTACATGATACATACAATTATCTTTATTTAAAATGCTTTTATATTAAAAATACAAATTCACATTCTATAATTAGTGATTACAAATAAAATCAATGATGTACTAAAACAATAGAATCAATGCATTAAGGATAATGTTTTAGAAAAGAAATATGAATGAGTATTGAAACAAGATAGAAATAAATACAATATGTAAAAGCTGGCTATAAGTTTAACACAAATACATATATTATTATAAATAAAACATTTAAAAACAAACTATAGATTAATTGATTTAGGAGGAGGGTACTGGGGATTAAAACCAAGGACACATTACCACTGAGTTACATTCCCAGCCACTTTTTAAATTTTTTTATTTTGAGACAGGGTCTGGCTAAGTTGCTAAGGCAGGCCTTGAACTTGCAATCCTGCCTCAGTCTCCTGAGTCAATGGGATTAGTCATGCAACAGATGGCTGGCTTGTATTTCATGATCTTAATGATGAAAACAATTGCACCTTCCTAGTCATCCAAAAGACAAACGATTTTTCTAAATTCTACATACAAAACACTGTAACAACTGTATGCAAGCCACCTTGAATTTCTGTGTAATATAGATCACTTGAATATCATTTATATATTTTACATTATTAATGTATTAATGTTTCACAAAGTAAAAATTAGTGTTTATGTACAGTATGATACAATTTAGTTTCATTACAATGAGACTACTTGAAGGTAAACAGATCAACATAGTACATGAATGTAGGGTAAATGAGGACAGGAAGATGGACATGCTTATGATTTTATTGCATTTCTTCCAACAGGCTTCATCACTTCCAACTTTGTTATGCATAGGCATTTTTAGGCGTCCTAGGATCACTTAGTTTATTCATAATGTTTTCCATTTTCTTTGAATATGTTTTTTTTTTTTTTTGATACTCAGGATTGAACCCAGGGGTACTCAACCACTGAGCCACAGCCCCAGCGCTATTTGTGTTTTCTTTAGAGACAAGATCTCACTGAGTTGCTTAGTGCCTCGCCATTGCTGAGGCTGGCTTTGAACTCATGATTCTCCTGTCCCAGCCTCCCAAAGTGCTGGGATTACAAGTGTGTGTCTCTGCGCCCGGCTCTCACAATGTTATTTAATTCGGCAAAACAACAATAATAGAAGATAAACTACCCAACAGTACAGAATCATAAGTTACAATATGACCTTTATTTTGCTGTCTGAAATTATATATATGTAAAGCTTATAGCAACATAGATAATCTAAACTTAATTAAAACAAATTAATATTTATGTAAATATTAAACCCACGGAAAATTAGTTTGCATGTATCCTACTTTATTTTTGATACCTGATTAAAAACATAAAGGGAAAATAGTTTAGCAATAATTATCCCTAAAATTAGTTTATGCCTCAAAAATATAGATCAAAGATTGATTTTTAGGGTAGATTCAGAGTAGCCTTTACTTTTTTTTTTTTTTTTTTTTGGTACCGGGGATTGAACTCAGGAGTACTGGACCACTGAGCTACATCCCCAGTCTTATTTTGTGTTTTATTTAGAGGCCGGGTCTCAGTTGCTTAGCACCATGCCATTGCTGAGGCTGGCACTGAACTCGCAATTCTCCACTCTTAGCCTCCCAAAGTGCTGAGATTACAGGTATGTGCCACAGCACCCGGCTTGAATATGTTTTCTATTAATATTGTGGGAAAATGACAATGAAGATCATACATGTTTACATAAACCAAGCATGGCATGTTTACCTCAACTAAAGTTAGAACCATTTAGTCACAAATGTATTTACAAAATCTCAGAGACAGAAAAGTCTTAGAAATTATATAAATCTCTTTTTTTCTGAAGTAGTAAAGTGATGAAAATTGCAATTAAAAATGGAGCAGGGGCTGAGGCTGTAGCTCAGCAGTAGAATGCTTGCCTAGCATGTGTGAGGCACTGGGTTCAAACCTCAGTACCACATAAACAAGTAAAATAAAGGTCTAAAAAATACAATAACATTATTTTTAAAAAATGGAGCAGAACTGAATTCAAACCCATTTTTCTGACCCCCCGCTAGTATTCATGTATCCTATAATATCAAAGATACTTTATTTATCCATTGCCCTAAATACATTTGTAAGTGTTGACATTTTGTGGAATTTTAAATTAAAGAACAATGAGATTCAAGTTTCATAGTAAGGCAATTACACTTTCCTTCTTATGAGCAATTGCTATCAACGACTGAGGATTTGAGATTCACAGATAATACATTTGAGTTAGCACAGTTTTATTCATTCTATGAGAGTAACTACATTTTTACAAGTTATTAATAATAGATAATATTAAAAGTTTGACATAATTCAGTCTCTCCTTGATGTTTCATCATGCACTTTCAGATCTTAAAGTAACAGTGGTTTAAAATATTGGTTGAATTAATCTTTAGATGTGTGGGAACATGCAGCCAACACACAGTAGTCTTATACAAACTTAAAATACACATATGATCTGAGGCTACAGCTTAAAGACAACAATCTTTAAACTGTCAGACATCAAAAATAAACCATTTTTCTAGAAAGACAGATTTGAGTTCTTTATATATAAAATAAATTTCTAATTCATGTAATTGGAATCATTTTATTATTAGGCTCTTTCGTATTGAGTACAAGAAAACATACCAAAATTTATAGTCTATGGATACCCTCATTTCTGGCTCCAGTTTGTTCTCAACACTTTTCCCAATTCTCTTCTCTAAATGTTGTTACCTGTATATATTTTTATGAGATACATGAAATTCTTTCAGGAACAAGGTGGAAAAATGAATAGTCAAACAAACAGATAAAATCATAAATGCATACTTTCTTCCATTTTTGAGTGTTCAAAAAGATCTACTACTCTAGAGAAGTGATACTAACGCAAATGGAATAAAACATATTGGTTATCCCAATGTTAGCTTAATTGCAAGCCAAGCAGATTAATAAGCTTAAATCCCCTTTCTCCTCCCAAGGAAATCTATTAAAATATGACTGGGTAACTTATTATTCAAAATGGTTGTAACATAACCTATTATAAGATTTTTTTAGAATATAGCTGAAATTTTGCACATAAATGTTTAACTGAATAGATTTGGGTTTTCATTATATTATTCATAATAAGTAAACATCATCAATTTCACATAACTGGCTGCTATATTCCATATTCAACAGTCCACACTGAATACAAATGAGCTTTATGGAACAATCCACTGTGTCTACACTATAGGTTTTTAAAGTATTAAAACAGTATTTCATTTATTTATAATAGAAATTCAGATACATTAAATAAACAAAGTTTGTGAAAATTAAAAACAGCAATGAACTTTCATTAATGTGTAAAACCATTTGTCATTCTAGCAAAGTAAATCCTGTTTTATTATAACCCTTGTTTTATCTTGCTAATATTGAATGTATTCATATATTCATGTCAATACCAAGAACAAGCCAGAAATGAAATGGCAATCTTGTTGTATTAAAAATTTGCCTTTATCTTTTTAAAATAGCACAAAATGTATTTTATTGAAAGTATGTTAACCAGAACATATTTCCATAAATAAGCTTTTCCTTTTATTTATTTATTTATTTATTTAGGTACTGGGGATTGAACTCAGGGGTATTTGACCACTGAGCCACATCTCCAGCCCTATTTTGTGTTTTATGTAGAGACAGGGTCTCACTGAGTTGCTTAGCGCCTCGCCATTGCTGAGGCTGGCTTTGAACTCGCGATTCTCCTGTCTCAGCTTCCCTAAGTGCTAGGATTACAGGCTTGAGCCACCGCGCCCGGCTCTTTTCCTTTATTTTACAAAGGTGATTTTCATCAATAATGGTTGTTTTCTTCAAATCAAATAAGCAACATTAATTTCTTTGTTTTTAGTGATACTGGCTGAGTGTATTCCCTACTAGGCAGCCTGCACTGTCTATATTAGAAAAAAATCTTTATTATATATTTCCAATTTTTTGCTTTATTGTCAGTGGCAGAAGGCTGATATCTATGTCTAAAGAAGAGTTTTACCTCAAACATTTAAGTGATTCAAGTGGTAAAAAATATCTGGTTGACTGTGTGTATGCTACATTTAAAATCTCTTTTTTTAGGGCTGGGGTTGTGGCTCAGTGGTAGAGTGCTCTCCTGGCACATGTGAGGCACTGGGTTTGATCCTCAGCACCACATAAAAATAAACAAAGGTATTGTGTGCATCTACAACTAAAAAATACTTTAAAAAACCCTCTTTTGTGAATATATAACCCTATATTCCTAAAGTAACCTTTTTAAAATGCCCAATAATTATTCTAAAATCCAGGTTAACTTCAATTCTTTGCTTTTGAAGATACACAAAAGCCCAGGATATTAATCAATAAATACTTACTTTGAATAAAAGCAAAAGTATTTGTATTCAGATACTATAATTGTAATGTTTAATATTTATTACTATAAATAGTAGTCAAAGAAAGATGATATTCTGTAAGACACTAAATTGTAGAACATTGATTTTATATTACATACTAATTGCAAAGGTATAGCTGGCAAACTTTGTGAATAGCTGGATAGTAAGCATTTTCAGATTTGTAGGCCATAAGGTCTCTATCAATTCTGTTGTAGTATGAAAGCAGCCACAGACAATATATTAGCCAAAGGCTATGTTCCAATAAAACTTAAATTACAAAAACAGGCATTGGGACATATTTGATCCATAGGCCATTCTGTGGTATAGTCCACTAAAACTTTGTTGACGATCTAAATACCTTTTACATATATATGACAAATGAAAACACAGAAAGCTTATAATTGTGGAGCAAAGAAAAATTACATTTCCTAATTAATTTCTTTCAGTAGTTATCTTTGATTTTTCTTCATCAAGGACAAGTACACAAAACATAGCCCAAACACAAATTTGTTTTATAAAAAGACCTTTTGAACGTGATCTGTCTTAAGTGTTATTTGTATCACTTTCTAATTCAAAGAACTCTAGTAGTCAATAAATAACTATTTACAAAAGTCTATTCGAGACTATTTCACTCAAGTATTTTCATTAGTAATAATAAGCATACTAGAAACTTCTGCATAAGCATGAACTAAGTACCTACCACATTACTCTTAAAGGTTTTTAATATTATAGCTGCTTTATATGTACCATCTCAGATTCTCATGCCATTTCAGGTAAATTGCCATTTCAACCATTTTCCCATTCTTCATAAAATTTAATTTTTGTTTTTTGTGTGTAATTATTAATCAACAATAGAATATAGTATTCTAACATGACAACCCCAATCCTCACTGGTATGAACAAAGTTTTCTGTTGTTTTTGTTGTTCTTTTCATATATGACAACAGAGTGTATTTTGAAATATTATATATACACAGAGTATAACAATCTAATTCAGATCCTATTATGGTTGTAAATCATATGGAGTTTCACAGATGATATATTCATATATGAACATAGCAAAGTTATATCCATTTCATCCTTTTTTCAGTAAGAAAATTAACCTATTACAGTATTGTGATCAATGCTATCCAGCAAAAGTGGCAGAATTCAATTCTGTATCTAATTAGGAATTGGAATCCAATTTGTCACCTTCTAAATGCATGATGTCCAAGCCTCTCTGATTCCTAATGATTGTAGAGGGGTCTACTGTTTCTGATCAGACTGGAAACAGTGAATGAGTCTGGGCAAGGGGCTCAAAAATAACAAAATCAGCAACCTTCAGCATGTGAGAGCAAATATCTCCAGAATTACAACCTCTATTAATTTTCTAAGACTGAAATAAAAAAAAACCCTCATTAAATAATTTTAAGTAACTTTAAAAAATAGGGTGCTAAATAAAACTGAATTTCTCATTTCCATTTGATCTAAAGTGAATATAAATTTTATGGTTGATTGTAGGCCTTAACAGGGGACTGCTAATCAAAAGTCATATTTCTTTGGTCTTTTGCAGTTAAGTGCAAGCTGACAAACTCTAGCTATTCATTATTTAGTGCTTGCTAAGTCTCATAATAAGCATGGTGGTGGAGGAAACATTCATAGTCACTTTAGTATTTCTACCATGTTCTTCCCTCTTTCTAGAATGAGTTTCTTTTTTATATACAATTTTTATGATTTATTTTATTTTTATTTATTATTGTAATATATTTTTTAGTTATAGATGGACACTTTTATTTGTTTGTTTATTTTTATGCAGTGCTGAGTATAGACCTCAGTGCCTCACATGTGTTAGGTGAGCACTCCCCCACTGAGCCACAACCCCAGTCCCTCTAGAATGCATTTGTATCCCAGTTTCTCATTTCTAATCCTGACACACCCTTGAATTTCTATCAGAAATGCTTAATTATTCATGAAGCATTTACTGAGAACCAAAACAGATATAATTTTTCTACATTATTACTGAGGATCTCTCTATATATAGTTTTATTTTTTCATATAAGTAGTATTTATATCTACAGCTGGCCCTGCATATCCATGAATTCCATATCCTAGATTTAAAGCAACTGCCAATAGAAAACATACAAAAATTCGCATCTGTTTTGAACATGTACAAATTTGGTTTTTTTGTCATTCACTGAACAATGGAGTATGACAACTATTTACACACAAGTGCACTGTATTAGATGTTACAAACAATCTAGAGATGATTTAAAATATATGGGAAGATGTGCAAATAATCTGCCCATATTTATACTGGGGATTGAATCCAGGGGAAGTTTACTACATCTCCAGCCTTTTTTTGGCTACTTTTTTTTCAGACAGGGTCCACATTGCCAAAGCTGGACTTGAAACTTTTGATCCTCCTTCCTCAGCCTCTTGAGTCATTGAGATTACAGGTATGTACAGCCAAGCATGGCTAATCTGTCATTTTATAAAATGAACTTGAATATCTGCAGATTTGGCTATCTGTGGGAGTTCCTGGAACCAATCTCACACAGATACTGAGGGACCACTGTACTTGTTTTTCTAATAGAAATGAACACTTCATCAAACACATGAGTGTGCACATACACACACTTGTACACACATCTTCAGCATTGCTGTGGAACTCTGCTCCTTTCATGACACAAACTTCTCAGTGTGTGACATAAAATGAACAAAATGAAAATTTAAGTAAGGACATCCAACATTGCATAGTTGAAAGAAAACTAGAGCACTTGATAATGTAAGTTCTAATTCATGCTTACTTAGATTGTAGTTCCAGACAGGACTTAATCAAAGACCATGAATGTTTATTAGCATTCACTGTTTTTGACTTAATTTTTGTCAGTGTTCAAAATTGTTAAGTGGATAGTAAAATTGGCTCTGAAAAATACTCATTGAACTCTTTAGGAGGACAAACACATTGTGATAAATATAAGCAAATAGCACTGTGCATTTATTAAGTGTTATCATGGTCATGTTCTTTACTACATCAAATACTACAGATCATCAAAATATATGGACACTGCTTTCAAGGAGAACACTAAATTGTAAGAAATTGAGAGTGGAAACCCTGTCTTACTCATTCTTGTGTCCCTAATCTAGCATAATACCTTGAACATAACAAAGGCCCAATAAATACTTTGGGTTGAAATGGGGAAATCTATCAGATATCTCATGATTCAATATTACCATACTCTGAAGGATAAGTTTATTCTATTTAATAATTATGTAAACCTGAAGGCTTACAAGGTATAGTAGACTCTCTGATTAAAACAAACAAAAAAAACCATTACATTTGCATATTTTAACTCTCATAATAACAGAAGAGTAAATTAAATCATTGAGGAGTTAAGTAATATGTTTATAATTATATAACTTATAAGTGGTGTGTCCAGATATGAAAAGAAACAACATCACTTTAGAGGTCATATTTTATACTATTATACTTTACTAAGTATAAACACTTAAATATACAAAGATAATTTTGCTAAATTGAAGGTAAAATATATGACTAAATTTAATATATACACAAAAACATAGCATTAAATGACTATTACAGAAGAACAAATCAAATCATTCTTTAGAAATTTCACCATATTTTGTTATCAGGTAAGAATTAATATTTGATCTTACCTCTGATCTTGTTTTATATACTAACCATTTGTGGAATATGTTAACCATATACCTCTTATCTAACCAAATTGTAATTGGTTTACCAACTATATGTGTGTATTACATGATATCAGTGATTCATAAATATCCCTCATTTACAAGTATATAATTCATTATGATTTTTTTCTATCAACTAAATATATGAATTTAAATACCTTAAAATACATAAGAGTACATATATGTATGGATACATATGTAAATAAACACATATACATATATTCCAGTATCAGATAATTAATAATACATCCACAAACCTAGACTTTTGGTATGAATAGAGACTGTATTAAGCAACCAACTAAAATGTATTCAGTAAAAGTCAGCCAGGCGAGGGCTCTCTATAAACTTGTATATGTGTATGTGTGCATGTGTATGTATATGTATAATACAATACCATTTACAAACTTGATGAAAATGCCAATAAAGCCCAGACTTCATAAATTGAGCAAGAGTAAAAACTAGTCAGATAATAATATGCTTTTGTAGCTGGGCGCGGTGGCTCAAGCCTGTAATCTCAGCACTTAGGGAGGCTGAGACAGGAGAATCACGAGTTCAAAGCCAGCCTCAGCAATGGTGAGGTGCTAAGCAACTCAGTGAGACCCTGTCTCTACATAAAACACAAAATAGGGCTGGGGATGTGGCTCAGTGGTCAAGTGCCCCTGAGTTCAATCCCCAGTACCAAAAATAATAATAATAATAATATGCTTTTGTGTTAAAAACAATTACCTTTCTATTCCCAATATTACAATACTTTTTCTATTTGAATATTTAAATAAAATTAGTTTATTTTTACCTTGTCTTTATTCTTCAAATATAATTTCAAACATGTTAAATACTTCATGTAGATATTTTCATATTGGATATAATTACTCTTTATGTGTAATAATTTTATACAACTGTAAACAAAATGAACTTCAAGAAGTTCCATAAACTTTTATATTTTATCACTAACATTATAAAAATTATTTGCACAGATCTATATGCACAGATCTATTTATCATCTGAATGCATAACACACTAAAACATGGAAGACAAATGATGCTGTTGAAGGCATTTAAATTTCAACTCTATGACCAGTAAATATGAAATATATTCATGAAAATGGCATGGAGTACTGGGCATAGTAGCACATGCCTGTAATCCCAGTAACTCAGGCAGCTGAAGCAAGAGGATAACAAATTTAAGACCAGCTTCAGCAATGTAGAGAGACCTTGTCTCAAACTAAAAATAAAAATAGGTATGAGGATGTAGCTTAATGGCAAAACACCCATGTATTCAATTCCCAGTACTCACCCCTCACCACACAAATGGCAATGAAGAGAGCAAGTGCAATACATTCTTAGAAACTTATGTGAAATACAAAGATAACACCTTAAAGATCATTTTCAAATCAAATTATTCCCCATATATTGAATACTTGTGGCACCACATTCAAGTTCAAGAAAGTAGCCTCCACATTTGAAGGGGAAAACTAAGATTTTAAAGTAGCTTCTTTAAGTATCTGACTTACTTATATGCCTTCTAAAATAGTGTACACTGTACAATTAAATTTTGTTGATGATAATATTACAACAATTTAGGGGTCATTTTTTCTAATATCTCATAAGATCCTTGTATATGCCATATAGTATATTTATTACATTTTTATTTTTTAATTTAATTTTATGTTTCAGTGACTATAATTAGAAATAGTAAGGTGCATGATGCTGTATTTGTATATACATATAATGAAATTTGATAAATCACATTCCCTGGTTCACTGATCTGCTTGATCTACTCTATTGATCTCCCTTTTATTATTATTATTATTCCTACTACTACTACTATTTTATTATTATTTTAGTTAGTGCATTATAATTATAGACAAAAGCAAGATTCACTGTGGTAGATATATACAATAGAGTTTTATTTGGCCATAAAGAAAAATGAAATTAAGTCATTTTCTGTTTTTTTCATTTTGTGCCTGAAAATATCCAGTAAGATGAAACTACTTGAGGCAAAATTGTCCATTTTCAGAAACCTTTATGTTAAAAATATCTTTCTTATATTCAAGAGAAAACCATAGGTTTTTCAGCTTGACCCTATTTTTCCTATTTCTTCCTCCTGGGACAGCACAGAACAAGTTTTCTCTTTCATCTGATGTATTCAAATCATTATGAGACTTGGGTTCTTTTTAAATTATGAATATTTCATTATTCTAATGAGATGTCCCATATAATTACTATATGAACCAGTTCCTACTATCTTTTACCATGATTAACTTTTTAAATTTTATTGAGACAGGTAAAACAGATGATTATGCATGTTAGACTATCAAATAAGATAATAGTAAATGATTAAAGGTGTTTCTTGGAATTTGAAAATGGACTTCAGTGAATTTTTTTGTGTTTTCACAAATTTCTGGGTTTAAAACTCTAAAAATTGTTATAGCTCATGAAGAAAATGACATGTAATATAGTTTGTCTATATTGTATATACATATATATGAATTTTATTTTTATATTGTATATCCATATACATACAAAATATAATACATGTAATAATAATTATATATTATTAAATTCATTACATATTTGCATTTATTTATAATCAAGCTTCAAATGTTTAAAAGTAAAGTTGATCAGTCACAAATTAAAATATGAAGTCCTCTCTAGACATTTCTCTCAAAAGCTTGTCCAGACTGATTGAACACTTTTAGAGGACAACAGGCAAATACTTCCTCATGGCGTTTCCATATAGTTTGGGACATGCTAGATTTCATCTCAGCATATGAAATTCTCTTTACTCATTCTATTCTCTTCTCTCTTATGCTCCTTGTTTAAATCTCCATATTTATAAGGATTTTTCTTTCCTTTTCTACATGATATTCCTCCTAATGTTGTACACTCAAATATTTGTTCTCCAAAACCATGAAGAACAGAAATTAGCAATATTTTAATGAAATTTATTAAAGACCACTTGCATGTAAGGTGACAGTTTAGTTGCACTCTGCAAAATATAATTTTCAGACATGGTATTTCCCTTAAGTATTTATGATCTATTAGATAGAAATTGACTTCTATGCAAATGATGTATTCACAGTCTTGTGCATGAGGACTAAGCATATGATGTATGTCTGAATTGTTTGGTGGAGTGAAATTAGATGCTTCCATTACTTCTGTAGAAATAAATTTTTAATAGTCGTAAATCTTGAAAAGGAAACACTTTAAAATTTTTAAACTTCCTCAAATATGTAACTCACTACTATCCCTTCTTACTGGTGCTGATGTTGAAGTACAGCCATGATTGCTCAGAGTATGTTTCTCTTTATAGCCAATTAGATGGAGGTCAATTGAAATGGAGTTTAATTAGTGGGAAGTGACATAGAAGTGATATTAAATGGTGATGTCTTGAGTTTCTAAATTTTCTTTTGTCTCATACATTTCTTTAAACCTACTAATTTCATTCAACAATTAACTAAATATTTTGCAAACAATTTGTAACACAAATTTTTAAAAAAGCAAAACAATTACTCCCACCCTTTGAAAATATAAAGCATTCCTCACAGTTTCACACAATAGCTATACAAATATAAATATTTATTAAATAAAAGAAATTATCTCATTATTTGCATAGCTTAGTATATATCTAAGATCTTTCACTGGAAGTTGCCAATCATTGATGTGCTTTCACACTATAAAGGGATTCCAAGCATCTTTCTGCATAAAATTGTTAAAACTATTAATATATTACTTTTTTCAGTTAGTACCATAAATAACTTTAAAGTAATATTATAAAGGAAGAGATAAAATAACAAAAAAGAATCAGAAGGAAAAGATACAGTGTCCCATTCTCTTATTTTCCATGAGTGAAAATCAGTTTTCACTCATGCTCAACTTAATTCTCTGCTTATGAGGTAAGGCACTTATGAAAAACCTCTTGTACACTGACCAACCATGTTAACTTTTGTTATATACAGATATAGTCAAAAAGGAATGGGTAGGGCTTACAAGATGCAGTGTTGTTATTCACCTGCTCTTTCAAGAGAGTGCCAAAGGCGAGCATATCACATAATCAAATGTGACTAGAAGAGACTTAGCATTATCTCGCCTGACTTTCCATTTCCCCAAGAAATTCATAATATAATCAATGGGTTATTTGTTTCCTTAGAAATTTTTAAAATATCTGAACCAATGCCATCTTATTTGTATAGAATACCACATGACATCTTCTAAACCTTCTAGAAAGAAAGTCATCTCTGATGTTGCAAAATGCCATGAATTTTAAGTGATATGAAGATCATATTCAAAACTATTCATAAGAAAAGGGACACTTCTGAAAAGAACAGTAAAAATGAGGGAACTTAGAAATAGGTTTTTATGGACAAACCATCTTTATTTACACTGGTTAAGAGAAATCAATTCAAATGAGTTTTGAGATCCTTTGGCCAAATGCTATTCAATATTTTTACTCTCATATATATATGTCTTCTTTGCTCTTATTACTAAACTTCACAATAATTTACTGTTTCTCATTTTAACCTTATGAGAACAGTACTTTGAGAGCCACATAAAATGAACATTCCAACCTGCTTCATATTTTCTGCAGAGCTGAAGAAAAGGTAATAAGAGGTATTTATATGAATATAATTTTCTTTGTGTTTGGTGAGCGTATTTATCTTTTCCTATTACTTCTGTATCCACATGTTAAATATAAAATACTTTTTTAAGATGACTCTTTACCATGGGTATCAAATACATGCTGTGCAGCTGCTCCTGCTTTGAACTATGAAAAAAAAGTGTGTGTGTGTGTGTGTGTGTGTGTGTGTATGTTTAGTCAAAACTCAATTATGATAGATTGATTAATCAGATTTTTGAGTATTGTATTGCTAATAGGTAAGACTATGTCACAGTCTGGAATTTGTGTTCTGTAATTCCATATCTAAATTTGCCTTTTAACATAACAAATCTGTCAGGATCCAACACTCATTAGATGGTAAAGTTTCACTGTCATTTTATGTTCAAGTAAGCAGGAAAACTGCAGACAATTAATTACAAAATGATGAAATATTTCCCAATTAGAGTGATGATACAATGTAAGAAGAGACATGCATGTTTGAACCTACAAAATACCATAAATGTTCTCTTCAGCCTGAAAAATTTGTGTGATGATATTAACCATGACCTTTTACATCTCATATTTGACTCTAAAGGACAGCATGTAGAAACTATAAAAGATTGTGGAGGAAAAGGAATGGAAGTGTAGCTTAGTGGTAATAGTGCTTTCTTAGCAAGCATGAGGTCCTAAGTTCAATCCTCAGCACCACAAAAAATATTTGAAAAATGAGAAGATTATAGGAACAAAAAAAATACTTAATATATTCTTCCTGCTTCTATCACTAATTTTTGGAAGAAAAACTACCAATACTATTCCCGGTAGCAGTAGCATACTATACTTTGTGTTCTTGCCACAATCCCTATATTTATTTACTGCCTTATGTGACCTTCCTTATTTAAGTAAGCAGAAAAGTAAATACTGGTTAGTTTCACAGCCTAAAAACCCAAGAAAATAATATCATATCTAGGATATTATCTTACCCCTAGATATGGTATCTCTATACATTAGGACAAATAATATTTTTAGTTATTCAGTTTGAAGTGTAGGTTTCAATTCTTTCTGAGGTGAGAATGGTCCTGCAGATAATTATTCAACATGAACAGCAATATAAAGAGTAAATTGTTATTTATTGGTTTCAGAGAGTAAATTTTATGCAGTTTTATAAATTAATATTTTCAAAAACTTGAAAATAAAAATCCATAAATTTTCAATGTATTTCATATTGACAATTTTTCATCAACTTTACACAGCATGCTTCATAAATGACTATGACAAACAATAAGACTAAGATTAACAATGTCAAGACTAAGAAGAAAAAGAATACATAAGGAATACCTGCTAGAGGCCATAGTTTTCACAATGAGTTTCTTACAAATTCAATTTGGCAAATTCTCTGAAAAATTTTATTAGAGAGAAATCTTTTTTTTTTACAAATTGTTAAAGAAGTATGCATTGATATGAAGAATACGATATTGTCAATCACATGATTTTAGAGTTGAAAGGAAAATCTGAGCTCATGTAACATAAAACTTTTACTCAGAAGAAGAAACTGAAGTTCACTCATGCTAGTGGGACTGTAAATTGGTGCAACTACTCTGGAAAGCAGTATGGCGATTCCTCAGAAAACTTGGAATGGAACCATGATTGGGCCCAACTATCCCACTCCTCAGTTTATACCCAAAGGATTTAAAATCAGGATACTATAGTGACGTAGCATATCAGCTCAATTTACAAAGCTAAACTATGGAACCAACACAGATGCCCTTCAACAGATGAATGGATAAAGAAAATGTGGTACATATACACAATGGAATATTAATCAGCCATAAAGAAGAATGAAATTGTGGTATTTGCTGGTAAATGTCATATATATGCATACATATATATGTACATATATAGATATATGTATGTGTATAGAAATTATTAAATTCAGATAATGATAAAACAGGAGTTTTCAATATTTACTGTTATAGTTCCAATGATCAAACAATAGTTTATTCTTGGTGTACTAATCCCAGCAATTCAGCAGGTTGAGGCAGGAGGATTATAAATTCAAGGATAGCCTCAGCAACTTTTCAAGGCCCTAAGCAATTTACTAAGACCTCATAACTAAATATAAATAAAAAGGACTGAGGCTGGGTGTGGTGGTGCATGCCTATAATCCCAGCACCTCTGGAAGCTGAGGTAGGAGGACCATGAGTTCAAAGCCAGCCTCAGCAAAAGTGAGGCAATAAGCAATTCAGTGAGAGAGACCCTGTCTCTACATAAAACACAAAATAGGGCTGGGGATGTGGCTCAGTGGTTGAGTGCCCGAGTTCAAACCCTGGTAACCCCCTTAAAAAATGGAGGTGAGCTGGGTATGTAGTTCCACTTAACTACACAAAAACCACCCCCAGTCCAATCCCTGGCACCAAAAAAAGTAGTTTATTATTTAATCTGTGGTCATAAGAATGTTCTCTACTACTTTTTACCATGGAGGAAATCATCTAAAATACCTCACACTCCACATTTTCAGTAACGTAAAACAGTATCAAACCACAAACTGAAAACTCGTATAGAGGTCATAAAATGTTCAATTTGACATAAACCACAGAAAATGTCAATTGTAATTCCCCCAACTGAAGAGACTGTGACTCAGTGGTTAAGGAATTTGCTTAATTTAACTCTAAGTTCAAAGCAAATCAATGCAGGTGACCTACATTTGCTAATTACAAAAATACTGTGCAAATATATGTGAAATACACTTATTCCTAGACAAATGTCAAGTGGCTTAAAATCTTACAGCCAGTTCGTATGTCTAGGTCCCAATCCAATCTGCATATTTGGCTCTGATGAATATTGAAACTCCCAAGATCACCCTAGTTCATACTTGGCATCATCTATGAATAAAGTTGGACCTGTATCTCACATTGTGTAGAAACACTGAATTCTTAATGGAACAAAGAGAAAAATGTGAGGGGCCCAGAAGTATAACAAAACTTAGAAGACAATATATGAGTAAATTTTTGCAGAATGATCTCCAAGATATCACACTAAAAGTACAAAGATAAAATAATTAAAAATAAAGAAAATTGAAATCATTGTGCTTCAAAGGACACCATCAAGAAAGTGAAAAGGAAATCCACATTAACTATTGAAAATAATTTCAAATCATACAAGGGATTTGCATCTAGACTATGTAAAGTACACTTACAATAATTAAAAAGACAACCCATTTTCCGGGTGTGGTGGCACATGCCTATAATCCTACCACTTTGGGAGGCCAGGACAGGAGTTCAAAGCTAGACTCAGCAACAGCGAGGCACTAAGCAACTCAGTGAGATCCTGTCTCTACATAAAACACAAAATAGGGCTGAGGGATGTGACTCAGTGGTAAATACCCCTGAGTTCAGTCCTTGGTACCAGAAAAATAAGACAACCCAATTTAAAAATGAGCAAAACTTATGGATAGGCATGTCTCCAATGTGTGTATATCCAATAGGCACATGAAATATGCTCAAAATCATCATTCATCAGGAAAATGCAAAATAAAATCAAAATGAGAAGCCACTTCACATGCATTAAGAATTATAATCAAGCAGAACAAAAATTGTTCTCAGGGAAGTGAAGAAATTTTAACCTTCATATATTACATAATGTGAACATGAAATACTATATCCAACATTGGAAAGTTTGACAGTTCATCTTCCTCAGAAAGCTATATACATTTACCACACAATCTACCATTTCCATTCCTAGATAAATGAAAACATACATTTGCACAAAAACCTGTAAGTGAATGTTCATAATAGCATCATAATAGCCAAAAGGTAGAAACAATTCAAATTAAAATCAACCAATGAACAAATTGATTAAATGTGGTGTACCCACTCAATGGAATATTATTTAGCAATAAAAAATTAAGTATTTATACATGTTACAAGAAGGATAATCCTGGAAGATATTTTGCTGAGAATTCCATCATAAAACACTACATTATTGTTATATTCCATTTAAATTAAATGTGCACAATAGGTAAACATAAAATATAAAAGTTGTTGCCTACAGCTGAGGGGGAAGGTTTTTGGATAAACTGAGGGGTGACTTAATGGGTAGTGTGTTTGATTCTGCAGTGATGAAAATATTATTTATAACTGATTATAATGATAATTGCATACTGTTGTGGATATACTTTATAAATTCAATTGAGTTGTACACTTTAAATGGGTGAATGGTATGACACATGAATACTATCTAATAATATCTCAATAAAGTAGTCAGTAAAGAGAGGGAGAGGGTGGAAAAAAGAACTTTTTTAATAGTAATAAAATGTGAAATCAATATTAACAATCAAGTAGATTTCAAGGTGATCTTAAATGGGTAGTGGACTATGTTCAGTATACCATGGTGTCTCCACACAATTTAAGTAAACTGAATATACAGTACTTTATCATGGTGGCCACTGAACTGAACTGGGGGAGATAACTCCAGCAGAAAAGGCCTGAAATTTTGCTTCTACAAGCTGTACCCATAGAGTCAGGGACCTGGGACCCTGAAACAATACCTATGAAAATTAACATGTATAAATCCAAGCTAAAAATGTACACTTTTTAAATAAAGTCCCTGGTATGTATCTGGTATGTACTTGGATCAAGCATTTATGAGTAAAGGATTAGAAGTAGAAGTGAAGGAGAAAGGTAAATGGTATCAAATTTAGAATTTGAGATGTTTCACATTGTGAAAAAATCATTCATGAGGAAAATTCAAAATGTCATAAGAGGCTGGGTTGTGGTTCAGTAGTAGAGTGCTTACCTAGCACATGTGAGGCACTGGATTTGATTCTCAGCACCGCATATAAATAAATAAACTCTACTGACAACCAAAAATTTTTTTTAAAAAAGCCATTTTTCTAAAAAATCTAAAATAAAATGTCATAATAAAATAATTCAAAATATGTATGGTATTATTTGGGGACCAAGTTTTTGCTTTTAATTATTCTCCATTTTTTTTCTTACTGATTGTTCATTCTACTTTACCTGATAGCATTAAAAATAAGCTAAATTGCAAACAAATGTAAAGACAGTTATATACTCAATGGTAAAAATTAGAAACATAAAAAGCTAAATAGTTCTTTCTCAAGAGACCCATGAAGACATTTCCTTTCACTATGCTGCTTTATATGTAAGTTAATTGTTTCTTTATTATAAACACTTAAGAGGAACCAGAACAAAAGAAGTGTATTACTGCTCTAAAACACTAGAACTTGAACTTGAAAATCATACATCTTCAGTAAAACAGCAAGGGTTAAAAAAATCTTAAATTCAATTTTTTCAGTATAAAATTGCAAGAAAACTGAGGCAAAAATTTTAAAGATAGAAGATTCTTTAAAATTGAGGATTGAAGGAATATCTAGAGAAAGATTTCAAAAATAAGAGCAAAACACATTGATTTTTATGGCAATGCAAATAATATGCAAATGATATAATTCATTAAAACCTCTTTAATTGGATTTGTAAACTGCCTGCATGTAAAATTATGCTCTATGAATGTGAAAAATACTATACGAGGAGTTGGGAAATGTTTACATGAAATCTATAGATATAAATATGCACAGGTAATTTTATTTAGATTTAGAAAAGATAAAACAATTTGAAAAGTTAGTTTGTGTGGCCATTATTTATTTTAGATAGTCAAGAACATATTAAATATTGAATAAAAATTCAATTACAGTTTAATCATTTTAAATTAACTATATAACATTTTTCCAAATAAAATCCACAAGTTTGGTTTTATAATTTACACACCATTAGCTAAGTAATTATAACTAATTTGATACAGGGTGGCTAAATATGCATTAACGATAGCTAATGAAAAATCGCTATAGTTATACTTTATACTTCCTAATTTTAAAAATGGAACTTGGAGGAAAATATTTGCATAATTTAAAAGTGACATCATTTACACAGTCTAGGAACTGTATTTGATATGTGAAAAAGTAAATGATTTGGTTCAGTAAACAGAAGTATTTAAATTCTAAATATGTTCCTAAGTAGTACTTACTACCAAGTTGAACTGAAAAAATTTCCTATAATTGTTATACTTTAGAATTAAAAATACTCAATTTTCAGACTTTCTAGCTAAAATAGGACTCAATTATGAAGACAAGGGGACAGCAATAATGTGCTCAGGGTTATAAGGGTTGGTAGAATTAATTATTAAGGAAATAATGTTTAGAACTAAAAGATGGAGTAATGAAAAACATTTTCTTCAATAACTTTATGCTAAACAAGTATAATCAATTAATCTAAATGGTTACAATATCTGTGCAGTATCACTCATTTATTTACTCATACATTTTCAAAAAGCCTACCCCCTCAAACAACCAACAATGTTACAGTACAGATAGCACCTGGTATACCCTTGACTTCCTCATTTGTTTTTTGTAAGCATATTCTAGTGCATTATAGTTGTACATAACATAGAGGTTCATTTTGATGTAATCATACAATCATGGAATATAATTTGCTCTATTTCAGCTCTCAGGACTTTCTTGTTCCCTCCCCTCCCCATTCCCCCTGTTCTCCTTCCCCATTTGATTTGCAGAAGAAATCCATAGTCTCATTTCTAACTTAGTTTCAAGGGTTTCCAATAGTTTTCTTATACTTAGAAATTAATTTCTTAGATCTAAGTCAAAGCTAATACATACTGTATACATGATGCCTCTGAGGAAGGGCTAAAATACTGATGAAATGCTTAATTCAAAGTGTCACTGTATATTTGCTACGATTTAGATAGGAAATGTCCCCCAAAACCTATGTACAAAAGGCTTGGTCTGCATCTTGGTGCTATAGGGAGGTGGTAGAAACTCCAAGTACAACCCATTTGGAGGTCTTTAGATCATTGGGTTTTTTTTTTTTTTTTTTTTTTTTTGGTACCAGGGATTGAACTCAGGGGCACTCAACCACTGAGCCACATCTCCAGCCCTATTTTGTATTTTACGTAGAGACAAGGTCTCACTGAGTTGCTTATTAGCACCTCGCCCTTGCTGAGGCTGGCTTTGAACTCGCAATTCTCCTGTCTCAGCCTCCCTAAGTGCTGGGATTATAGGCTTGCACTACCGCGCCCGGCTCATTGGGTATTTTTTTTTAATTCATTGTTTTTAGTTATATATAATGCTAGGATACAATCTGACATTTTCACAAAATCATGGAACATAATCTGCCACAATTCAGTCACCAGCACACTCTCCCTGCTCCCTACCCTCTACTCCATCAATCCCTCTAAAATATATTTACTATTTAATTTTTTAAAAAATAAATTAGTGTTTTGTGTGTAGATCAGATACTGGGACCCACAATGCCACATCTAAACATGCACATAGAAAAAATCAGTCAGATACATTCCATTGTTCTTCCCTTTTCCAGTCCCTCTACCTCTTCAATCCCTTTTGTCTGCTCTACTGCTTTTTCTGCTGTTTTGATGAAACTCCCTCTTACTTTTTCTCCCCTTTATCTCTTTCTTTATTCCCCTCCCCATATGTTGGATTAGCTTATACAAATCAGAGAAACATCTGATCTTTGACATTTGGGGATTGGCTTATTTCACTTAGCATGATAGCCTCCTATTACATCCATTTATCAGAAAATGCCATAATTTATTTCTTCTTTATGGCTGAGTAATACTCCATTATGTATATATACCACATTTTCTTTATCCATTCATCTGTTGAAGGGCACTTAGATTGGTTCTATAAACTTGACTATTGTGAATAGTGCTACTTTAAACACTGATCTGGCTGAAGCACTGTCATGTTTCAAAAATCATCACATTCACCAATTAGGATGTGTATAAGCCTGGCCCAGGGATTTGCTACTGTCATGGTGACTTCAGTAATGGATGAAGAGAAGAGGGAGGTGATACAATGGAATGAGCCACTCAGTGGTTCAAACAAACACTGTGTATCACTGATGTTTGTCTCAGTAAAGCATCAACCAGAATGAGAATCTTTGGTAGTATCGCAACTTCAAATAGTGAAGTATCACCTGGCACTCAAAAGTCAGGAGCACATTTTCTATTGACTTCACCTTTTTTCTGTTCACCCATTCAAAAGGTTAGGATGACAGCACAGGCAAAACTATAAACACTAGGGATAAAATGCAGCCTATTTTATCAAAGATGAATAATAAATTAGTAAATAAGCAAAGATAGATTTGATAGAGTATAAATTCCACAACAACAATTACAATAGGTTAAAGTGATTGAGAATAATTGATAGATGTTTTAGTTTGGTCAAGCAAGCCATATCTGAGAAGATGCCACTTAAGCTTACATCTGAAAAGTAAGGAAAAGCCCACACAATGAAGATATGGAATTTCAACATTTCATGCAGAGGATCAACTAATGTGTAAATATTTAACCTGAATCTAGAGTGAACTAGGAAAGGGAATGATGTGAGGTCAAGAGCATAGCAGGGACCAGATCATGAAGAATTTCATATACTAGGTTTTCAGGTCTTTGTATACGAGAATTCAGGTTATAGGAAATCATCAGAGCAATATTATTTGATCTAGCTTTTTAAAAATTGAACCTGCAGGGGAAGAAGGGCAATTTAATTGCAGAGTGAAAAAGATTTTAAAGGGAACAAGTACAATTCTCTATGAGAGAAACACTGAGGTTTGCAATAAGGTAGTAAAAATGAAGAAACAGAAGTAGACAGATTTGGGATATGCCAGATAGAGGAGACAAGACTCACCAAGGGACTAGATATGAAGTTTACAAAAACATTTATAAAGTAGACATTAGTCATTGGGTCAAAATGGTACTAGCTACTGTGTAGAGGAGCATGGAATGGGTTCGAGCAGGTTTGTTTGTTGATTATTTTGGGAAATCTACTTGAGAAACCAAGAAGTCTGTTCAGATTATGTGAAGTATGAGATTCTTATTGGTTATGAACCCCAATGGATATGTCAAGCGGGCTGTTTGAGAAATAAGATTCATGTTCAAGAGAGAAGTTAGAAGTATAAAAAAAAGTTGAAGGTCATTTGCATGCAGTTGTCATTTAAAGACCCTAAATTGGGTGAGCTAATCTATAAAAAGAAAGAACATAAACCCCACACTAACATTTGGGTGTGAAGAAATGAGGAGAAAAGGAAACTAAGAAGAGGGGTAGGGGGAACCAGGAAGATTTTATGTGGTATCACATTAAAGAAGAGAATTTTCCAGAAGAAGCAAGTAGTCAAATGTGCAGAATTCTACTGAGGGATCAAGTATGGGAAGAACAAAGACATGACCATTAGAATTAGCAAGAGTCCTGTAACCTTAGGATGCAACGCAGAATAAGCAAGCAAGCCAGTCTGTGTGAGGAAAGCAGTCTTAATCTAATGAACTGACTTGGAGAATATTAGGTAAACGACTAGAATAAAATACATAAATAAAAACAAAGAATGAATAATTTCTTCAAGAATTTGAGCTTTTTTATGTTTGCATTTATGTGTCTTGAGAATAGAAAAATAAAGTAATACTTGGAAGAAAAAATAGAATCAAAAATAGTTTTTTTTCTTTTAACTTTAGAAACATTTGTAGATACAAACCAAAACATATTTAGAATGCAAAGAGAAACTGACACTGAAGAAAGAAAAGGAAACTTGCAGAAAATGAATAAGTTTAGAAAAAATGAAATCCAGTCTTAAGTGGAAAGGCTGGCCTTGAGAGCATGTGGATTTGTCAACTGAAGTCAAACAGGCAAGTCAAGAATAAGGATATAGAGGAAGATAAGATAGATCTGCAAGTGGAAAAACAAATTTGTGTGTGACATCAATATTTCTCAACGAAGAAGAAATT
This sequence comes from Xerus rutilus, assembly GCA_028644305.1. Taxonomy (NCBI): domain Eukaryota; kingdom Metazoa; phylum Chordata; class Mammalia; order Rodentia; family Sciuridae; genus Xerus; species Xerus rutilus. The sequence continues at coordinate 100,385,734 of CM053417.1, forward strand.
GTCATGGGCAGAAAGCTTAAAAGGTGAGGAAAAGATGTGAAATGAATTCAGAGAATAGGAAAGAGAAACAGAATAGGATCCTTGGGGAAGTTAAGTGCTCATTTGAGAATTGTACTTATTAATTTAAAATAAAAATCAGTCAATGGTCTTTAGTTACTTGCACGAAGACAATGAGATGATTTCCTATGAACAAAGCTGTAAATGATCTTTTTTTTAAATATTTTTTTGGTTGTAGATGGATGCAGTATATTTATTTATTTTTATGTGGTGCTGAGGATCGAACCCAGTGGCTCACGCATGCAAGGCAAGCGTTCTACCACTGAGCCACAGCCCCAGCCCCCTGTAAATGATCTTTTATAGAATAACTTTAGATGAAAACGTGATTTTTATTAGATTATAAAAGGGATTTTCTTCATGTACTGGCCAATTTTTAATGACAAAGAATGTACAGTACCATGTCAGTAATTCTTATGAGTATTGTTGATTTAAAATATTAAATATTTGGAGGAAATATCTAAAATATGAAATATATAACTTGGAGACAAATATGTATATATCTCTGACAATTATCAAAATACTAATGTCTTATATTTTTAGAAGTTTGATCTTTAAACAAAGAGAATATTCTGAAAAGAATCATGAAGACTTGACAATAATGATGTTCAACAGTAATTCTGTGCTGTTCAATATAGTAGCCACTAGGCACACATGGCTATTAGCACTTGAAATATGGCTAGTGTTAATGATGACCTAAATGAGGATGCTACCAAATACTAAAAATACAATTACAATATGGTCCAGCAATACTCCTTCTGGGTATATACTCAAAGGCATTGAAATCATATTTGGAAGAGATATCTGCATTTTCAAGTTGAATACAGTGTTATATAAAATAAAGAAGATACAAGCAAAAGCTAAATATCCATCAATGGATAAATAAATTGTTGAAAAACAGAAAATTTTGTCACTATAATAACATGAATGAGCCTAGAGGACATTATGATAAGTGAAATAAATCAGACACCAAGAGACAAATACAATACAACTGCATTTATACATGAATTCTAGAGAAGTCTAGCTTAGAAAAGTATAAAATTGAATATGGGCTACCAGAGGTTGAAATGGGGGTGGAAGGTGGACAGAGAAGAGAGAGATCTTGGTCAAGGGGTATAATGTTACACTTAAGCGGAAGAAGTAAGTTCTGGCATTCTATTGTATGACAAGGCGAATATAGTTAATATTAATGTTTATTTCAAAGGAGCTAAAAAATATTTGAAATGTTCTCATCGCAATTAACTGATAAATATTTATCCAGGCATGGTGGTACATACATGTAGTCCCAGCTACTTGGGAAAGGCTGAGGCAGGAGGATCTTTTGAGCCTGTAAGTTCAAATCAGCTTGGGAAATACAGTGAGATCCCCAAATTCAAAAAAGAAAAAAATATTTGAGATTATTCAGATGTTAGTTATCCTGATTGGAGCCTTCTACAATATATACATGTATTGAAACACCATATTATACTTTAAAATGCATAAAATTTGTTGTAAATCAAAATAAATCTTTAAAGTAAAAAGTTTAGTCACAAGTGGCTAAGGCCTGGTATACAAAAACAAATCAGCTACAGCATAAACTGTCCATCTCCTATCCATCACTAGGTAACTTAATTATTTGAAAAGAATGTGAAAGTCCAAGAATCTACAAAATAGAATATCCTTGGTTCTTAAGTATAGCTTAGTAGTTCTAAAATTTTAGTATGCTTGATAATAATTGTGCAGGAATTGTATATACAAAAAACAAATTATGGAAGAAGCATTTCCAAGATTTTTACATTAAAGCCTCATTCTCTAATCCCTCATATATCACACACAACAGTAAAAGCTGATATATCCTGAGATCTGTCTTCAAGAACTAATACAGAAATGTTTAGCAAGAAAAGATGAATCAGTTTCCTGGTACTGTCATAGATCACAAACGACTTAGTGCTTCAAACGATAAATATATAGTTAGCTTTATGCAATAATCATCTCATTATGGAACTTTAAATATTCATTTTAAAGTATTAATTTGCTTCATCTTTGGTATTAAAATTATAATTTAAATATTAATGCTTTCTTCTAGCTATAATACTTAAAAAGGCAACAAAAGTTCTAGTGGACCTATAAAGTACATGCTTTCTATTATGTGATCACAAATGTTCAATTTTTTCTTATTCACATGAATTGTGTTAATTTTATCCATAATGTAGATTATTATCATGACATTTTTAAATGCTTCTCTACAAGTGGACTAGTTGAAGTCAAATAGATGGGAGTATTCTATAGCAACATTTGTTATATAAACAAAAGCCTAGCTAAAATCACAATAAAGGAAACTAGAAAATAAAATTACTAGGAAAAATTTCACATACCTTTGCTTCTTTCACCTTAAAGGTAATATATTTCCCTCATTTAAATATTCTAATGGTATAGATAAACTTTCCTTTCCTAGTTGTTTTCAGGATCTTTCAGTTAAACCCTTATATTTTCAACACATATGCATCAGGCATATGATTAGCTTCCTTTTCAGGGGTGTTTCAAATGAAAGCCATATTATTTTTTACAATTTTAGATCACTTTTATTTTCCCAGATCCATTTTTGGACTTGAATTGTTTTGGAACCTTTCTAGAAAAAGCACCTGTATGGGCAAATCACCAAAACTGTGCTTATCAATCTGGTAGCCTAGGACCTCTGGGCACTTCTAGGAAAACTTCATGAAACTCACAATTCTATATACTGTTTAGCATCTACAGATAGCATAGAATTGTTTTATATGTACTTGTGTTCAAAGATACATTATTAAACATGTTAATATTGTGATAATGTTCAAATTATTTTAAGTGATACTGCATTGTTTTCTTTACAAATGTTCTACACTAATGGGTATGGAAATTTAGGCTATATTAATGTACATAATCTTTTTTTGTTGTCCTTTTTGGAACTGGGGATCTAACCCAGGGCTTTGCACATGCAAGGCAAGCACTTTACCACTGAGCTACATTCCAGCTCAATGTACACAATCTTTACATTTATTATTAAAATTGAGATGTTATTTTTAACAAAAAATTTGATCAACCAGATGGTACATGATATACTTTTTAAATGT
>CM053417.1:100388976-100404462 GCA_028644305.1 Xerus rutilus
ATGTTTAATATGAAGAATGTAATCTGCTTATAATTTTGTGCAAAGTTAGAAAAATTATGATTGAAACAATTTTTTTCTATTTGCCTCAACAAATGTTTTCAGTGAATAGTGTGTACAGCTTCTGATAATTTGTTTTTTTCTGTTATGTTTGCCAACATGTATTAAAATGCAACTTTTGGGAAAAAAATAAAAAAAAAAATAAAAAAAAATAAAAAAAAAAATGTGGGGATAGAAAACACGATTCATGCCAACATGTAGGGTAATTTTGTTTTATTATATTTTAAAAACACATGTAACTATATTTTATTTTTATTTGTTTATAATGGAGGAGCTATAAATTAAAGTCTTGTACATTAGTGACTTGAAGAAGACACTATGTTCAACCAGAGATCTAAACCCAAATATCAATGACAAGAAGAGCATCAGGTGTTAATTTCATTTGTTGAACTATACAACCTGTTTCTACTACCTCTTCAAATATTCTAGTGACTGTGAAGTGACCAAATCATTTAAGAATTTAAGCTGATTAATACCTTTAAACAATAAAGTCTATCCAACAAATGGGTAGACTTATTTCCTGAATTCACAAAAAAATGTATTTATGTGTCTAAAGATAAAATTGGATATTTGCAACTTTCTTTTTTTTTTTTTTTTTTTTTTGGTACTGGGGATTGAACTCAGGGGCACTCGACCACTGAGCTACATCCCCAGCCCTATTTTGTGTTTTATGTAGAGACAGGGTCTCACTGAGGTGCTTAGCGCCTCGCCATTGCTGAGGCGCGCTTTGAACTAGTGATTCTCCTGTCTCAGCCTCCCTAAGTGCTGGGATTACAGGCTTGAGCCACCGCGCCCGGCTGGATGTTTACAACTTTCTAAATGAAAATGTTATTAGGGGCTGGGATTGTGGCTCAGTGGTAGAGTGCTTGCCCCACATACATGAGGCAGTGGGTTCGATCCTCAGCATCACATAAATAAATAAAATAAATAAATAAATAAATAAATATAAATAAAAATAAATAAAATAAATAAAAATAAAGGTATTGTGTCCATCTACAAGTTAAAAAAACATTTAAAAAAATAATGTTATTGAATGTTTATAAGGATATATAAAGGATTAAGGAAATACTTCATTAACAAGTGACAGGTAACCATTCAGTCAATAGTAGAAAATAAAACAATGTGTAATTTTAATGTAGTATACAATATCTTAGATTTCAAAGAGCAAAAGTTTCGTTTTTCATACTAACTTAAAAAATCCTTATTATATGTTTTCCAGAAAAGAAAAAACTAAATTTTGTGAATATAAGGAACTTTAATGAAGCATGAGCTTATATTTATTTAATCTTATAGAATTATAAATCAAGCATGTTTTAAGTTTTTCCTCACATCTTATTATGAAAAATTTCATGCACACAAAAGTGTTGGAAGAGTTGTTCACTGAACACATGTATAGTCCCAAATAGATTCTATGGTTAATATTTTATACATTTATCACATATATTTAACCTTTTACCAACCATCAGTCCATTTTATTGCAGTGTAATTTACATAAGGACTCTTTGTCCTTAAACATTTCACCAGGCATGTCATTAACTATAATTCAATCACATGCTTTTTTAACCCAAACTCTTCATACAAGAAAATGCACAAATCTTAGGTGTACTATTCCATGAACTTTGAAAATCAAGTCCAATTTTATTCAGTGACATTTGGATGACATATAATTTGAAGTAAAATTTTAAAATAAATGATATTATTTTATTAGTCCATAATTTTTACTATGGGGCAATTCAATGTTTCCAAGAAAATACAAGTAAATTTATTCTCAATCATTTAACTAATTTGTAGATCACATTTACCATAGAATACTCAAAAACATAACATTTGGGGAGGGGAGCTAAGGATTGATTCCAAGTACCCTTAAACACTCAGCCACATCCCCAGCTCGTTTTATTATTTGTTTTGAGGCAGTGCCTCTCTAAGTTGCTTAGGTTAGTCTCAAACTTGTGATTCTCCTTCCTCAACCTCCAAAGTCACCAGGATTGAAGGCATTCGATCACCACAATACCCTACTCAGAAGTATTTTTAATATTTAATTTACAATTTTTAAGTGTTGCGAATTTAAATCCTAGAGAAACACATTGTAATAATCTTTCCATGTACTGGTTTGAGGGTTAATCCATGATATAGCTTCCTTATATAAGTAACAGAGAATATCAATTTAATCACTCAAGAAAAATTTAAGAATTTCTTTGATAATTTTTTTCTCTTGGTTCCAAACTGTGAAGAGTTATTCTAACTGACAGGGTTACTAAAACTTTAGGAAGCAAAGAGCCTAAGTGGTTTGAAATGATCAGTTCCTAAACAAATTATTTTTAAATGTCAAGTGAATATTAAAATGATAACTCTTTTATGAAATGAATCGAGATTCACTTTGCCATATTTTGGAACCTGGCAAAGAATGTAGGATTTTGATACTAAAAGTAGTGACAAATATTTTAAATTTCAGCAACAAAAGACATTTTGTGAGTTCTTGCCTATACTTTCAGCACTGGCAACAGTATTTAGTACATGCTGAATTTGGAAGTTTGATGTGCAAACTACAAGAGAAAAGCATATCTTTGTTCTATTTAATAAAGAATGCTTACACGGACTTCTCATTACTGAACTACATAGTCCAAATGATACTCATTCACTTTGTTCTCATTGGAGGCTGATGACCATTTTGCAGATGAAATGTGGTGTCACCATTTTGAAATGTGTAAATCACATTATAGATTTTGATTCTTGTGTCTGATACCAGGGCAGAATGAAACTCGACAACCTGACTTCAAACTACTTGCACAAAAATCTGAAATAACAAGGGCATGTACGTTACTTAACAATGTACCTCCTCAGTAAGAACTTGATATCTAATCTCACTTGACTGCTGAGAGTGTTTTGCTTTTGTTGCAATTCTAGAAAACTAGTTGAATCTCATATTATAAATGTGTAAAGATAGAAACACTATACAAAAGACTTTTACAGTTTCACTCGTAAATTAAAAATGGGCAGAATATTTTCTATGTACACAGCACTCTGCTAAGCATGAAAGGAGATTAAAATATTTAGCAACCACGTTAGATGAGACCAAATGCACACATATAGAAACTCAAGAAAGTGTATACAAATATAAAATTTAAAGAAATATGAAAAAATAAATGTTAAAATGCCTATCCAGGATATTTAGATATTTTACATTGCATGCATTTATATACAAGTAGTGTTTAAAATTGAATCCAATTTATATCCAACAAATCTTAAAAATAGAAATAAATTTAATTCATATTTCAAAATCTGCACTGATTTACAACAATGAGTCTTTAATAAATATAGACAAGAGGAGATTAAGACAATTTTCTTTTTAAACTATATATATAGTTTTTATATCTATATATCTATATATCTATATATCTATCTATCTCCTGGGCTCTTACTACTTTGAACACAGAAGTGGTATATTTTAGTAACCATTACATTCTTGACCATTATAAACCATGAAAGTTGGGGGAAAATGAGGATGAGGGAAGAAAAGAAACCCCTTGGCTTTTCTTAGTCATTGGCCATTACATTAAAATCTAAGACAATTTCTCGGCATAGAACATGAAATAACAAGATTATATAATAAATCCTTACAAGTACAAGGACTTTTGCACTCTAAAACCTTGGAACAACTGTTAACTTCTGTTAGTTGCACCCAGTTTGATACATCGGTTAGGTGGCTTTAAAATGCCCAAGGTTCCACACGAATCAGTCATCTCTTTTCAACAGTGGTAGTGGTGCTTCCTTATTTTTGTCTTTATAAGGTCTACCAAACATTGAATGAAAATAATTAAACCCATATTGTGAATCCAAACATGCTGTTGGCAGAATACTTTGCTAGGAGTAGGCAGGCAAAATGCACGTTTTTGGCTTGATACTCTCCCTTTCTTCCCAACCTATTTCTCTATAGTCTGACTCCAGCTTATTCCTAGGGCAAGTGGTTTGCCTCAATTAGCTGGTCAGAGGAAGGTTGTGTTTACTGAGAAATATGGGAGGGAAGATATAGTTTCTACTAGACAAGGCATACACTTCCCAGTAATTTTATAGATCTTTCAATTCGATATTGCAATAGCATAGAATACCCTTGTCCTAAGAAATCGATTCTTTTTTTTTGAGACCAGTAAGTTTTAATTTTTTTCCTTTTTAAAAATTTGTTCTTTTTTAGTTATATATGACAGTAAAAGGTCTTTTGACATATCATACATACCTATACAATAACTTCCTATTTTTGAGGTTGTACGTGATGTGGAGTCACACTGGTCATGTATTCATATGTGAACATAAAAAAGTTATGTCCAATTCATTCCACTGTCTTTCCCATTCCCATTCCCTCTCCCTTCCCCCGATTCCACTCTGTCTAATCTGCTTTACATATTTTTGTCCTTTCAACATTTTGAAAACTGGGTTGCAGCTTGTAATTAAGGTGTCATCTAATGTAATGGTTATTTTGAAACTATGATTTAAATGGTGGCACAAATAAAGGACCCATTTTATTCTAGTTTAGTCTTTAAATTACATTCTGTCTCCACTCCATAGACTTTAGAAACTGTAGTTCAACTGATGTTTTTCTGCTGTTTCTATATAAATTCACATAACCTTCATTTGTGTAGGAAGGAATCTTTCTGAACCTTTCTTGACATTTTAGTTTCAGTCTCACCCTCAAGTAGGACACTTTGGTTTTCTTCCTCCTCCATCTTGTTACCCATCTCCAATCAAGGTAAGGTAGTATCTCTGTTTTTATTTTGTCTGACTTTTACAAGGAGCTAGAATTTATTACTGGGCTTGGATAGCTACCTTCATCAAACCAGATCAGGGAATTTCTTTTCCTTTAATATACACAGGTAATGCCTCCTTTGTGCTATGTGAACCCCAGAGAACTTTTTTGGAGGAGAGCTGCTTATACTATGCTTGAGCTTTTTCATCAGTCTCTGCTAGCCAGTTAGTCTTCAATTAATGTGCAGGAAACAGAAAGACTTTATTTTAGGCTCAGGAAGAGCAGTTTGTTAAGCCAGTTACTGTTAACACAGAGTTCTGTATTCTGGTACATATTATATGAATGCCAGATATTAATAAATTAGCTATCAGTTATTTGTATATAAGTTTTGAAGGAAGAATGGTGCCTTAGCCTGGTATCATAATACCTCAAAACTACCAAAGCTACGATTCTAGTAGGACTTTTTTTTTTTTTTTTTTTTTTTTTTTTTGCTACTGCTGCTACTTGCGGAAGAAAGATTTTGTGGATATTTATAGCTCTAGGTGGGAAAAATAGTACTTTTCAGACTGAATGATGTCTGAAAGACAATAGCATTACTTCCTTATTAGGAGCAACTCGGCTGCCAACACCCACATCATTGAAACTGTCATCACTGGGGCAACCTAAGAAAATTCATAGAAGTATTGTAGGTCAAATAACACAGTCAAACCAACCCTCAATATACAGCAAAAACCTAGTTTTACAGCTTAACAGAGTACCACATTTTAATCCCACATAAGCAAAAGTCACATTTTAAAATATAGGTGTTGAAGAAGCCACTGAGATTCTTCAATACCAGGGCTTATAACAAAACTCATTTTCTGAAAAGGTTGATTCAGAAAAAAGAAATGATATAAATAATATTAGACATGAAAAAGAACAGAAAGGAAAAAATTATTGGATATTATGCATTGCATCCCCCAAAAGTTCAGGCACTAGAATTAAATAAACTCTTCACTTTTTTTCTCCTCACACTTTAAGTCTTGATAATGCAATTTATTGCCAACCAATTCAGTAATATAATCAGACAAATTTAAATAATTATACATGCAAATGTACAAAGCTAATCAAGCAAAGAGAACTATATTTAAACTTAATATATTTTCTTAAGTCTGAAGTCTAAAAGATATTCTTATCCCATTATATTCACATACTCATTTAGATTTTATATTTTATAAAAAATAATTTCCATTGTAAATGTTTCAGGCACAATTGCCAGCTATAGCATCCACTTTTTTATTCATAGTATTTGTGCTTTCTATAATTTATTGAATGCTTGGTATATATCATTTGCTACTCTAAGTCTTTTTAGTAGAAGTCTTTATATAAACAACAACCTAATAAGGTAGTTGTTTTTATCCATATTTCCAGATGAGGAAACAGGTTCAGAAAGGATAAGTACCTTACTGAAGTGCAAATGGCTGATAAGTGGCAGAGCTAGAATTCAAGCACAAGTTTGATTCAAAAAGCTATGCTTTAAAAAAATTGCTCTATAGCTTTTCAATTCTATTTTTGTTACTGAATACATTTTAGCAGTAACTGTCTGTAATTCAGCATATATTGTAAGCATCTTTTTAAAGACATGATGTTAATTTTATGGGAGAAAAGGCATTTTAAGAGACACCATAAATGTCTTTAATTGCGCATTTAGAAACTAAGACTATAGAGAGCAGTTGGATGTCCCATGCTCATGCAAAGAGCAGAGTAGCACTGAGTGAAGGGATCACAGTCAGATATCTAATACTTTATGAAATAAGTTAATAAGGGTTGAAACACTGTATGCTTGATGAAATAAATTTCCTAAGGGCAACAGACATTAACAGCTGTTCAAGTATTGTTAATGTCCCCGTAGGCAAATATATCACTTTCTCAGTTATTAAGCACATGTGGTGTTTCTGTAGTACCTTTCATCTCATTTATACCAAGAGTGTGTAAATAAATATTCTTGGATTTCAGCAAGAATGGCCTAATTTTCTCTCTATAAGCATTTTTACCTCCTTTTCATCATTTTAGTAGCAAGGTATTTATCTAAAAACAAAAATTAGGAAAATGTTGATTTCCCACTTAAAAAATTTCACTGGTTTCCCATTGCACTTAAAATATCCAAAAAGCTTAAAGCCCTCTATAAGGCTTTACATGGTCTACAACTTTTTTTTTTTTTGGTTGGTACTTGGGTTCAAACCCAGGCCTTCACACATGCTAGACTAGCCCTCTACCACTGAGCTCTATACCCAAACCTTACTACAACTTATGTTACACAGCACCATATCAGACTCATCTCTTTTTTCTGAACTAGGCTTCAAGTCCCACTGTCTTTCCATCTGCTGCCTTCTTAGAAAAGTGCTTTTGATCAGGTCATTCCCATTACTAGAAATGCTTCACCCTTAGTCTTTTTATATCAAACATGTATTTAGCACCATGTCTCTGCTCTAAAGTGGCAAGGACATTTCCTTGATCTACCCATAAAAACCTCTGTTTTTCAGTCTCAGAAGGCATGTGACTAAGGCTTTAGTCAAAAAAAAGTTGCTCCAATAAAGGAACTTTAATGTCCTAACTCTGTAAAATATCTTGAAAACCTAAACTTGCCTGGGAGTAGTGGAACTTTTATATCAAATTCTCAAAATTTTATTGACAGTGTCCTTTTCAGATGAAAATGCATACATCTTGCTTCTTTTTTCAATTTATTTAATCAGTTTGGCCACTTTCATTATCAAGGAAAAAGAATTAGTTTTGAGTAAATGTCTTTGGTCCTCTAATTTTTGTTTCCATATGATTTTATTATGAGAATTATTAGTCAAAGAATTCCATATTATCAGTATTAAAAGGAGATGTTTAATATAACAAGATATTATGACTAATACTGTTTGTTGAAACAAGGAAATTACTAATAGAAAAAGTGGCATTTGCCAGAAAGTGACAGCTTGTCAAATTGACTGTCGATATGTTTAAAGAAAATATTCACACAAAAAAGAAGTCATGAGGTACAACAGCAAAATGTGAATCAAATTATGGAAAGTAAAATTCTTTTCAGTGCCCTCAGACAGACAGAATTCAACTTTCCCACTTAAAAATTTAATCTTGTAATTTTAAAATAAGTATATTTTAATTGGACATGGTTAACAAACTCCAGACAAGAATCTAAATGAAAATAATACTTCTGAAAAAAACAGTAACTCATTCTAGAGATGGATGGAGTTGACAGCTGCACAACAATGTGAATGTACTTAATGCCACAGAACTGTACATTTAAAATGTTTAAGTTATATATTCTATGCCACAATTTAGGGAAAATACAATAAGTCAATGAGCCTTTGTCTTTACAGGTCCATGTAGAAAGATCAGTGGAGATTACTAACCCAGATGCAGTGCATCAGAAATATGGCGCTAATGAGGGATTGAAAGTACAGGCATTGCCTTAATGTTTGAAAATTCTCTAAGGAGTTATACTCCCTATCTTCTCTCCTACAAAGAATCACTATACTTGAACTATCTTTACAGCCTGCAATTACTGCAATCAAATACTTACTTAGTTTCAATAGATATAATGTGGACACAGGTTTAGATTGTCTGAGATTGAAATCTTAGATTATTGTTAGCCCCAAAATGTTACATTATAAATTGTGTATCATATGACAAATGAAAGATTTGATTTGATTCCAGGGTAAAGCAAATGAGAATCTCTAGAGTTATGATTTATGTTGAAAAAAACATGAAAATGATAAGTTGTATAATATTTTTCCTTACTACAATATAATTTAAGAAAGTTGGTTTATATAGGCTGTTTTTCTAAAAAGATACAGTGGAGATGCTGCTTTAATATCCTTTCTGTATCAAGTAGCAAAGCATATGTCACTAATAATCCATCTTTCCTCAGGCAATGAAGAGAGTCTTGTTCAAGTTAAAATATATTCAGATGAGGTTATGATCATGAATTTATGTCTCAATATTAAAGTATTATCATTCTATAGTGGAAAAAAGAATGCTCTTTTTTCAAGAGAAAGGACTTAAGAGAAAAGAGTTTTCCAGTAGGTAAAACACACCCCAAACTCTAAACTTATACTCCATGATGCAAAGGATGATGAAAACATGGTTGCTAAATCTGAAGATTCACTAAATATATAGGGAAACATTTAGACAAAAGTACTCCAGATCTAAATTATAATTAATAAAAGATCCCTGAGACTATAAACGATAGCTGAAAAAACAGCAGAGATTGAAACTGTAGTTATCTGACTCTAATTTAACTTAAAAATTCCTTACCAATGTATAAAGCTCACCTTGGTAATGCATCGTTTGTTCTTTAAAACCTATTCCAATTATGCTTTGCTGACCAGATACATGGAAACTATCTCATAACTTGATGGAAATGAAGACAACTTAATCTTCATCTCAGGCCAAATGGTTCATAATTGCCATAGCAAGCTCTATATGGTTTGAACCACATAGTTCTAGAATAATTTTAAAGAACACAAGCAGAGCAGAACATCCACTCAGACTTTTAGAGCTTGAGAAAAACACTGCTGTGCGCTGAAGTACTGGAGGTAGGCTCTACCTCCAGATTTGTGAAGCACTACTTTCTGATTATGATAAATCTAGATGAAGACGTGACACTGGCAGATGCTGACTTGTAATCATTCCCTTTAAGTACATATTTACAGACAGCTTTCCAGATGGTGATATAAGGCAGAAAAATGAAAAGCCAGAGTCTTATCAAGAACCCAGCTTTCCATAAATGATGACCCAATGTTCTGGGGGCTATGCTTTGACAAGGGGGACACCAGTGCCAAAGTGGATGCTACATTTCTCTTGCTCCCTGTGATTATTCTAGATTTTATATGCCCGACTAAGATTAGGAACTCAATCTAACTTAATAGTGAGCATTAGAGCAAGGAATATGATGTCTTCCAAACTAACAATCAGGTCATCAAAAGCACGTCCTCTTAAGTTATACTTAGTTTAATGTTTTCCTTCAATAAGTAGCTGATTTTACTTAGTTCTTTGTTAGCTTCTTCAAATTAACAGTTTTCTATATTCTCATTTTTCCACTGCACTCTTCAGAAATTATTTAATTTTTTAACATCACTACCTCAGTTGGAAAAAAATGTGATGACCAATAGACTTTAGGATACATCTAACATTGTGGAGCATTTACAGGGTGCTATTATATTGTAATTTATTCATTACCTAATGTCTCCTTTGATTCTATCCAACTTAAAATGTAGATAATCTTCCTCTTTTATAGATAATGAAAAGAATAATAGAGCATGGTATAATGAAAACGAGCACAGACTCTGGATAACATTATTGGGATCAAATCTTGTCTCCACCATTTATTAGCTGAGCTATCTCATCTATCAATTAGAGATAATAGTAGAAATTTACTTCCATTGTTGCTGATAAAATTAACCCATATATTTAAAGAATATGCAACAGTTCCTGAGATGCTATAAAAACTCAATAAATGTTATTTCAAGCAACTTCTCTAAGGAAGCATCATGAGTATTGGGGCCAAGATGCAAAGGAAAGTTTATTAGACTTTAGAGGCTAAAGGTTAATCATTACATTATATTTCCCAAGAACTATAACATCCCTCACTCTTCCTAAGGCACAATAAAATGCCAGAAAATACAGCAAGAATCTATATTTTTTCCATTATAAAACTGATATTATCATATGCATAAAATTCATGCTTATATTTTAACAAGTAAAAACAATATTATCTTCATAAAGTGATTGTTTTATTAATAGAAAGTTCACAATGCAAGTATTTGCATAGAATATATACAGGATATTTGTTGCAGAGTTAACATGTTTGAATGCCAGAAGCTAACATTGAAAATGTCCATATCAACCCAGTTTGCTTAGATGGATAGTGTTTTATAATTTCATAGTGTCCAAATAACAATGTGTGATGTAAGTAGAGCAGATATGTTAAGCCCTGCTAAGTAGATAAAAATATGAAGGCTCAATACTAAAGTTTAAAAGAAAAGGTGTGATGCATCAGTGAGATTTTGAAGCAAGTTACTTGAAATAAATAACATTTTACAAAATGTTCCCTTTGACATTTTGTAATAAGGTACAAAGTTGATAAAATAATTTAAGGCTATTTGGAGGGAAAAGGTAACTTATATTAATGAGACTTAATATCGTCTAAAATTATCCAATGCTACATGGTTATGCAATGACCATTTTACATTTTTCAAATAATTTAGGACTCTATATTTCTTTGGTATTTATGGAATATTTTCATTTCCTATGAAAATTATATAAGTTTTACAAGGGAAAGGGCAATGTTTACCTCAGTTGTTTTGTGTACTATAATGGCTCATAATAGTAGCTATAATTCAATTTTTTATAACATACAACCAGAAAATTGTTTATTATTACTCTGTAAGTGAGAAAAGTGAGGTCATACAGCTACACTAGAATTTCTACTAGACTGTGCCATTTCATCATATTATCCTCCTCAGTTGTTTGATGAAACAAGTATCTCCATGTTCCTAAGCCACTAGAGATACTGGCCTTACCTAATTGTAACTCACTAAGTATTACATTTTATTCTGTATTAAGCTTATAATTAGGCATTGTGCAGAATATAAAATCTGCAGAAAATGTATGCTGGACCTGAAGTAGAAGGTTGTCATTAATTTCAAGAGATGAGACATCTGCACATTGTAGCTAAAATACCTTTCAAACCTAAACCCAATATTCAGCATGAGACTATAAGGTATAATCTAAAATTATATGTGTAATTCAGAAAGTGAACCAGTTAAAATAAATTGGTCAGAACCAAGCTTCTAGAGCTGTAACTCTAGAATTTCCAAAGATAGACCAAATGATTGCTTATGTTCCCTTTTGAGACGATTATTTTTTCCACTCTAATGTGAAATAATCACCTCTTCAATACTCAGATTAATAATTTTAATATACTTCTACAGAACCATCTTTATAGTCAATTTTCAATTATTAAGTTGCTTTGCTAGCTATTTTTAAAGGTTTTTAGTGACCTATCATCAAAAATAAAAATAATCTGATGGAATACTAAAAATATGAATAAAAGGAAAAGTTCACCTTAATAGAGTGAAGAAAATAACTGCAAGATATTTTTTGATGGAAATACTCTGCGTGGAAACACAACCATGACCTTTTAATGGTGATTTTTATTTTTTCAAACTTATCTACACAAGAAAAATTCAAAAAGTTGTGTTTTTAATTCACATCAAAATCTGTATGAGTATTATTTATCTAATATGACTGACAGAGTTATATTTTTAAAAATTCATGTAATTTGAAATGGCAGAATTTGATATGGGTATAAACTGTCTATTTCCAACTTTAATATCACTCTAATATGTTTGTCTAAAACTGTACACCTATTGAATATCCAGATATAAATTTCCTTCACCTTATCAAACACATAAAATACACACATAATCACATATATATATATGCAGATTATTATATAAGTACTTTTACATATGTGAAATACCTTCTATTATTTATCAATCTTAGTATCTTATCCTAGTATGTCATAATGGAGTTAGCATAAACTCCAGACTCAAATTCAAATTCTATTACTTACTATGTAGCTGTAGGCAACCATCTTAACTTCTCAGAGCCTTGCCTTCTAGGAAGGCTTAAATAAAATACTAACAATTATCATGCAAAGCAGAAAAAATGTATGCAATGTGTACTATGGTATAAAACAGAAATCAAACTATCATTAAGGAGCAATGTATTTTTGTTGTTAACCTTCTTCAACCACATGCTTCCTCTTGAGTTGCTTTTTCTTTTCTTTTCATTCATTCTATTCTTTAGGCATTGAATATTTTAGATAATCCTCTTCCACATTAAAAAAATTAAAATGCCATAAATTCTTTTCTTGGAATATATCATGAGTACATTCCCAGTACCAACCACTCCTATGTCATGGTTGCCATACTACCTTCAAGCTGAATTACCTTAAGTACTCTAAAAGTCATCTGCTTCAGTCTACTCTCAAAGATCTCTCACATTACAACCTAACAAGAGTAGTACTTTCTTTTTGTCAATTCACTCCTAAAAATTCTTTGTGGCTCTTTAATTGCCTAAAGAAACAAATCAAATAAAGGTCCAATGTCCATGGTAATATAGACCCAATATGTTTTCTAGTCCCAGTTTCCTCATTTCTTTCCTCAGTCGTCTAAAACAAAAATTTATTTTTGGACATTACATTCAAAGTCCTTTTCCTGGACATAAAGATAAGTCTTTGAACAATGTTATCATGGTCTATTCATGTTGGGAAATTATTCTCTGGTGATAAATAACACAATTAAACTAATATTTAATTTTATATGTGATAGGTACTGGGTAGAAGTAAACATATTTAGGAAGTGACCTTATCTGAAAATCTGGAAATGCTTCCCCAAGGAAGCGATATTTGAACTAAAATTTAAAGCTGAGTTGTAGGAATAGAGATGATGGAAGAACAATTCTAGCAGGGAAAATGGCATAGCATATGTAAGACACAGACACAATGCTTCTATTTAATTATTAATAATGTACAAAATCTGAATTTTTCTGCACCCAAAATTTGTGCATATTTTGGTTTTAACTGAAATGTTCATTATACTAAGGACACTGATACATGACCCAAATTACTTTCCAAAAAAGAAGCTTTATTTATGAAGTAAATATACTCCTAAAAATTTCTTTTAACTAAAAGCAAAAGATGATTTAACATAATGCAATGCACTATTTTGCTTGAATGACAAATCAACTGTTTTACATTGAAAATATTAATGTTTTGTGGGATTATTATGTCAAAAAAACTTCTTCATTTCAAAGACTCATCATATAGTTTTCATATAAAATTAATGTCAGAATATATTTTCATTTTCTTTGCTGAAAATATGATCACCCATTAATATTCATTATCACCTTTAAGAAATTATTGGTGTTTGTGTCAAGAGATTGCGCTGCAGTAATTCTGCTATCTGAAATCACTTTGAGGGAGACATTTTAATGCGATCAGATACCTTCTCCCAATAAGTTCTAGAATCTTTATCAAAATAAAACTATATGTTCCATTGCCAACAAGACAAAAACAAGACAGATTATGTTTGTTTTTGTAAAAAGATTGCACATGTTTTTTTCATGAAGTCACTCTTAATCTATTAATCATTGGGCAGTGATAAATTAGGGTTACACATAAGCACACTTAAGCAGTCACCATTATTTACATTATTGATCTATCTTAGAATTTCCAAGGATATATAGTCTTACAAAATAAGTATACAGTAATAAGACTCATTTCAAGAATATTCTGAAATATTTTTTCACTTTTTAAATGAAAATTATTTCATCCTTTCTTTGATGAAACAATCTTGCTAAACTTAACAGTAATGATTACTTCTATTTTGAAACTCTATCTTGCATCTGTGACACCATTCTTTAGTATATAAATCTCACTGCTCCTTTTTCTACACATACAGTAGGAATTTAGTAAATATAAAACAAGTAACACAGTTCCTAGGAGTCCATATATTACTATCATCACTTTTTTTTGAAGTCTTTGAAATCACAAGAATAAGGGATGTGTTCAGACAAAACAAAAGGTAAGAATGATTAGTACATCAAAAGAAGATAATACATTGAAGGACTTGAGATTTCAAGTTTAGGGAAGAAAAAAAGGCTTTTATCAGGTCCAGAAAATGAAGAGCATTATTATGCTCAAATAACAACATTCTGAACTATATTTAATGGTTACTACCTGATCTACATATTCACAGAATGAAGAGCTAATTGAGAGTATTTGATTTTGCTTTTGTTTTTGTGGTGCTGGGGTTTGAACCCAGAGCCTTCAGCATGTGAGGCAAGCATTCTACCAACTGAGCTAAATCCCTAGCCTGAGAATTGGTTGTTTTAAGTAAGCACATTTCCTTGTGCTTGATGTACATTTGGCAGAATCTATAATATTAACTTGATTAAAATATAATATTCCAAACCTAACCTACAGGTAGTTATAAGGTAAAGAATTTTAAATGCTGTTACACAAAATGACTTCAGAAGGAGTTGATACAGGTTTTCATAAAAAGGGTATATTTTTAAGAATTGAACATCAAACTTCTGTTACATTTTTGTGGAAAAACAGATTGAGGGCTTTTGGTGAGTTTGCAAATTTATGAAGGGAAATAAGACCGTTTTAACTATAACCACAGAAAATTTCACTAAAAACAAAAGGCTGTTACTGATTTACATCACAACAATTTGGGAAAATCTTTTAAACTCTCTATATAAATGATTGTATTTCATAAATATAATCATGAATGGTAATTAAAACTAATTTCATTAATCACTTTAAATCAATATTATAGGATGACAAAAATTATCAGGAATTCAGTATCTTCTTAAAAGGTAATATTAACCCTTTGAGCAAGATTCAGAATTAAATTACATATAGTATTTAAAACAATGAAATGTTCAGGAAAAAAAGAAGCTAACAAAATTTCTAAATTTAAAAACTATGCAATGGCATTATATGGCTAAACACTGTCAAGAAAATGCTACATAAATATTTCCATGTTTCTTCATGTTAGAGCTTTCTGAGGGAGGAAAGCTGGTAGTTCAAGATAGACACTTTCAGAAAGATCTACATAACATCTCCTCTAGAG
>CM053417.1:100404562-100454142 GCA_028644305.1 Xerus rutilus
ACACAATGGAATATTATTCAGCAATAAAAGAGAATAAAATGATGGCATTTGCAGGCAAATGGATGGAATTGGAAAGCATTATGCTAAGTGAAGTAAGCCAATCCCAAAAAACCAAATGCCGAATGTTCTCTCTGATTAGTGGATGCTGATGAATAAGGGAGGTGGGAATGGGAAACATAAGAGAAATAGAGAAACACTGGACGCGACATGGGGGGGGGCAGGAAAGGGGAATGGGTATAGTAAAGATGGTTGATAAAAAAATATATATATATATACTGTTCATTGAAAGTGCATATAAAGATGTTTAATATGAAGAATGTAATCTGCTTATAATTTTGTACAAAGTTAGAAAAATTATGATTGTAACAATTTTTTTTCTATTTGCCTCAACAAATGTTTTCAGTGAATAGTGTGTACAGCTTCTGAAAATTTGTTTTTTTCTGTTATGTTCGGTAACATGTATTAAAATGCAACTTTTGGGGAAAAAAATGCAATGAAAAGAAAACAGTTACAAAAATTGTACTTACTAACCCAATTATACCAATATGTGTCTGATATATGAATGGTCTAAATACACAAATTAAAAAACAGATTGTTGATGTTTGATATTTTTAAAGCTTCAACTATATGTTGCTTATAAGAAATTCACTTTAAAGATGGAGGTAGTTAAAAACGAAAGGATGCAGAATGTTATATCATGCTAACAATAATTTTGTAGAAAGAGCTCAAATTGCTATATTGACTTCAGATAAAGAGGATTTCAGGGCAAGGAGATTATCAGTGAAAGGGATATTACAACATGATAAAAGAGTACATTCTTTGAATAAACATAAGAATCCTAAATGTGCATGGACCTAATAAGATATTGTTGAAACAAAATAAAAATTGATGGACATAAAATGGAAATTAGACAAGTCCATGGTTAAAGTTGAAGAAATAAATCCCCCTCTTTTACTAATTTATGTATCAGGCAGGAGAAAATTACTAACTAGGATTTAGTTGACCTGAACAGCACCATCAATTAATATGATATATTTGACATTTATAGAATACCATTTCCAACAACAGCAGAATACACATTTTTCTCAAGCTCAAAAGGAACATTCACCAAAACAGATGACATTCTGGGCCATAATATAGACCACACAAAATACAAAAGAATAGAAATCATATGGAGTATATTTTTAGACTACAACAATCTAAAAATCAAGAAGAGAAAGGTAGTTTGAAAATCTCTAAGTACTTAGAAATCAAACAAATACAGACTACTAAAAAGCTGTGGATCAAACAGAATTCTCTAGAGAAATTTTAAAATATTTGAACTATATGAAAATGAAAACACAACTAAAATTTATGGGATGCATCAAAAGCAGTGCTTAAGGGAAATGTATAGCATTAAGTGCACATATTCTTAAAAAGAAATATCTAAAATCAGTAACCTCAACTTCTACCTTAAGAAACCAGAAGAACAATTTTTATCTCATAAAAGTAGAAGAAAAAGAAACAATAAAATTTAAGGGAAAATAGTGAAACTGAAAGAAGAAAAACAGAAAAACACCAACAATAGAAAAAGCTGATTCTCTGATAAAGATCAATAAATTTAATAAACCACTAGCCGTGCTAGTCAAGGAAAAATGAGAGAAAATATAAATTATCAATATTGAAAATGAAATACTAATACCATGGATATTAAATGGTAATAAGGGAATATAAGAAATAACTATGACCAATAATCGGGTAAATTATATGAAAAGAACCAGTTTCTTGAAATAAAAAAACTAACAAACTCCAAAGTTCATTGGATTAGATAAAAGGGAATAAAAGGAAGATGAGGATGGGATTAGGAAAGACACTAGGAAGAATCAGACATAACTTTTCTATGTTCGTGTATGAATATACAACCAGTGAAATACAGCATCATGTACAACGACAAGAATGGCATCCTAATCAGAATGAATTATACTCCATGTGTGTATAATATGTTAAAATACACTCTACTGTTATGTATTATCTAAAAAGAACAAATTGATCTGAATTGATTTATACTGATAAAAGAAAATGAATGACTTAATAACCTTCTGATAAGGAATGCACAAAGTCCTAGTGATTTTAACAGTGAATTCTACCAAACAATTAACAAATATTAATGTTTCTGTTTCAGAAAACAAGAGTATTTTCTACATCACTCTATGAGTCTATCATTCACTTAATACAAAACCCAGACGGACATTACAACAAAGACAAACAATATATCAATATCCCTCAAATATATATGTAAAAATCTTCATTAAACTATTAGCAAGTTAAATCCAATAACAATATATATCATTAATGAGTGATTTTATTCCAGGTTTGAAATGCTGGTATAACATTTCAATATGGATCAATATAATGCACAAAAAGCAAAAGAATAAACATCATGTGATTATTTTGATTAATGTAAAAAAATGCATTTGGCAAAATCCAATATTCATTTGTAATAAAATCGCTACCAAATTTGGAATAGAAGGGAACATCTTCAACACAACAAAGATATCTAGGAAAAATCTACAGCTAACATAATAATACACACACACACACACACACACACTCCATTTTATTCTCTACAGGTCTTCTGGATTTAGTGCAATAAACCCATTGGATTTAAATCTTATATTCTGTCAAACTTTCAGAAAATTAAGTTTGGTGAGACAATGTTACTAAAAAGGATTTGCCAATTTTTAGAAATTGTATAGTTTGTAAGATTATTTACTCTTATTTTATAAACAAGAAAACTGAGGCTAAGAAATATGATTTATGAAATATTGCAGATATTTAAAAAGCAACTTCTTTTAGGTGAACATTTAAATGCTTGTTTCTGACCTTAATAATGTGGTAATAATGATTTATTGTACCAGTTATTAAACTATGGCCTGTCAAATTCACACCACCTTTTCTACTTATTTCAGTTAAAAAGAGAGCTGACTCTCATGCTTGCAACTCAAATAGGCTCCCACTGTGAGGACTATGGCTACAATGAATAGCCATCCTATTCATTGTTTGTTATTTGTACTGTTCCAAGTAAAATATTTAGGGCAAATTTTCATACCATTTTTTTCTGTCCTCTCCTCTACATAAACACTATTATCAAAATTCACATTTTTAATGATGATTAATTTTAATAAGTCTCTTATCAGTTGGTATTTAGTAATAATATATTAAGCATTAGCTATTATTTTTATGATAATACTGATGGTGCTTGAATTTGGTAATAATAAATACAAATGCTCTGAACTTTGAGTGGAACTTTATGTAGAAAACACTATAAATGTAGGCTTATTTTGTTACAAAAAAGGAAGCCCTATAGGAGTTATGTATAAACACCCATATACATGCACACACATAATTTTATTCATTAATTTATAATGTGTAAATAAGTTGAAATCATTCACATATTTTTACTTTCTATGTCAATGATTTAAACATGCAGGATTAAGGAAAATACATAGAAGTCTTCTAAAATATATGTATGTATTATATGAATGTTATAGAATGTTTATCCATATAATATGTACATTTAATTAGCTCATATAAAATTCCAATATTAGGATATTTGATATTTTATTATTTATCTACTTCCAGTAACAATCTATTATACAATACATGACTAGAAATTGCTGTATTTGGTTAAGTCATTGTTATATATATTTGAGAGTGGGTATTTCCTAAGAAATACAAGCTTAGGAAAGAATCAAGAGTAGTAATTTTATTTAGACCTTCCTAAACACTACATGGAGTAGAAACAAATGCTTTGAGGACCTATGGAAGGTGTCAACAACAATCTCCTTATATTGCAAGTTTGTGACTGAAGTGACCTTGCTACCTGGATACTTCAACTAAAAGAAGTAAAGCTAGATATTTTCTTTCATTGTTGAAATACACATATTGGGGACTTGCTAGAGGTTAAAACATAAGTAATAAAAAGTGTTCCCTGCTCTCATTTTTTTCAATCTCTGAGGATAGATAAAACATGCACTATCGCTGTTTATATAAAATACTGTTGAAAACAATGTAGAGAAGACAATGGTAGAAAATTTTATTTACCATAAAGTCTCCACAAGGATGTCTCACAGCAAAAGTCAGTCAAAATGAGAGAAGAACTGCTATTACCCAGAAGTTTCTTCAAATTCTGTCTGTGGGAAACTCATAGGTAGAGAGTAAGGCATAGAATTCCTGAGTTCCCTATGAACTAGAAGGTATCTGAAGAGAGAGGCATGATGTGATAAAATGATGAAGGAAAGTTAGGAGCCTTCATGTGGGCAATGAGGAGAAGACATGGATGATGGGAAGCCAGATATAATTTTTTTGGATTACATGGAGTTACAGCAGTTTCTGGGGATATATCAAGTCATAATATAATCTAGTAAAAACAAAACAAATGAAACGTGATATTCTTAAAACTAATGGATATAAGTTTTTTTAAAATATTATTCAGCATATAGTAGGGGCCATGTAGAGTCATGGCTTCTAGCTGGATTTTCGATTAATCAACCCAAATATTCAAGGAGTTAAATGAAGAGAACTCCTGAAAGTTGAAGTTATCTTGGAAAATTACTCAAAGGTGGCTTTTGATTTATTCATGATGGGCTAGTAATATTTTCAGCATGTAAGAGTATAAATTGCCAACCTATTCATGAAGAATGTTCTAATTAAAAATAATGTTTTATGTGGTGAATTATGGTGAATGTATTATGTTCAATCTCCCATGAATGTAATATGAGACTGAAAGGTTAGTTTTTGGCATCTTGTATTGTTTTAAATTTTAGCTATCAGAATTTCAGATGGTGGGCAAGGGAGCTTTACAACAAAGGCTATTCTTTGAGAAATTATTTCTATGGTAAGATAGAGAAAGAGTTGAAGAAAAGTAGAAATGAAGAATGAGATTTTATTATGCAAGCAATAATAAAAGCAGAAAGAATGTAAGTAAAAAGAAAAATTTTAAATTTTAATTTTAAATAACTGCTTTCAAAATATTAATGTTTCATAATCTAATTTTAAGTGACATTGTTGTTTTCTAAATTTAAAATGTAATAGTAAAATAAGGTAGAATTATATTTAATTTATTCATTGTGATATTATTTATTTTCACCTAAAAATTTTAATTCTATGCTATAAGGACAGATAATGTCTATAAATTGTAACCAAGACATGGTGGTATGTGTTTGACCTAAGCACGTAAATATTCATTCCATCTTTTTTCTTTTGTCTTTCATCTGTAAGCAACAATGAAGATTTCAGATATAAGTTATAGCCTATTGTTTTACTATAATTCCATCAGACTTTTAAACTAATAAACCTCTATCAGTACCAGGACAATTTTCAATGCACCATTTAAAGATAGCAATGGAAAAGATAAAATATACTCAAACAGGTTAGAATTAGTGCTAAGCTTAGGAGACTTAAAAACAGATGGAAAATGGCTTTGTTGTTTAGGCAGAAGAAAAATTAAGGAAAAGAACAATAGAATTTACATTTTCACATTTAAGTCTCTCTTTATGCACTCAGAAACCAATTTCAATCCTATGTGCCATCTGATGTTAACATCTTAGGAGATACTTTTCTTTTATACAAATTCCAAGGCAACAGATCCTCACAAAGAGTTAATGGAAGGCTGGAGATATAGCTCAGTTGGTAGAGCGCATGACTTGCATGCACAAGGCCCTGGGTTCAATCTCCAGCACCACAAAGAAAAAGAGTTAATGGGTGTTCATTGGTTGTTTTGTCTTTCCCTTAAAGTTCTATACAGAATAGCAAAACTCTCTTCTGGAATGATTGTTCAGATTTAAAAGCACCGATAAATAGTAGAAAAAATCAATTCAGATGGTTTCTAAATAAATAACTAAACTCTAAGGTTGAAACTCTAGACCTAAACCACAATTTGGCCTTTATGTGGAGCACTGGAAATTGTTTTTAAATAAAATAATCATAACCAATTAAGAAAATATTTAATATGAGAGTTAATTTCTAGGAACAATAAATGATCATTTACATGAACTGATGTTAAAAATTTATTTTTGCCCTTGTGATAGGTGAAGTAAAAGTATATTAATTCTGATGTCTAATTTTTCCTTTAAAGTATACATTGGTTTATGTTGTCACCTACACTTGAGAGATCAAATTAAAGAGTTTAACATAAAAAGGATATTTTACTCCTCTTAATATCCTTTTCCCATCCTTCAGAAGTAGCCCTTACTTTTTATCAAATCAATTATTGTTCTGGTGATAGTTTTGTCTTTGAAACTTTTATCAACTTTAAATTGTATTAAAGGTAAGAATTTACTGTCTCAGAACCTACAACTTCTTCTTTCTCCCCAATTATTTCAGTCATATTATTACTTCCATATCACCAAGATATATAACATTAACTTTCCACTCTAAACCTTCCATACATTGTGTGCAAATAGCTTTCATTTTTTAACTCCTTAAGAATTTATAGTTTGATGACTATGTGTCGATGATTTCTTATAGCAGCAAGTTGTATCAATGAACTCATAAATATAGAAGTGTAATCCTTTATCACTAAATCTTGGCTCTTTTTAAAATGTTTTTTAGGTGTAGATACACACAATACCTTTATTTTATTTATTTATACATGGTGCCATGCATCGAACCAAGTGCCTCACATGTCCTAGGCAAGTGCTCTACCACTGAGCCACAACTTCAGTTCAATCCTTGACTCTTAAAGGGAAATGTTCACAGCATCAGGGTCTGATATATATATATATATATATATAAATTTTTTTCACTTCTATTTTCTCTAGTTAATAATCAACAGTTACTATTTTGCTCAAATTTCAGCTGATTTTCATTACCCTTTTCCTTGAGAAAAAAAATGAAAAAAAAATAATAGGAAGACTGGATAATAGCTTGGACAAATACAAGCAAGTTATGTGATAATTTTGTGACAAGTTTCCATAATTTCAAGTGCATAAATCAACAGAACAAAAAATAAAAAGAGATATGTTCAATGAATAAGAAAGTCCCATACCTGAGATTTTTTAAGCCAAGAATAGAGTTTATATAAAAGAGAAAAAAATTAAGCAGTAATGTTTAAATTTTTTCAAAAAAGAAAAGAGCCTGTTTAAATTTTTAATAAAGTAAGTCAGACCAATGACTGACTTAATGAATTAAATAAAGATACATTAAGGACTTCAGCAGAAATTTACAAAAAAATGGAAAATACCAAGAATATTGAACAGCTTTTTAAAAAGAACACAATGAAAAATATATGTATTTTGTGACAGAATAAGGTTCATGTATTTCATCACTAATTGTGGACCCAAGAAGACTCAGAAAGCAGTGGAGAACATTGAACCTTGTAAGTAGCAGTGATTTTGTACCTAAAATTCTTGACCTAACAAAAGTGTCAATAATTCATGAGGTCAGTTGAGTACAATGGCCCATGCCCATAATCCCAGCAGCTCTGGAGGCTTAGGCAGGAGGATTGTGAGTTCAAAATCAGCCTTAGGAACTTAGCATGGCCCTAAGTAACTCAGCAAGACTCTGTCTCAAAATTTAAAAATAAAAAAGGTCTAGGGATGTAGCTCAGTGTCTCCAAGTTCAACTCCTGGTAATAATTAATAATAATAATAATAATAACAACAACAACAACGAAATAATTGATGAGACCAGAAAAATATTTAGATAAGGAAGGACATAAAAACCTTCATACAGACTACTGAGGTTGATTTTTATTGGAAAATAATAAATGCAGTATTTTATTTCAAAACACTAAATCTAAGTTCCATGACTATGAAGAAATATTTTATCTAGCACTTGTAGAATTAATGTGTCCTTAGATATTAGCATCATACATTCTTGTAGAAATGAAATAATCTTTCTAAAACAGAGACATGAGGTGATAGAATATTGATCAGACCAAAAAAAGCAGTAGAGTTAAACAGAACAAAATCCAAGCCTATGCTGCCAAATGGCACCATTTATCAGTTGTGTGAACTTATATTTCTAGTTCTCTCTTTGCTTCTGTTTCAACAACTATAAAAAGGATCTGGCATGTATGACAGGAAATAATTATATATTGGAGAATTATTATCATCATCATGGTTATCCCAACAGATGTAAACATACGCTAATAAAACTAATAAAACATGCAGAAAATTTCTTAAGTGGAATTTTTATTATTTTTAAATTTAAAATAAATTTTCTTTGTGTTAACAAAAATATTTAAACAAAATATCCATTAGTATGAACTTGTTGTGCAGTTTTGGGAACTTATTTGGTAATAAGACATGTATTATTTTCCTCCCAAGAAACCAAATTGTCTTTTTCTTTTGAGAGCCTAGCCTTCTCAAAGCATCTATAATATTAGATGCTCAATGGATAATGAGTGAATAAATTGGTAAATCCTAGCAGCTGCTGTTATCAAATTTATTTAGATGTCTATTAGCACTGTAGCAACTTATTTTTTGTACCATTGTAGACCTAATATATTTCTAATGTGATATATAAAAGTCAATATGCTTACAAGGATTTAGTGATTATGTCCACTATTTTCACTTAATGACTACTCGTTTCTCTTTATGGGGAAAAAGGGAGAGCAATATAGAAGAGACATTAGACAGGTAAGGTAAAATT
The DNA here is from genome assembly GCA_028644305.1 of Xerus rutilus. Taxonomy (NCBI): domain Eukaryota; kingdom Metazoa; phylum Chordata; class Mammalia; order Rodentia; family Sciuridae; genus Xerus; species Xerus rutilus. The sequence continues at coordinate 100,413,197 of CM053417.1, forward strand.
GGTTGTTGAAATGGTTCTAACAAAAAATAAATCCTGTTTGTCTCAAATGATCAGACATACAACTCCAAAGAGAATACTGAGACAACCAATACAAGTTGTAAGTGGATAAGTGGTAAAGATCTACTTATCCAAAATCTCTTAATTCTTAGCTCATGTAAGATTACAAAGAAAAAAGAAAGAAAAACAACTATGTATTTGGATTCTACTACTTATGCTCCTTACAAAAATGCCATACATAACCAGACTTGAGAATGATATTCTAGAGTATTATCATAGTTGTTCATTGTGGTAGGTAGAACAATGCTCCCCACCAAAGAAAAAGCTTAACCTAGTTTCTAATCCTTAAAACCTGCAAACATGGTAGTTTTCACAGAAACAGAAATAAAGTAGTAGATGTAATTAAGAGAGATAATCTGTTCACCTCAAAATGGGGAAATCATCATGGGTTATCCAGGCAGACTCTTTGTAATCACAAGATCCATAAAAGGAAAAAAGGGAAGCAAAAGACAACCAGAATAAATCACAAAGTGGTAAGGCTGAGGTTCCTGGCTTTGTATAATGGAAGAAGGGTACCACAAGCTAAGAAATCCAAGCAGCCTCTAGAAATTCCAGAAGACAAGGGAATAGATTCCTTCTAGAGTCTTCAGAAGGAAATTAGCCCTCTGACACTGTCAGATCCATTTTGGACTTTGGATCTTCAGTGCTGTAAAGTAATATATCTGTTCTTTTAAGTCACTAAGTTTGTGGATATTTTGTTATAGCAACAATGGTAAACCAATACACATATTGGTTCCTGGAAGTGAGGTACTGATATAACAAATATCTAAAAATGTGGAATTGGACAGTGTGCCAAAGCTCAAATTTAAAGGTATGATAGGATACCTTTTAAACATTGTTAATTATATAATTCTATTTTTCTTATTAGTCATTATAAATCATAAATGTATGAATTTAATGTGAGGAAAATATTTTCTCTATCTTAAACTGGTATGTTTTTTCATCTTTATATTTCTAGAAACAGTTTAATTCATCATTTTCTTTTCATGATGTTTTCCAGAAAGCTCACAGTTAAATTTTTATTCAGTTAGAGTAACCATCTTTAGCATTGATTTTGTAGAAAAACTATGTTCTCTTTTCATTAAGAGGCTCTTGTTTTATCCTTAATTTAATGGCCCTATTATACTTGGTCATTTATATGTAAATCACAGAAAATCATTTTCTGTAGGAAGGCAGTGAAAGGGAGGAAAACTAACATAGATTCAGCACCTACACCTTGTTCCAGAAACAAAATGATTAAAATGTCTCTGTGGAACAGCTATTATTCGCAGTCTATAAATGGGAAAGCCTCCACAAAGTCCCAGTTCTTACCAGTGACCACCCACTCCACAGTCTTTGCACTAGGACTACTTGTATTCCAATATGAACTTCTCTTACTAAAATCACACAGACCACCCAACATTGCTCAATAGGAAACTTGAAGTCAGCTGGTCATCAAGGAAAACTATTTCTCACTCATCAGCTCAAAATTGTTCACTATTAGTCATTTGAAGAATTTCTGACTCCTCCTAATTATCATGCCTTTGGAAATTCTCACTTTAAAAGATATCTAAAATTCTCTGGAATTAGACAATAGGTCAATTGTAAATTTGTGGGAGTCTCTGGTCAGCCCATAATCCTCTTCTCTGGGAGATGATACCCACAAAGCTCTCTACAAACCAAACCAGTAGCCACAACTGATGGTTCTAAGGTAATCAATAAGCCAATCTCTGTAGGAAAGTATAAACTGAAGTTTAGTAATTGTGCTTAGCAATTCTCAGTTTACGGCTAGACCTAATGAGATATAATCTTGAAAGCAGTATAGAGGTTATAGTCTCCCACATACAAGAAATAGTGAAGGAAGTTTTCAGAGAGGTGAAACAAAGCAAATGCAGTTAGAATGTACTTAAAATTACTTGTACAGTAGTTATCTCCTTGCTATTCAAAATGTCCCATGACCACAATCAGCGAAATTACCTGAGAAATTTGTAGGACAGACTCTCAATTTCCACTACTATACCAGTATCTGCATGTTAATAAGAACCCCAGGTGAATCTTATGAACATCAATGTTTGAGGAATAGTGATTTTTTATTAGATTATAAAAGTCAGCATCAAGCTGGGAAAACTGAATAACCACAGGTAAAAAAATTAGGTTGGACCCCTATTCATACCATGCACAAATATTACTTCAAAATAAATCAAAGACCTAATTGTAAAAGCTGAAACTATAAAACTCTTGGAAGAAAATACAGGAGAAGCCATAGTGACCTTGGGTTAGGTAGTGTTTCTAGTTATGAACTAAAAAGAGAGAGACTTATAAAAAAGTGGACTTTTCCAAAATTTTAAACATCTTGTGATTCATCAGACGCTACCCAGATGGTAAGAAGAGAACCTACATAATTAAATATTTATAAATCACATATAATGAGAGAATTGTGCTCAGAATATATAAAGAACTCTTAAAATTCAAGAACAAAATAGCAATTAAAAATGAACAAAGAATATGAATAAAAATCCAGATGAGATACACAAATGGGAAATAAGTACATGAAATATTCTTCAGCATCATTAGTGATTAGAGAATTCTAACTTCAAACCATGACAACATACCATTTCATACCCACTAGGATGGCATTACAATAAAAATACCAGAAACAAATGTTGGCAAAAACATGAAGAAATTGATACTCTCATATAGTACTATTGGGAAGGAAAAATTATGCAACTAATCTGGAGAAGTCTGATAGTTCAAAGACTTAAATATAAAATTATAGTAAATAAAGTGGAAATAACCCAAATATCCATCAACTGATGGAAGGATTTAAAAAATGCTCTTAAATTGGCAAAACAACATTTCATTCTGTTAAAAAATGAATGAAATGAAGCATTTTGGATTATATTATGCCAAATGAAGTAGGCAAGTAACAAAAATAACATATTATATGATTCCATTAATATGAAATATCAAAAAATGATGAGTAACTCTATTGATGGAAACCTGAATAAAAGTTGCCAGGGGCCAGCAGCGGGGAGGGGCAGGAATGGAGTGACTGATAAGAGATTAAAGAAAACATTCTAAAACTGTTGTAATGTTTGCACAATTCTGTAGACATACTAAAAGTCATCAAATTGTAGCTTAAATGGATCAATTGTATGGTTTGTTAATTACATGTTATTTTAAAAAATCAAGTCTGTTTTGTTCAATGACAGTTTCAGTGCCTGGCTTAAACAAATGGTATTTAGTAAACACTTGTTGAATAAATAAACATATTAATGAATGAACTTGGTGATCAACTAGCCTCACAGTCTAGTTGAGAATTCATTTTATCCTCATTCCTGAAAGCATTCCTCTTCTTTCTTTTCTCCCTTATTAGTATTTCCTATAGTAGTTAACTTTGTATTCTCTGCATAACCTTATAACTATCATACTAATAAAATTATTTTGCAGGAATCATCTTTATTATTTTCTTATGAAAAATTGTCATTTGGCTGGGTGCAGGGGCACATGCCTATAATTCCAGTAACTCAGGAGGCAAGGACAGAAGGACTGCAGGTTTGAGATCAGTCTCAGACATTTAGGGAGACCCTGAGCAACTTAGAGACCCTGACTCAAAATTTAAAAGGCAGAGGCTTGAAATGTACACACTGGTAAAACGCACCTGGGTTAGATGCCTAGTATACCCCCAAAACAAAAAGAAAATGCCATTTTAAATAAGCTAGGATATTTCTTCATTAGTTTGACTCAATCTATATTTCATATGCATAGGCCAAAATATCACATTGCACCTCATGATGTTGTTTTTATTAAGCATTTTTAAATTAGTCATGCATACATGTCACCTAAAGCTACTAAATCTTGACTAGTATGACACCCTTACTGAATAGTATTTGCGGGTAAGTGATTCTGTATTTCACAAAGGAGTAAAATCTGTCACAAATACCTTCACCTGTGTTGATATATTACAAGTTGAATATCCTCAATCTGAAAACCTGAAATCCAAAATGCTCCAAAATATGAAACATTTTCTGCTCTGACATGATGCCACAAATAGAAAATTCCACACCTGACATCATGCAACAGGCTATACTCAAATCATAGGTGCACCCTACACATTTTATTCAGAGACCAGACGGGAAAAAATGTCCTTCCCAGGCCCTTCAACTGTAATACACAAACTTCATTTTATGCACCAAATTGATTTTAAAAATGCTGTATAAAATAACTTTCATACAGTTCATATAAGCTATGTATGAAACAAATGAATTTCAGGTTTGGACTTGGGCACCATACCCAAGATATGTTATCTTATGCAAATATTTGAAAGATCTGAAAAAACTCCAAATTCAAAACTTTTCTTAAAAAGAATTTTGGATAAAGTATATTCAATCTGTATTAATTACAAAATGAAATATTAGCAGTTATTCATAAAAGAATTTATATGGTGTTTTCTATGAGATCAGAGTGAATTATTTGTTGCTAATTGAGGGATTAGAGTTCTATCAGACTGAACTGATAAGATCAATTTTTACATTACTAATATCTCCTATGATAGATCTCATTATAAAATAACTAAATGAATATGTACAAAATACCCAATAATTTCACATGATCCAATAACTATTTTGACACTAGTTAAATATAATATTAAATGAAGGTGTTGGTCCAAATTTCTTAGCTAATTGGAATATTCATCTGATATAGCAAGGGCATACTATGAGAAAAAGGTTTGCCAAATAGAAAAAATAATATACCATATTAAAGCATTACATACTATTATTAACTCAATAATATAATGTTATTCTCAACAATTTTCTTGGTGCCTTGAGTACTTGAGAAATTTAAATATAATAGATGACTTTCCAAAAATAAATATAATAAATAATTTCATATTGATAATTACCCATATCTTCTTGAAACTCAATTTCATATATATGTATTTTTTACCATTATTATTTTTATTACAGAGAGAGATATTACACATATTAAGAAACCAGGGGAAAATAACAGCTCTGAAATTAAAACATATTATCAATACATGATTAGAAATAAAATGTATCCTTGAAATGCCTGAGATTTTCCAGTCAGACTCAGTTTAATACTGTGGACAAATGTTCACACACCAAAGAACTTAAATACGTTAAGTGGCAGAGACATTTAAGCTAAGGTGTTTGTTCCATACTGAATGAGGATTTCATGGCATTTTAAGATTTTCTTTTATCTGTGTTCTCTCATCACTTACCATTAAAGCTTAACAACTGAACAAAGCAAACAAAAAAGGCAAGTTCTCTTCAACTAACTCTCAGAGTTTATAGAGATTAAGAGAAAAAAAACACATCCAAATTCAAGTACTATAGTACTATGGCATTGAAATTGGATTCCTAATATAATCTGTCCTATTTAAGAAAATATGGAGGATTTATAACAGTGGGAAAGGAGCATAATAGATGTTGATAAAAGGCTTCTTTCAGTGAGGAAGTGTCTAGCCTAAGGAAAAAAAAAGTCAGACTTCACTAGATATTGTAAATTCGCTGTAGGAATGCTTCCTTACAATGCCTCCTTTAGAAAAGTGAACAAAGAGAGTGAATCTATTAGGAAAGGTAGGGGAAACTGAAACCAAATATGAAAGGCCCTAAAGAAGTTATTACAATTTTTCTGGAGATGCTTTCTCCCTTAGGCAACCTGCTTAATAACTTGAAATATGTTGAGGACAGGAGATGAGGGGAAAAAATCTTCAGAGATCCATTAAAATAGTGTCAACCTGCTAATATATAACCTAGTCTTCAAATTCACATGAAAATGTTTCACTTGCAAATACAACAATTTCTGCATGTAAAAAGTCAAAAATCCCAAAATATTTGAATGTTAATAACTTACATCTTCAATAATATTCTGTTCTCACCAAATCATACTTAAATATAGCTTTACCTTACCATCTAAGGATTTTGAGGAATTGCAATAGTCTCCTTATACAAATACAAAGTCAAATTTACATTCTACTACCTACAGGCAAGAAAAATAATTAAATTTTTAGCATACAGTATTATTAGTAGAGTATTAATATCATAAAATACAAAATTTAATACCTTACTTGACACAGAAAACACCAAAATAGGAAAGTTAAGAGATAACTATATGATGAAAAAATTCTGAAGTTAAAAAAATAACTTGAAAGGCACTCTGCCTGCAGTTTTTACTATTCACAAAATAGGCTGCATTTGTCAAATGGTAAATAAAATGGAGTTTCTTTAGGAAAGAGTTCTGTATGTTTACTGTAGTCAGTTATGATTTTCTTTCAATGATAGCATAATGAATATCACTTAAAATTCCTGTTTGCAGAAAAAGAAAGTTATAGAAATATTGCAATATAACAAATATCTAATGTTATATTAAATGGAAACGTGAGGAAGTATTTTCAACAAAACTAAGAAAATTTCCTAGTAAGAAATGACTAATACAGTTTTAAAAAGATTTTGCATAACAAATATCATACATGAATGTTGAAGACTTAGATCTGTGATGTCTTAAAAAATGTCTATCTCCACAATTTCAATATTATTTCTCTCATGTGTGATAAAAAACAATATAGGGTCAATATTTGTCCATGATATACTCACTGTATAAATTCAATTGTTGGGAGCGGCGGCCACCGCCCCAAGATGGCGCCCAGAGGATTGGTGACGCCGCTCTTGCTTCCTGTAAACAAGCCATATGCGCATGCGCCCGTTGTTACCAGGCAAGAGGTCCTATGAGGACCCTATGGCTGAGCAATACGTAGCCTAGAGTGATTGGCTGTGTGAATGTATAAATGATGGAGCTTTTCCTGCTTGGGGGTCCTTTTTCCTTTATCCTAAGAAGTGTCTAGACATCCATTAAAGTGCTGCAAGAAGAACCTGGTTGTGTTGTGTCTTCCTGCGGGCAGGGGACGCGGCATTCAATGTGCAATATCTTATGTGTTTTTGGATGTTTGTATCATAGAAGCCCACATATGGTAATTATTAGCAAATACTCTTCTCACGCTTTTTGTTTTTCCACCTATTAAAGCAAGGTGAGGTGAGGGTCTTAACCCTATGCTGAGGTGCTGACTGCCTAACTGATAAGCTTTTCTGAAATATCATTAAGATTAATTTGTTTTTATGGTTTTTGCCAGTGTTTGGCCTATTAAGATGACACAACTCATTAGTCAGGGTCCTTAGGGACATCAAACCAAGTTACTTCATCATGATTGAGATCAGAAACTCACTAGCAATTCCCAACCTAATTTTCAAGTCCTCTGCCTCAAATCACTAATCAATACTGATATTCTTCATTTGCCTACATAATATATTACTCCAATTTAGGTAGAATTGAGACAAATAGCATCTTACTATTGAAACAGTCCAGTATTTATTATTTTAAATTATAGATAAAATTTATCAATAATACAGAAGCTGATTTATGCTCATATTAAATATGAATGCTTCTATTTTTGCTTGCTGATTCAAAACAAATACTGTTTAGTAATCTTGAAAATAATAAGAATCTAAATATTATCCAACTTGGGTTTCTCATCCTATTCCCTCCTACAAGGCAGTCTTCTGATAATGTAGACTGACTGACTGACTTTCTCTCTCTCTCTCTCTCTCTCTCTCTCTCTCTCTCTCGGTAGTGGAGATTGAACTCAGGGGCACTCGACCACTGAGCCACACCCCCAGCCCTATTTTGTGTTTTATGTAGAGACAGGGTCTCACTGAGTTGCTTAGCGCCTCGCCATTGCTGAGGCTGGCTTTGAACTCGCGATTCTCCTGTCTCAGCCTCCCTAAGTGCTGGGATTACAGGCTTGAGCCACCACACCCGCCTAATGTAGACTTTAAAATGGAATATTATGTATTACTGATAAAGAATGAATCAGAGATACACTTATCAACTTTAATGAATTTCAATTGCCAAGAGCCAAACAAAAGTGTGTTGCAGAACATATACTTTATCTTGCCAATTATACAAAACTCAAAAACGTAAGAACAATACTACATACATTGGGAGTGTTATCTCAGTGGTAGAGCATTTGAATATGCATGCATGAGACCCTGAGTTTGATCCCAAGCACCCCTTCCACAACACAAATACTATATATTGCTTATAGATACATACCTATATTTTACAAGGTAATAGCAAATTCATGGAGTATGTACCAACATATTCAGAATGGTAGCTACCTTAGGAGAGGTGATCAGAGAAGGGACAAACGGAAGGGGACTTCACTGCCTTGACAATATTTTACTACTTAAGCTTATTGGAAACCATCCTTGTGCTTAATCGTGCCCTAGTTATTGCATAATAAACTATTAAAAACAATTTAGCATTTTGAAATAGAATTCTTCAAATTAAACATGCAAATATTGATAAATCAATCCATATTATTCTTTGTTGATAAATTATTTTCATTATTTTGATACATAAATGTTTATTTATTTTTAGTTGTCAATGGATCTTTTTATTTTATTTATTCATTTATTTTACGTGCAGTGCTGAGGGTTGAACCCAGGGCCTTACACATGCCAGTCAAGTGCTCTACCACTAAGCCACAACTCCAGCCACATACATAAATAGTTATAAACTAATTTATTATGTTTTGGATATGAGGTGTCCCCCAAAGGCTCCTGTGTTGGTGTAGGAATATTCAGAGGTAAAATGATTAGATTTTGAGACCTATAACCAAACCAGGCTTTCTTAGTTTGAATGGATTTACTGGGTGGTAACTATAGGCAGTTAAGTTGCATTGTGGCTGGAGATGAGTCATTAGAGGTATGTGTTGGAAGTGATCATTTTTCCTGTGGCTCCTCCTCTCTCTTTCTCCTTCCTGGCAGTCATGAGGTGAGCAGCTTTCCACCACCATGCCCTTCCACCATGTTGTTCTTAACTTGGGCCCAGAGCAATGGAGTCTGCTCCATTCAGAGGTTCATGGATAGAACCTCTGAAACCATGAGCCAAACTAAACATCATCCTCTAAGTTGTTCTTGTCAGATATTTTGGTCACAGTGATGAAAAACTGACTAACATATAAGAAAAAGCATACAAATTTAAAATTTTGTCTAAAATTTGAAAGAACTAAGAATATTTGCTACATTCTTTTTCTAACACCACATATTAGGGACATTTAATAAGAAGTACTCTTTTCAAACCTACATTATTCCAATCTATCCTGGTCATATTTTAGAGATATTTTCTCCATTATTTGAAACTTTGTGTTCTGTTGGTTGATCCTCTCTATAAATTATACAAAACGTTAGGGTTCAGATGCATACACACTTCTTCATATGAGAAGGTATTTTCATTAAAAAATAAATAGTGGTTGCTTTATAAGTGATGAATTATTAGACTAAAGTTTTAGGAAAAATCAGATCTACCGAAGAAGCAATGTGAAAAGGAGAGAATACAATAAAATCCAGAAATATTTTAGCTCTTGAAGAATTGAAACATGGCTGTATCACTATTCAATTGGTATATCACTAATTAAGTCTTCAAAAAATCTAATGTTTTCATTTTGGTGTTATAACTCAGTACTGAGTAACCAATCTCTGCCTTTCACAGAAGAGCTAGGCATAAAATGAAAACAACCAGAAATTGGTTTACAAAGGAAATGGAGAAGTTATAAAGTGGCAAACTAGATTTTATAAAGAGCTTACATTGTCACTTAATATTTGATATATTATAATAATTTAACTGAAATACTTAACAATTTTCTTAAAATATAATTATACTGAAGAGTTAAGAATGTAAGAAAGTTTCCACTAGAGAAACAGAGCAAAAACCCTTTGAAACCAGGTTTCTTTCTTCGACTATTAACAATATCTAAAAGTCTCATTCTTTAAATCTGTCCAATATGTGGATACATGAGGCTATTTAAACTTAATCAAATCAATTCAGTTTCTCAGTAATGTCAGCCACATTTAAAGTACACTTAGCTACACATAGCTAGTGGTTACCCTATTAGACAATGCCGATAGAAAAAATTTCTATTATCACAAAAACTTTTATTGGATCAAGCTATAGTATATTAGATTATAATTTATTATCAATGTTCAGCTTTAATGATATCAACAAGCAGCCAATATTTTCACTCTAAATATCTATCCAGTACTACTTCATTTATTAAAAAAGAAATGAAGTCTGGAGCCTTGAATAGGATTTCGTTAAAACTAATTTTCAGAAAAAGGTAAAAACATGACTCATAAAAATATAAAAATTAGTATATATACAATATTTTATTTCAACACTTTCAGTAAGGAAACTTGTCACATGTTATAACCAGTTCATAGGACTATCTTCTATAGATATTTTCTTTGTTGTTACTGTGGGGATTATGAAGTTATAACAATCCATTTTAGTCTGAAAACTTCAACCAGAAAAGGGAAGGAAATTGACTATGCAAAATGCTACAAAATTTTGTGTCCATTTAGATGCAATTCTTCTTGGCTGTGCACTCACTGGTTACCGTAACCTCTTAAGTGGTTTGAGGAATTTTCACAAGGGCTATTATTGTTAAATTGGAATCTTCATGAAGAAATAAGTGTCTGGGGCTTCTTGTTGTACCATCTTGCTGAACTTGTAATGATATTAAAATGAAATGGAAGTAACAATTGCTTATTGAATAAGTAAACCTCATACATTTAGGAAGAATACAACCTGGTATTATAGCTCAGTGGTAGAGCACTTGCCTAGCACATGAAGCACTGGATTCAATCTTCTGCACTACATATAAATAAATAAAAGGTATTGTGTCCATCTAAAAATAAAATATTTTTAAAAAAAGAATACAACCACATAGAGCAAAAAGTATAAGCTTATGTTATACTTAACACTAATAACTCAGAAATTTCTTAGAGAATTTTCTTAGAGAAAAATATTAAACTAGCCTCATATACAAAAGATAAATTATGTGAACTTAAATTCTTAAAACATTTCTGAGTTGGTTTTCATTAGTATACATTTTATGTTTTTAACATATATAGATTATCAGAAGTTCATTTTCTGGGAATTGTAGGAATGTTCTACATATAAAAAAATTCATTTATCTCTAAGTCAATCAGTATTGAGCTTCTTTAAGAGATTTTATCATTTATTTTGGTAATACCATATTGTTTGAAGTCGTGCCTCATGGGTCTCCTCAACAAGTTGGGGTCCTGAGAGGCGAAAAGGTGTTTTTGGGGAAGACGAAGTGGGGTCTCATGGGACCAGGTTTGGGGTGACAGTATGCGGAGTCACTCCACCCAGACTCCAGGGGGTAGGTAAGACTGCTCTGTCAGAGGAAGACGCAGAACCAGTTTAATCCAGGAAGTACAGAAGCTTATGTAGGGTCTTGGACCAATCACGGCCCCAAGGTTACAACCAATGAGGCACGCTCTGCTGGGCATGCATTTCATCACCATAGAATGGGAAAAGAGGAAAGGGAGGGGTTGAAGGCATGGGGAGTGCTCCTACAATACCATCCAGATGTAAAAAATAAAATCTGCACAAGGATAAAAGCCTTTCAGAATTACAGACAAACATTCAACATTTAAAGAAATAACTTTAATTCTAAAATTCCAGTCACATGTTAGGTAAAAAGACAGAAATATTAAACTTACCACTCCAGATATCTTCTTTCTGGTGGGCATTAAATTCATAATTGATTTGCACATAAACTAGACAAATAACACAAATAGAAAAGCCTGGGAAAACAGATTTTTCTCTTGTCTCAAACCAATCAGAGATAAGGTCTCTACAAACCATTAATGCATTTACAGAGCTCATCAAATGGTAAGGCACTGAAGTCAAATTACCAAATACTCTTGTCAATGATGGGCAATAACTTCACCAAATGGTCAGAACATAAAACCACATTCACAATCTGTCCTGCCAACAACTGGAAATAATATACTGGCTGAAAACAAACTGAAATCAAAGCATGAAATTAGTAGAGTGCAAAATAAAAATGAAAAAAGCAAAGTGGCAACAACAAAGTTCTATAACCACTTAGGACTTACTTTTGGAAGCCAAGAAAAGCAACAGCTCATTTAAACTGCCTGTGAGCCCCTTTTCTGCTGAGGAATTTTACCTGGCTCTGATAGGTAAGTCCACTGGACATTTTTGACAGAAGACCTACAAAATTATTAAAAGATTTTTCAGGGTTGGGGGTTGGCTCAGTAGTAGAGCACTTGCCTAGCATGTGAAAGATTTTGGTTTTATAACCAGCCCCCAAAAATATTTTTTTCTGAAACAATGTAAAATAGTGACTAATGCAAATATAAAAATGGAAATTAACATGTTAAAATTGTATTTTTACTGTATTGATGGGGAAACCAGAGAAATGCTATAACTAGGTTGAAGGAAAAATCCCAAAGTACGAATTTATGTGGAATAGAGGAATTGGATTACAGAGGCAAGACTGGTGTATCCCTCAGTGGGGAGGGAAATCAGTGGAAAGTCCATGAATTGAGACAGAATTCACAAAGGGTTCTAAGATACCTAGCTGTAAGGAAATGCAAAGCTAGATTCAGATAATCCAGAATAATGTGCTATATGTGACAATGCATTCTTTTTCAATGAAACACATTCCCCCCCTATAATTTATTAGCAGAGAAATGAAATGGGAAAAACCTATGATACAGAAATCATGGTTCATGAGGGTAGCTGTATTGAGAGCTGTGAGTGTAGACTGAGACTAAAATAATGCCTGCCCCTGGTGCTGCTATTCAATTTAGAGATTATTTGATATTTTGCATTTCTTTGCTTTTAGATTTTCAAAGCACTGATGCAAATAAAGTACTCTGAGAAATAGCTAGGTAGCTATTTCTCAGTTCAGTATGAGAAAATTCTCAACAATTAGGGCCATTCAAAAATGTTACTAAGAATGTCTTACAAGGGAATTCCTTCACTGTGTGAGAGGGTGGATTCCATGACCTTTAAATTCTCTGGCAATTCTAAACTCTATGGTTCAACAATGCTAGCTAGATGCCCTAATATCACACATTACTCTCCTTAGAAACAACATAGTTTAAAGTCCTGGTTACATTTTAATTTTACTGCATTTTTTAATTCAAATAGTTCAAAATCGTGCATTGACAAAAATACAATATATAGGTTCTGGATATAATATGCTTATTCGTATATGAATTGAATAGTTTTAATTCCCACTATAAATGTCTGTTAGCAGACTGTGGAGAGAAATTCTCAGCATGATCTCACAGCATGGTCCAAAGGAAAAGAACAGAGCCTGCCATAATGTTTAAAAGCAAGAGAATCAGAGAAGTTCACTTGAGAGGTGAATTCCTCCACAGTTATGCTTTTGTAAAGATTTCAGCCTTAGGGTCCTGTTCACTTGTGTCTATTTCTCATTCAATATCAGTATTTCTGAACACAAAATACATATCTGTTCAAAATTGTATAGAACATTTTCCCGTCTCAATCAATGTTAGACCCAATAGTACTGTTAAAGAATAAGTACGTTTTACTTAAATATCTACTCCAGAGACTACTAATACTATTCACCAAAAGCCTAAAACTTGGGAGAAATGGGAAAACATTTTCACATTTTAAATTCTTCTTTTTCCTTCAAAAGATTATATTTGATATATCAGACATTCATAGAATTACTAAATCTCAGGGGCTGAACTGACTTAGAAACCATCGATTATACATTAATAAAAATTACTCTATATGTTCATAGTCTTTTATATAATTTTCAAATTATTTAATATCTTCAGACCAAATCTGAGTTTATCTTTGCCTACCTTCCTTTCTCATTTATACCTCTCTTTTGACAATTTGGTTTTTATTAGAACTATATATATTGGTTGTTTTTGTAGCTTCCCCACTGGACTTGAAATCCTTGAATAAATATGACTCATTTTACATTCCTCTTTCTTTGCAAAGACTAGTATCCTTTGCATAACTTAGTAACTTTAAGAAATACTTTATAATTTTCTTAATTCCTAAAATTATTCTTATCATTGGAATTTTTCAACAATAAAGTTTAATTATGTAGCTCCAGGCACTGATGATTTCTCATTTTTAGATTTCATGGTTGTTAGATTTTTAAATAAAAATCTATAAAAATGCAAAATTTAACAATCTTTAAAAAGTTACAAACATTTCCTTAGCCCCTAAAGAGCAAGAATGTTAATTACAACTTTGGTATACATTATTAAAATCAAACAATTGTACCCTTGACTTCAGTTGGGTATCATGGTATATATTATAGGGTTTGATTTTTCTACTATGCATACTCAAGTTGAAATTACAGATCAACCACTAAATCCCAGTGACCTATGTGCTTTCTCTTAGTCTTGATTTCCACACCTGCAAAATGGATAATAATTTACATTACAAAGTTTTGAGAAAAGTGAGCAGGTATGTGAAGTATCCAGTCAAGAGTCAGAGAATCACTTAATTAGACCTAATATTGAATGAGACTTGGCCTGATTTTATTGCTTTATATTGACTATTTCAGCACCCTCTAATACTGGAAAACAGTGATGATTTAGAAATGTCCTCCCATCCCTTTTACTTCTGGTGGCTTATTGTCTTTCTCATCTGACTTAGAGAAGACTCAGAGGGGTTGGGGTTGTAGCTCAAGGGTAGATCCCTTAGCATAGCATGTGTAAAACTCACAGATGGCCTCCTTAGTGACTTAGACAAGGTCAAATAGAGACCCTCCAGTTTCCTATTCTATGCCTTATAAATTATTAGCCATGGTGTACCCTCTGGCTAGATAAAATACCACTTTGGCTTGACCAAACTTAATTAAAATTTCTCTCCTGCCTTCAGGACTCTGAATGTTGAGACATCCTTAGCCTGAGCTAATATATACCTCCTATTTAAGAGTCTCTGGGAAGCACTGGATGACCTTGGGGAAAAACATTTCCTAATCAATATGATTCTGCAATAATGATACCCTTTGATCCCACTTCCCCATACCCAGTTCTTTTTAGACTATTTCACTCTCTTCTGTAAAAGAAAAGTACTCTCTGCCTGACCTTGGAGACACATATCATGACTGGAACATTCTCCCTAACAAAAATAGTCCCCCTCTCCACTCTTACAACAATCCTTGTCTCTCCTTACTAATTCCAGATTGGTTTATAATTGACAATAGCAGCATTATATGGCTTAATTACTGTTTACTTCTATTAAATGCTCCTCTATATAAATTGAAGTGTATTTTAAAGAAGAGAGATGGGGAAGTATAATATTCATTTTACAGTCTTTCATGGCATGTATTTTTTTCTTCCATGTGGACTATAGGCATCAGAATGATGTTCCGTTTATTCACTTAAAAAATGGCATGCCTGCAACTGGCATCTTAGAACAGGATGAAGTAAATGTCCTTTTAAGAAGTAAAGAACAGGTTTATTATTTGAAGGATTCTTGTAATTACTGGTTTCAAAATTGGAGTTCAGCATTCTTCTCTAGGAATCACTTTAACACTTGTTTCCAAACTCAAAATGTATGATTTAATAAATACCTTTCATGTTTTATTGCAGTGTTTTAAGAAAAGGGATTAGGGCAGGCAAGCCAATTGTAGTTATAATATTTTATCCATTATTCTGGTGAATTTTATATTAGGACAACTATGATAATAGGATCTGCATGTATTAAATATGACATTGTGCAGCACACTCAATATGGACATATTCCCTACTCAATTGACTCATAAACCAGAATATGAAACACACAGAGACTGACAGGATTCCAAAACACTCAATGAATTATTTAATAGCTTCAGTGTTTTTCATATAAGAAATGAACCAGAAATATTGCAAACATGGATTTTGTTCTACCAAATGGATGGCCTTTTTCTTAAAGTTGGAAGATGTTTTAAAATGAGGTTTGGATAATTCATTATTTTAGAAAACAAGTTCTAAATAAATAAGTATCTGTAATATAACATTCTAGAACTGCAGTTCTCACTTCTGGCCACCCATCAAAATCTTCTGGTGAGATTTAAATATAAATTTAGAGTTTGGATCTTGCACTAAACTTCCTAAATTAGAAGCTCTGAAAGTAGGGACCAAAAATTTATATATTTTAAGTGTTTGCCAGGTAATTTTGTTACACAGTAAGGATTAAGCAACACTTATGGCCACAAAACATTCTTGGTCTCTGATAACCAATAGAACTAGGAAAATGTATTCTTAGATACTTATAATTCTCTTGCCTTAAATTTTTGTTGCTCAGAAAAATAAAGTTGCATAGCCCTTCTGCTCCCCATTCCTCAAAGTATCAAAAATGAATCACAACTAAAAAATAAAATGTTTCAGGCTTTTAACAGGACAGGCAGAATAATTAATACAAACCTTGTAGAAAATCTTGATTTAATAGTTGGACTAGCTTTTATGTTGTCAGGCTTTTTTTTCACAACAAGAATAAATTGAATGTGTGTTTCATTCAATAAGAATTAAATTAGGCATGGATACTCAAATGAGCTGCAGCTTGTAGGTTCTATTGTTGCCAATTCTCAATTCAGTTCTGACCAGAGAAGCATTATTTGTGTTTGCAAAGCCACAGCTGGCATCTTGGGGTGAGTGAAGGGAATCAGGTCAGTGTGAGCTCAGAATCAGCAGGTCTAGGGTTAGTCATGTTATGTTTGCCAAGGTGGGATTCCTGGACCTTTGCTTTAATGGCTAATTTGTTTCTCAGATGTGGTAGAGATGTATAATGTTCTTTCAAATCTGGTTATTTCCCCCTCTGAACACATGGGGGAATTATATTTCTTTACCACCTTGCAACTGGCAAGGTCAGGTGGATAATTACAGCCAGAGTTGTGGATAAAAGTGTTGGAAGTCACTTTTGAATCACAGCATTTAATTTAATTGCAACATGTTCAAGCATTTCCCACTTTCATGCCAAATTGAACAGCAGCAATATTCACTTGGTAAAGTCTTCCTTAGGCCTGAGTTCAAGTGAGGACAACATGCAGCTCAGCTTACAAACCAAATCCCATATTGAAATGGACACAGAACAAAAGCTAAGTACAAACACACTTGTTGCCTTGTTGTTTTATCCTATTTGTATTTGTTATATAGTGCAAACTAGAGTATTCTGACTGATATAGCAAGACAAGTTAATGAAATCCCACTATATGATTCAAAATCATCAAAAATACAAAATTTATCTACTTTGGTGCATTCATTTCTTACTTTTTTGCCAACTCCTAACTCTCCAGAGGCACTGTCCTTACAGAATCTAAAAATCAATACTAAAAGAAGGACCTGGGATTAATCATGAACTAAAGTCAATGTGATCTTTCTAGTCAGATCACATTGGATTAGGAATATTTTATTATTTGTTATTAAAATTAGGAATATTTTATTATTCCTAATTAGGAATATTTTATTATTCCTAATTTTAATCAACCTTACTCCCAAGAACTGCAGTACTAATGATTATTTTTAAAATGTTTTCAATCCATCCACGTTGAATGAAATTCTCAACTGTTAAAAACTCACAATCATTAATCTATGGGGTTAACACCATTTCCTCTCCCTGTGACTCCTTCATCAATGCTTACATCCATCCATTAAGTTGAGAAATCAACATGGTCCCTTCTGATTATATGCTAAGAAATTTAGCTTGATGTTTGGATAGAAGAAATAATTCTATCTAGGTAACCTCAATCAAAATTGATTACTGTTCTGAATTCTCCCTTCTTTCCCTAGAGGTATCTGAAAAGCAAATGTGACAGAAGACAGCAGATTCCTATTTACTGCTAATTCATGCCAACTTGAAAATGAATCCAAGAACATCTTAAATCTACATGAAAGCATGAAATGAGAAAATACAAAGTACCACTTGTACTGCCAGCTTACTTATAATAACACCATGTTCATTATAAGGATGCTTGTTCATTGAAAATTATTGTAGTTGATACAAACATTATGGAAAGTGTGGTTTATGCACTAAAATAAAGTCCTCACATAGTCATATAATTTTGGCATGAAACAACTCAGGACAACCTATGTATGTATTATTGTCAACCAGATAATTGATGGTTAAAATTTAGTGTTCCTAATTTATCATTGTTTGCACCTATTTAAAACATCTATTTTCAACATTATGACATCCATGAGGATTGTAATTTATAAACGCAATACCTGTAGATGTCTGGGTTTCTATTTTCCATCTACAATATAAATATCAGGTGAATGGGAATAAAAATGATTGAGGATACTTCAGGCTTAATGCTATACTATTTTAAATATATTTATTTTCTTGGCGACCACAAAATTCCCCACATTTCACTGAGAATGATGCCTGCATTGGCAGTAGAATAAAAGTACTTTCTGAAAGGTACTGCAATAATGCCTTGAATATAAAAATTACAGACACTTCTTATCATGCATTGACAATCAGACACTCCAAAACCCATTATGTCTGTTGTGCCACATGGCCCATCAATTCTTGAGTTCCTCACCCTTGGATTTTTAGAAATTGTGGCTTTCTTATTCTAAGTCATGATATTTCTGCCCCTGCCTTCTCACAAGAGAAAACAAGAATTTCTAAAAATAGATAAGTAAAACAAAATTTGAATGAGGTAAAAAAGAAGCCAATATGCCAAACAAGTCCCAGGATGTAGTGATAATATCTACTGCTCACACAATTTTAAGATCATCTCCAATATTCTTCTTAATGTTATTAGAAAATAACGAGAGGAGAGATATGCCACTAAGAACTAAGAACTCTATCTGTAATATCTCATGCCCTCTCTGCATGAGTTGGGATACTACTGATAAGACATTTAAACTCAGATCAGTTAAATTTTCCTTCAGATTAGGGAATTCCTTCAGAACAGGGATTTCAAAATAGGTTTGTCTGGATAGAGAGTCCAGGTTTCCCATCTAGCTACAAGCAATATTTCTAAACCCACCTCTTTCTCTTTGCTATAACATACCTGCTTGGAAGTGAAAAGCAAATAGAAGGCAACATAATGAGGTTTTACATCAAGAAGCAATTAAGAAAAATATCATATTTCTCTTTTGTAGATAATGGGGCTTAAAGACATTATCATTTATGTCACGTTGGAGTTCCCCTGTATGGAATTTTGTTATGCTTCTCCTGGATGTTTGTCCCACAGGCTCTACTCCAAAATGGCATTTAACAAAAGACAATGCCAACTATCATGGTCAAGCTACTGTAAAGGGCAAAGATGAAATAACTTAAAGATTTTACCCACAAAGGACATTACTAGCCAACAATTTATAATCAGTCACTTCATTTCATTAAAAAAAATCCATGTTTTAAAGTAATTAAATCAGTAGGCAATCTTGAGTACTGTTAAGATGAATAACCACATATTTATTTGACTTTCTTAAAAATATTTTATATAGGAAAAACTTAAACTATGTACTATGTGCAAATTATCCTAAAGATAATCATGTAATCATCACAATAAAGTAATATACAGACAGTTGTAGTGACCATGTAATTGATCATACAAACTGACTCTTGAAAATAGAAGGTTCTGTCAGCAACTGTAGAGCATTATGGCTAAACTTGGTACTCTATTAGGCAAGTCAGTATTAGAGTCACCTTTAGTCTCCAACTTGATAGGTGAAAAAGTGGATGCTAAAATAAGTTAAGTGGTTTGCACAAGGCCACATTGTAATGAAATAAGATCCAGAACTCAAACTCAGATAAGCCTGAGTCCATGTTATTTCTAGGGTGGGAGCTGGGGTTTAAATCTAGTGGTGCTTTACTGCTGAGCTACCTCCTCAGTCCATTATTTTATTTTTTAAATTTTGAGGCAGGGTTGAAGTTAATGAGGGCATCAATAAGTTGTGAAGCTAGCCTCGATTTTGAGATCCTACTGTGTTGTTGGTATTACAGAGTATGCCACTTGGCACAGTTCAAAGTCCATGTTTTAACAATTTTGCAAAATCATATTCACTATAGTAGAATGTAGAGTACAACACAGGGATTCTCAAATTTTAGTATTTTTGAGAATCACTTAGGGTTAGTGATAAAATGCATGTTCCTGGATCCCACCCTAAGAGGTTCTGATCTAATAGCTATGGTATAAAGATAATAAAGTTTGTAATTTTTTTTGGTACTAGACCACTGAGCCATATCCCCAGTCCTATTTTATGTTTTATTTAGAGACAGGGTCTCACTGAGTTACTTAGCTCCTTGTCATTGCTGAGGCTGGCTTTGAACTCACAATTCTCCTGTCTTAGCCTCCCAAAGTGCTGGTATAACAGGTGTGTGCCATTGTGTCCAGCTAGAAAGTCTGTATTTTTGGAAATGTAGTCCTCTTAAGAGATTCTGATAAGGGTGGGTTGTTGCTACCTTTGGGGATGCACTCTGTTCTCCTATCTCTCGCAAACACTTGTGAGCAAATAGTGTATTTTCTTAATTTCAACACAGAAAACAAAAACAAAATGAAAAAGAAGAGGAAAGTAAAACAAAGAAGACAAAGCCCTAAAGATTCAGCCTCCCTATTGTAAAAGCAAACCTTTGAAATGGCTGAAAGATGCAGTATAATCAACAGTGCTTTTGTCAACTGAGATTAGAGTAGCTTGTCTATGTTATCTCATCTCAGTAAACCATACTCTAAAGTTAATTTGAAAAATAATTTCTTTTTCTCCCACTCAGACTTACTGTTGACATTCCCGTTACTATTATGTTCCTTCCATTTACTCCTAGCAGAATCAGTGGGATTCTCTTGTCAACTTAGTGCTGTAATTCTTGGCTTTCTTTTATATAACATTTCAAACTGTTATAAATTATAAACTCTGACTAATGCCAAAGATGGACATTTTTAAAAGATGCTAATTAAGTCGTAAGTTAGTATTTTCAGTTTCTAGCCTGAGTTTAGTGACTTGTGTATCTTAGTAGGTATTTGCCAAATATTTATTTAATTCACAATAAAAAGTTTTAAAACCATTGCTTCATGTTAGACTAAGTGGAGAACAATCCCTAGAAGACATAGACATCACCAACTTTGGTTACTTCCATTGTATGTAACACATTAAAATATTTCCCAGATTCCCATGGAATTAAATAGTATAAACTGTATCACAAAACTAATTAGCAGAGGGGTTAGCAGGATATCTATGTGTTGAAGCAGAACGAAGCATAGTTGAATTCTCAGTAGCATACAATTGGCAAGCAAAACATTTAAGTAAAGCCAGTAATTCAGGGGCAACAACATGAAAGCAATATGTAGAGAAAATGAAATTAATAGAAAGTTAGAAATCTTTTTTCTTAATCTGTAACCATAAAGGTAACAATAGTTTTAACTTTGGACGCATTCACCTCTAAGAATCACGAAGTATTTTTCCTGTTTCAATTCCATTCAAAGTGTTCTCTTTAAAAGTTCAAGGAAGTTGTTTAGTGATGAACTCAAAACAAATAAAACAGGAAATACTCTCATACAACAACTTAGTTGTAATATGTGTAAGTAAAGTAAATGTACAATAAGAAGATAACTACCTTAATTTTAAAATCAATAAAGATCGGAAGATTCTAAAAATGTTGAACTTTTTAAAATTATATGACCCAACAATTTCACTTTCAATTCAAAACAGTTGTCCAAACAAAATACTATATCCAAACGTTCTCAGCAGCACTATTTAGAACAACACAGGGGTAAACCACCCAAATGTACATCAACTGATGAATGTATTAACAAAATACTGTGCACCCATAAAATGAGTTATTTAACAATGAAAAGAAATGAAGTAGTAATACATGCTATACCATGAATACACCATGAAAAATAATGCCAAGCAGACAGGCTATATATTATATGATTACATTTATATAAAATCTCCAGAAAGGGAAATCAATAGGAACAGCAAGTAGATTACTAGTTGCCTATAGCTGGGGTGTGTAAGGGAATAAGGAATGACTGCTAATGAGCATGTGGTTTCTTTTGGGGCACATTAAAATATTTTCAAATTGTTGTGATGGTTGCACAATTTGGTAAATATAGTAAAATATATTAAATTTTACTTAAGTGGGTTATTGTATGCTATGTAAGTTATAGCTCAATAAATCCATTAAAATAAAGTAAAATAAATAAAATCTAAACTATCAATGTTTATTTTAAAATGGTTAATTTTATATTATGTTAATTTCACCTCAAAAGAAATGAAACCTGCACTTTTTTAATTTTTACTTCAAAAAATTTTTGCTAACGTACCTCACTTTTTAATTTTTCCAAGTTTTTATTCTCTTTATTAGAGCACTGTAATTACACATAGGATTTGGGTTCATTTTTGACAAAATGATACATGCAAAGTATTTGATTTCAATCCCTATGCCCCCTTTTCTCCCCTCTTCCCTCCCCTTATTCTCCTATCTATTTTTTTGTGGGTACTGGGGATTGAACTCAGGGGTACTCCAACACTGAGCCACATCCCCGGCCTTGTGTTTTATGTACAGGCAGGGTCTCACTGAGTTGCTTAGCACCTTGCCATTGCTGAGGCTGGCTTTGAACTTGTGATCCTCCCGTCTCAGCCTCCCAAAGTGCTAGGATTATATGCATGCGTCACTACGCCCGGCTCCCGTATCTATTTTTGAATGGTACTTTCTACATATACATAAAGGTGAAATTTCCTTTGATGTCTTTATATATCGATATAACATGATTTTTTAAAATTCATTCCATCTTTCTTTCCATTTCTCTTCCTTCCTCCCTCCCTCTCATTCTCCTTCTATGATCCAGCTAAACCACTCCTTGGTATTTAACCCAAATATCTAAAAACAACATTTTATAGTGATACAGCTACTTCAATGTTTATAGCAATACTATTCACAATAGCCAACTCATGAAATTAACTGAGAGGGCCATCAATAGATGAATGGATCAAGAAATTATAGTGCAGGCTGGGATTGTAGCTCAGTGGTAGAGCGCTTGCCTCGCATGCGTGAGGCACTGGGTTCAATCCTCAGCACCACATAAAAATAAATAAAATATTGTGTCCACCTACTACTAAAAAACTTTAAAAAAAAAGAAATTATGGTGTAAATACAAAATGAAGTTTTAATCAGCAATAAAGAATGAAATAATGGTACTTGCTGGTAAAATAGTTAGAAATGGAGACTATCATGCTAAATGAAATATACTAGACTCAGAAAATCAAGGGTTGAATGTTTTTTCTCATATGTGTAAGCTAGAGCAAAATAAGGGAAAGGCAGTGGGGCAGAGGAGGGAATATCATAAAGATATAGAGATCAGTTTTTATTTTCTTTACTTGACATATTTTTTTTGCATTACTCCTTTCTTTTTGCCCCATACTATATACACACCTGATATAATTATTCTGGAATAGCAATGAGTGCATTATTCAGTTTTAGACTTGACTACAACACAAAAAACAGCCAGGCATGGTAGTGCACACTTATAATCCCAGCACTTTGGGAGGCTGAGACAGGAGAATCGTGAGTTCAAAGCCAGCCTCAGCAATGGCAAGGCACTAAGCAACTCAGTGAGACCCTGTCTCTACATAAAACACAAAATAGGACTAGGGAGGTGGCTCAGTGGTCGAGTGCCCCTGAGTTCAATCCCCAGTACCTAAAAAAAAAAAACATACAAAAAAGAAAACTAATAAATAATTTATCAACTTTATGGATTATAATGAATGGCACCTTAAGCTGAAATTTAGAAATAATTAATATTAAATTAAAATTTAAATATCAGAAGCAAAGGGGAGATGTTGGGAATTAAAATCCCTAATCTAGATTGCATGAATTTGATTATATGATGGAAATGTGGTTCTAATTGTAGGTATTGACTCACAAAGAATATAAGCTTTAATTTAGAGGAAATATGCAAGTAAAATAACACAAGGTATAATGTTTAAAAGTAACTAAGACTATGCAAGTTTAAGAAAGAAAAAATTCAGGATATTGTAGTGCCAACATTCATTTATTTAAAAGTCTTTAAATATTAAATTTACCATGCACAAATTAACAAATTCTTGCCATAGTCATAGTACTGCAAAACATGGTACAATGGATAGCAGAGAAAAACTTTTATATTCTTTTAAATAAAGGAAGTTTTATGCCCTAAAGGGATCATGAACACAAGGTAGATTTTGCATTCTAAACAGCTAATTAAGGTTAAAATAAAATCAAATAGATATAAGAGGAATTTAAAGGTATAAGGAAAAATATATATATACATATATTAGAGGAACTTGCAAGTGATATCTTTATAGTGCTGAAGATAGAAAATGAGACTACTTGTGAAAAGAAATGAGACTAAAGGGCTGGAGATGTAGCTACATGGTAGAACATTTACCTAGTGTGCATAAGGCCCTGTATTCAATCCCCATCACCACAATAAACAAATAAATTAATAAAATTATAAAATAACAAAAAAAGCAAGACAGAGTAACAAATGAAGCTTGGTAAATTAGAGATTATCAGATGTAATAGAAAATCGATGAAAAAGAAAAGACACAGAAATGGGTGCAAGCAGCAGACATGCAGAAGGGAGTAAGAAGACAGACATACTATGGGCCCAGGAACCTCAGTGGAAGCAAATAGAAAACTAGAAAAATACAGATGGAATTATTGCTAGCCAGGAATATTATGTCGAAGACTTAAGAAATGGTTATGAGAAAGGTAAAGAACGGGCAAACAAGTGAGACTCCAGCAAATATCAATCAAAAAGTACTGATGGAAATGATGCATGATGTGAGTTAAAACTAATAAACAAAAATTAAAAAGTGAAAATTAAATATTATTGTATAAAATTAGCTCATTCAATCTTCAAATGCAATAAACTTTATAGATGGAAAATGATCAGATACAAATCCAGATTAGTGAAAGGAAACAACTAGTAAACAAATAGATGGATTTAGTGCAGGTTGTTCTCTGTTATGTACTTCATAATGTTGGCTCTTAGAATTTAGAAAGCAAAGGTAAGATAAACAGGGACAAGAGCAAAGGACTAGACCCTTAGATTTGATGAATATGTCACTGATCACTTTGGTGATTATAATTTCTTTGCAGTTATACTATAGTAAACTGAAGTAAGTCTTTTAAATTCTTTGAGATTGTGAAAATATGTCAAAGTGAAATAAGATAGATATAAGTCAGTTTGGGGTTTCCCATCACAGGTAGGAGTAAAGTTAAATAATATTTGAAAGATCTGACAAGCATAAAATTTTGTTTAGTATAACAGAAAATGAAAATTGGATCAATCTATAGAAATATGAAGTGGCATACCTGAAAGCAGTTCCTAAAAATGAAGTTGCTAGACACTGAAATTTGTTAGTAAAGAAGATTGTGAAATCTGCTTTTATCTCCCAATTTTACTTACCTGAATAAAATCAAGCATATTTAAAATAACTCTCCCCATAACTCATGTGTACATCAGAAGAGTGCCATATATTCAGAAATTTTCTAACATTTGAGTATTGCTGCTAACACATTTGCTTAACAATAAAGTCATATTTTAAGGTTTTTGTATGTTAATTAGCTTTATTTTATTACACACTGTATACATATTTCAAAACAAGATCCTCTGTTTTATTGGCTTTTTTTAGTTTTAACAGTAGAATTCATTTTAATATAATTATACAAGCATAGAGTCTATCTTATTCTAATTAAGACATCATTCTTTTGGATGTACATGATGGTAGGATTCACTGTGGTATATTCGTATATGTACATAGAAAGATTATTTAAGATCGATTCAATTGTCCTTCCTTTGCCTATTCCTCTTCACTTCTCTTTATTCCCCTTTGTCTAATCTACTGAATATTTATTCTTCCCCTCTCCCCGCTTATTGTGGATTAGTTTCCACATATCAGCAAAAATATTCAACCTTTGGCTTTTTGGGATTGGCTTATTTCACTTAGCATGAGAGTCTCCAGAGCCTCCCATTTAACAGCATATGCCATAAAGTCATTCTTCTTTATGGCTGAGTAATATCCCATAGTGTGTATATATTGCACATTTTCTTTATCCATCCATCTGTTGAAGGGCACCTAGGTTGGTTCCATAGTTTGGCTATTGCGAATTGAGCTGCTATAAATATTGATGTAGCTGTGTCACTGAAGTATGCTATAAACTGAGGAGTGGGATAACTGAGCTAAATGGTGGTTCCAAGTTTTCTGAGGAATGTCCATACTGCTTTCCAGAGTGGTCGTACCAATTTGCAGTCCCACCAGCATGTATATGTGTACCTTTTTCCCTCACATCCTCACCAACATTTATTGTTATTGTATTCTTAATAATTGCCATTCTGACTGGAGTGAGATGAAATCTCAGTGTAGTTTTAATTTGCATTTTTCTAACTGCTATGGGTGTTGAACATTTTTTCATGTATTTCTTGACTGATCATATTTCTTCTTCCACAAAGTGTCTGTTCAGTTCCTCTGCCCACTTATTTATTGGGTTGTTTTTATTGTTAAAATTTCTGAGTTCTTTATATATCCTGGAGACTAATGCTATATCTGAGATGCAGGTGGCAAAGATTTTCTCCCATTCTTTAGGCTCTCCATGTACTTTTTTAAAAAATTTTTTTAATTTTTTAGGGTTCCAGATGCCCTTCAATAGATGAATGGATAAAGAAACTGTGGTACTTATACACAATGGAATATTATTCAGCAATAAAAGAGAATAAAATTATGGCATTTGCAGGCAAATGGATGGAATTGGAAAGCATTATGCTAAGTGAAGTAAGCCAATCCCAAAAAACCAAATGCCGAATGTTCTCTCTGATTAGTGGATGCTGATACATAAGGCGGGTGGGAATGGGGAACATAGGAGAAATGGAGGAACTCTGGACGCGAGAGGGGGGAGGTGGGGGGAGGGAAAGGGGAATGGGTACAGTAAAGATGGTTGATTGGGATTGTCATCACTACCCTTGGTGCACGTATGAAGAGACAAATGGTGTAACTTTATCTGGTTTGCAACCAGAGAAATGGAAAAACTGAACTCTCCATGTTCTTGATTGTTTCCTGTGCTGTGAAGAAACTTTAGTTTTATACTATCCCATTTATTGTTTCTTGATTTTACTTGTTGTGCTTCACAAATCTTGTTAAATCAGTTTCTGAGCCAGCATGGTTAAGTGTTGGGTCTGCATTTTTTTCTCATATGTGCAAGGTTTCTGGTCTAATTTCTAGGTCTTTGATCCACTTTGAGTTGAGTTTTTGGCAGAGTGAAAGATAAGGGCTAATTTATATTCTACTACATACAGATTTCCAGTTTTCCCAGCACCATTTGTTGAAGAGGCTATCTTTTCTCCAATGTATGTTTTTCTCTGCCTTTGTCTTGTAATTCCCTTCTGAAAACAAATTTTGAATATTAGCATGAAATTTAGTTTTAGAAATAGAGACTCTCAACAGAATTAGACACAACAGAAGGTTATTTCTCACTCACATGGGATAATTCTGTGGGCATAGTCCAAAACTGATAAGACACTGCATTGAAATAGTCAATAAGCAAACTTCATTCAGGCTCAATATTCCACTTAGGCGGAAGAAGATTGTGGTACATATTTTCATGGTTCAATATGACTACTGAAGTTCTGGCCATTATACCTTCATTCCAGATAACAGAATGATAGATGTAAAGATGAAGGGCATGCCTATCACTTCTACCATTTGTATTTTACTGGCGACAACTTGAAGCAATGGTGGATGGAAAGTAGTTCTCTTTGACTCACATAATGATACATCTCACTTTAAAATAAAGACAAATTCTTTAAATCTCCTTGGCATTGGTGAGTACTATAAATTATTTCCATATTTTGCTCTTGTTGTATTTGATGAGACAAGAATTTCATACCTTTGCCTCCCTAACCAGCAAATTATCCTGATCCCATCCCTTCTTATTCTCAAATGATGATCTTGCTTTCAATTTTAGTGAAAAATTGAATCAATAAGATCAACTAATCTTGTTATGAAAAAATATAGAAAGTCTTCTTAATTTTACCTAGTTTGCCTTTATTCCAGTGATATTAACTCTCTAGAGAGATAAATATCTAGGACGAGGTAGCTTGGGGTTGGAAACTAGTTCCACAACGTACAAACTTATCCCTTTGTGTTGCTCTTTCAGTCCTTGTCAAATTCATATAATAACAGTCTAGCTCATAGGGTTATTTTGAGAATTCAATGAGTTAATATATGTAAATGAAACCCATATTAAATGATGGTTATTATCATTATCTGAAGCTAAACCTCTACTCACACAATGAACTCTATTACTTCTTGCCTACTCAAAGAATTTTCCTTTTAAATATCATCCTTTCTCTCTTGCATCATAATTATCTCCACTTTTATTAGAACATTTCATTTAGTATACAAGTACACTGTAATGACATCCATTTTTTGAAAATTCTTAAGTCCCATTTATTTACCCAAATAGGAGTACACTCCTGTGCTTCCTTTTATAGCAAATTCCTTGAATGATTTGTTTATACACACTGCTTCTACTTTCTTCATGTGATTTTGTTCAACTGTAGTATTCAATTCCTCTACTGAAACTCTTCAAAACCAGCAATCCCCTCATCTCGCAAAGTCAAGTGATCTATTTTGTCAGTTCTCCTCTTACTCAATCTATTCATACAATTTACCAACTGATCCCCATGTTGAAGCATGTTCTAGTTGTAAAACCAGGAGACCAAAAGGTGTAAATAAAACCGCTGGGTAAGGCTTTAACACTACTTGGTTTAGGGGCCATGACACTAGAAGGAAGATTCTCTTTTCACTCCTCAGTCTCCTATAAATTCATCTCTTCTGCTAAATATCTAAAATTGAAATACCCCAGGATTTAGTACTTGTATTTCTCTGTGTACACTCATTATCTTATTCTCAGATGATAATCTTGCTTTCAATTTTGGTGAAAAGTAAAATCAATAAGAACATTATCAACTCATCTTTTTATGAAAAATGTAAAAAATATCCTTAATTTTACCTGTATAAAAGTTATATGTTATCTTGTTGTGTGAAAATGTTAGCTTCATGAGGGCAGGAGCTACATGATCCGCACTTAATCTGAGGAGGGTACAGACACTCGAATTTGTATTTTTTTGATATGCAAATTCAAGTATTACATTTTCTATTCAATCTTATAAGGAAGAAGACAGACTAAAGAAGTTTCAATGTCAGTGAGGCCAGCATATTCCTGAAATTACAGTATGCTTAACCAAATCATTGCCATTTTCTGCCACTACAGTCAAATTTCTGTAGCTTTCTCTTTGCCTCCAAAACTGGGATATTTTAAGTTTCAAATACTTCTGAAAATGTGGTAAAATTTTAAAATTATATATATGAGGTAGAATCGTCACTGAACATGAACATGTCATTGTGGGAGAGAAGAATATCCAAGAATACTATTTTCAATTGTTTTGTCTTGTTTAAAAACACCTGTATTATATCTATATTTTTAAAATGTAGGAGTATAAACAGAAAACCAATAACTATCCGTGAAATAAGCCAAATTCTGGAAAATAGCTAGAAATTTAAATAATATATGAATGGCAAATTAAAAACTAAATAGGATAAATACTATTGAATACATTCATGTACATTATTAGACAGAATCCTAATATATACAACATGCAATGGAAATACTAAACCATACAAAGCTTTTCATTCACATAACCCCTTTCCATGTATAGTGGTCACTACTCCATATTTTAAAGAAAAAAATATATATATATGTAAGATTTAAGTCCTAGAAATGGTTTATATGTGTGTTTCTCTTACTTCCAATTTAATAATAACTACATAACACATGTATATCATTTACTACACAGCACACATGGTTCTAAGCATCTTTCACATATTAAATCACATAATCCTCCTAGCAAACTCTTCTCAGAAATGCTGTCACAGTCTACTTAATTCAACGGTAGCCAAAAAAACAAACAAAAAAAACCACACCATAGCCCAATTCATGGGAGCCATGCATTATGTAAATAAAGTTTTATTGGAACACAGCCACTCATTTGTCAAGATATTTTGTATGTCTGCTTTTATGCAACAAAGGTGGAGCTGAATAGGTGCAACAGAGCCTGTGTGGCCTGCAAGGCTAAAAATAATCTCTGTCTGGCTATTTACACAAAATGTTTGCCAGTCTCTGGTTTGGCATAACTTTCAATGTGCTACTTATTGAATGACTACAGGATGATTTGTTTTAATAGTATCATAGACATGAACAGACACAGAATTTATGAAAATTAGAGACTAGATATCAAAAATTAGACATCAACCACTAATTTTTGCTCTTTTTATCTTGACACTTTCAAAATTAGTCAGGTCATTTAAATGTATACAATATCAACTAATATAAAGAAAGCTTTTTTTCAAAGCCCTAATCATCCTTTGGTCAAAGTAACTCATTCCTCATACAAGGCAACTGGTTTTACCAGAAACTGACCTGTTCAATGGTTGGTATCTTCCTCCCATGCCTGTGTACTCCCCGCCCTAAACGTACTGTGTGGCATAAAATTAGTCCTCTGAATTTTAGCTGCAGATTCACTAAGAATGAACATGATTTTGTATAACTGAAACTCTTTTCTTTATCCATTTTAAGCATCAGAGTTTGCAACTGAAGATTACATTATATATTCCAGGGCTCTCATGCTGGTACATTTGCTTAAAATGAGAAACAAACAAAAGCTTTCCTAAAAGAAAAATTTAGTTTATAGAGTTTAAAGTAATACTATGCTACAAGAGTTGATAAACAAAGCCCAAAGGTTGCTATATGTGTTAACATATAGATTGCATAAAAGATATTTATAAGCACAAAATCAATTTTATGAATGCTGTAAATGGTATCTCCTAAAGTTATAAAAACCAAAGCTGTTGATTAATCTGATGGTGTTCAATAAAGTGCTTGTCACATTTTAGATATAAGTTTTCTTTCTAAAATTATTTCTTTAAATCTTCTTAGCATTTATATTTTAAAAGCATCAAAATGTAATCAGTCTTAATTTTACAAATCTCATTAATTTTATTGCTGCAGGATACTGTAGATTTCTCCAGTCTTTGCCAAGTCATTTCTAACAACTTGCATTTAGAAAATGTCCTCTTAATATGATTTCATGATCCAGGTCAAGGAGAAAAATAAACAGAAGAAAAGAAAATTAACCAAATAATAAAAGTAGTAAAGCATGAAGTTCTAAACCCTTAACAAAGTTTCAGCACCTTTTCTAGACAGTGGAAGGACTATAGGATGTGCATCTTTCTATTTTAGAAGTCCTAGCAAGGGTTTGTGTGAGGAGAGATGGAACAAATTGCTCAATGAAAGTAATGAGGTCATCCCCTCAGCTGCCTTCAGGGATGTTGTAAATCTGGATGTTCTTCATTCTGATTCTATTCTTTCCTCTCCCTTACATAGCTCCCAGCAATTTCCGCTTAGTGTCCACAAAGTTCATTACAAGGTGCATTTCTCTGGATAGATACTAGTGTTCTTCCAGACAACCCTCACAATTTCAATTTTCTGCTTTAAATGATTTCATTTTCAACTCCAAACTCCAAGTCACATGTCTTGAAAACAGTTATTGTCTTTATAGTAAGGAATGATCTTTCATTTATGGCCCATCCATTTTCCCTTCTGTGTGTTTTATTCATCCTGAATCTTAGCCATTGATCACACATGCCAGCTTGTAACCACTGGGACAGTTAGAGAAATAAGTAGTATAAAACAATTAAATAAGCTTCCTGACATTACTAGTATTAGTATGCTATTTTCTCTTCAACAGCCTCTTATGAAAGTCTGACCGAGCTTCTTCAATTTTTATGCTGGAAGAAGACATGTTGAGAGCTATTTTCACACTCTTAGCTTTAAAATGAATTGAGTTGGTTTCTAGGCTATTTAACTGTATGTTTGGATGAGATCGTTTTTTCCAGCAATGTTACTGAGGAAAAAATAATCTTATAAACAGGTTTATTAATTAAACAAAAAATTACAACAGTGAATAAAAATATATAGCATCTTCTATATATTATAATATGCTCTTACACTGTAGAAAGGTTAATGCAAATGTTCAAATTGATGTTGGCTTTGAAATTTATTTAGATGTGACTGTTAATAACTTTCTTAGTCTTAGAGTTTTACATTAGTAAGACTAAATATGGGGCACTGCTCACTTCCCAATATAAGTGAAGAGAAGGAAATAATTAATTTGTATTATATATTCTCTCTTAACTTATACACATTGAAGACTTACAATGTGCCAGACACTGTTACAGGAACTTTCCATTTGTTTTCCTTCCTAACTCTCAAAATAAACTATTGAGCTGTGAAGTATTATTAACCATATATGACAAATAAGGACTTAGGTTACAAATAAGCAACCTTCTTAGTAGCATGTGTGAAACTTCATCTTGATCATTTTCTACTAGAACCCATGGTTTTCTCCACTATCTTAATATCTTGAATCATTTTTCTGCATTATAATAGGCTAAAAGTTAGTGACAAGGTGATCATAGTTTTTTTTTTCAAAATAATTTATGTGCATACCTAACTAGCATCAGTTTTCCTAAAGTATAGTTCTTTTTTTTTTTTTTTTGTTTAAACCAGAGATTGACGAAGCCAGGGGCACTTAATCACTGAGCCACATCCCCAATCCTTATGTTTTTTGTTTCGTTTTGTTTTGTTTTTCTTTTTCTTTTTTGTGACAAAACAGTTTTTACAAAGTTGCTTAGGGTCTTGCTAAGTTGCTGAAGCTGGCTTTGAACTTGCAGTCCTCCTGCCTCAGCCTCCTAAATACCTGGGATTACAGCCATGCATGTCACTGTGCCAGCCAAGCTAGAGAATATATATATATATATTGGTACTGGAGATTGAACTCAGGGGTACTCGACCACTGAGCCACATCCCCAGCCCTATTTTTTGTTTTATGTAGAGACAGGGTCTCACTGAGTTGCTTAGCACCTCGCCATTGCTGAGGCTGGCTTTGAACTCTGGATTCTCCTGTCTCAGCCTCCCTAAGTGGAGAATATTTTTAAAGAAATACAAAGAGGAATGAAGGGAAAGGAGGGAGACAGGAAAAGGAAAGAAGGTAGAATGAATCTAACATAACTTTTCTATGTACATCTATGAGTACACCACAGTGAATCTCACCATCATGTACAAGAAGACTGGAGTCCTAATTAGAATAAGATATATTTCATGCTTATAAGTTATATCAAAATGGGATGTACTGTCACATATAACAAAAAATAAGCAATAAAATATTGTTAAAAAAGAAACACAAAAGTAATCTACTGTAAATCTTATCTTTGATGGAAAAAATAAATAATTTTAAAACAGAAAATTGTTTATAATTTCTTATAATTTCAAATAAACTAAGATGGATATTAAGAAATTAGAGATTTCAAATATATCTATTAAATAGGTAAGTTTTTTGTAGACCATTATTGTATATCATACCTAAATGCATACATAATATATACCACACATTTAAAAATGTATTTCAGACTGTAAGAAATGTAGGGAATTTAATATAACCAATTAAGTACTTTCTCTACCCTTCACAGCATGATTCACTAGTTTACCAAGAGAATTGAAAAACATGGGTAAGTAATCTCAGTAAAAGTGACATGAATGTTTGAAATCCTTCAGTATTTTAACAAGTGAGTAATATTTGCCATCCATTCTCTTTTAAATTTTATCAGGAAAAATTTAATTTTAAAAGGACATGTTATAGAAAGAAAGGGAATGTTCATCACTTAAAAAGAGGCATTTTTCTATACAGTATAATTCCAAAGACTAAATATAAGGATCAGGGAATAAACAGGTATATTTTCTACAGATAATTTTAAAATAATAAAATCAACTTAAAGTTGGTCTGCTTTTTATTTTTACCATGTATTGGCAATTCTAAGTAATATCCATGTTCAAATAGCCCTCCTCCAAAAACTTTTGCTCAAGTTCTGACCAATTGCTTTAGTGCCTGATGAGTTTTAGTAACAGTTATATAAGCTTCAAATGTACACATTTTTATGAATTATCCTTAAATAAGCATTGAATTCTACCTGAAAGCTAACCTGAAGAATTCCCAGTTACACATTCTATACCCAACATACATTGATTCAGCTATACATGCTCATTTCAAGAGCAAGTTTCTGAAGACTCTCAGCCAATATCATTGAAGCTTTCTTTGGATGCAGTTGCTATCATCCAACTCTGGGTATTACATAATCTTGCTTTAAAGGTAGACTGAAAATAAGTGATAATCTTGCCAAAACTATAAAGACCAAGAAAAAGGACTTCAGTTTCTTCAATTCTGACATTTTTGTAACAACTTAAGAGATTTTATTTTTGTTAAAAATTGTTTGACTTTATATTTGAAAGTCCCCAGAATTTATTACAAAGAGATAAAGAATTGTACAATTTCTAAAATTTGCTATAAAGTGGGATATTTAAATCTGAATCAAACTTTTCCTAGGAGATAAGATTTTTCCTAGCTTTTTATATCTGTTTGGCCATGTGAATGATGATATTCAAAATTAAACTTTAAAAGGATTCTTCAAAGTCTTTGGCAAATTTTCAGAAATTAATGCATGAAACTAGAAATTATATTGTCACTAATTATGGAAATTGATTGATTTAATAGGTGTATATTTTTGTCTTTATTCAGAAAATGTATCAATGAAACTGAAAATTATATTCTATTACTTCTTTGTTGTACTGTAATTTATAAATTCATTTATTTCCTCAAAATTTATATTCATATCTATATAATTATTTTTTATTTTCTGGCCATTATTGCTATTCCTTAATTAATTTCATGATTATTTCTAAAAGTAATGTTATAGAGAGGAGGATAGTAATAAAAAGCATAGGCTGTATTTTTCAAATATGCCTGGCATGCCATTACAAAATAAGATCTGAGATTTCTTGGGTGAGGTTATCAAAAACAATATTTGTAAGGAAAAATCATTTACTATACTACCATCTACACTTGCTGACTCCAGTTATTCATGTTTGTCCTTCCTCACGTATGACCATCATATTTGTGTCCCTTCTGCTCTTGGGATATGATCTTGACAGGGTTAGTAACTAACTCATCTTATTTGGTCTCTCAGTAGTAGTCATAATTCTACCTTAAATTTAGAACATAACTCTCATCATAATTTTTCTCCTACTTCCTTGGCAATTATTTTCTCTATCTTCCCCTTCCTCTAACCTCTCTCCCCTCTCTAATGGTACCTTCCCTTTAAATATTGTATTCTTCAGATTCAGTTTGGACTATTTTCACTCAACACATAATTAGTGTGCCATCACATGCATTTGATGGTTTTACCCACCAATTATTTTCTGAAACATATATCCAGACTAATCCCCTGAACTACCCACCACCTCTAATATTTATGCCTTGGTGTTCCATAGTCTCACATGTAGCATAATGAAACTAATGAAACCTAAGCTTTACATGTTCCCTGAATTGTTTATTCTATGCTACCTAAACCAGAACGCTTATAAGTATTCTGGATTATTTTTTGCTCCTTCCTGATGTCTAATTGATGATCAAATCTTGTTGATTCTTCTTCTTTTTTGTGCACTGCCCACTCCCGGCATCCCCATTGCAACTACATTAGCCTCATTTTCTCTGGAATGTCAGCAGTTTCCACCTCACCTCAATCCCTTTTGAAAGGATTTTTTACTATATCCCTAGAGTGATCTTACTGAAATGTGCCTCAAATTATATTACCTTTAACGTTTGTTATTTTTTCTTTTAAATTACCCTTTTATTGTTTTTCAATTCACTGTAGAAAATCAGTACTGTTCACTAAGGTCAGACTTTGATATGACCCTATTTCTTGCCAGACCTCTAAGGAAACCAATCCTTTATTTCAAAACATCTGGAGTTCACTGAGTGCTTCTCTGTTTCATGCCTCTATATCTTTACTTCTCTTTGCCCTTCCATTGTCAATTCAATGAAAACTCAGTACTCTGATAATACAATCAAATGGTAACCTCTCTTTAAAATTTACCTCATTACGAGTCAGGAAAATGAAGAACATTTCCAATGACTGTCCCTACCACACCCTGAAATTTTTATATGTATTTTCCTTTTCTTTTTGGTATGGGGAGGTTAAACCCGGGGTGCTTAACCACAAAGCCACATTCCCAGCCCTATTTATTATTTTTTTTATTTTGAGACAATGTCTTGCTAAGTTGCTGAGGCTGGCTTTGAACTTGTAATCCTCCTGTTTCAGTCTCCCAAGCCACTGGGATTACAGGCATGAGCTACCATGCCTGGCTCATATTTATATATTTTCTAGCTCTTTCAAAAATGCAAAGTCCCAGCGAGTAAACACTCTATCTTAATTATCTTTGTATTTTTAGTATCTAACATTTATTAACTAGCTGTTATGTTAATAAACAAATAAATCAGCCTTATTTTTCTTTTATTTTTTTCAACTTATCTCGATAGCTGTACTTTATTGCCTCATACTAATATAAACAAATATATTTTATTTAATTCTTTTATTGAACAGACATTTACTGAGAATCTATATTATAACAACATACTATTTTGGGGGGCATGAGTATATATGTATTAACAAGAGATGTCAAGGAGATTGTAATATAAAGGTATACAAAAATTTGATCCCAAGTCTTTACTTATAAACAATGGCTCTGATCCTTATGTCCTCTGTATGTTTATTTCATAGGTAGGTGGGCAACTTCAATGGGGTTGACAAAGCCCCTTTTCAGAAGTACATATGTTAGGAAGTCAATGGCACATAAATGTCAGGACCCTTTCACTAGCCGATGCTCTTCCTATTTTAACTGAATATATTTAAGTTCATAATTTATTTTATTCAATAGAATTGGCATTGTTGTACATATTCCACACCCATAACTTAGCTTTTTCTATTAAAATGTGCCCTGCCAACCTCATTCAACTCAAGCTTTAAAGTCTAGCAGCTTTAAAACTGAAATCCTTAAGAACTTACAAAGTCCAGACCCATCACTTGCCTCTATCATTAGTATCATTAAATGCTATTAATTATTGAGTAATTCCTGTGTGCCAAGCACTGTGTGATGATTAACATATTTATGCCTATGCATATCAGGTTATTCAGAAGATCATAAGGATCATTAAGAATTCTCAGTGTACTGGATGAATTATGCTAAATGCTATTCATACATCATTGCATTAAGTCCTTCCATAAATCTTTTGAGGGAGGTGCTGCATTGTTCTCTATTTACAAGTGAAGGAACCAAAGCATGGAGAGATTAAGGAAATCATCCAGAATCACACAGCCAAGACCTCAAAGATAACTTTCACACACTAATTCTGCACACTTAACCATTACTTTATATAGTTTGGGCCATAATTTACCCCTTGGGATTTTGATGAGTGTAAGTCCAACAAGAAGAAAATGGTTTTCATTCCTTCAATATCTTATTTAAGGCATCCCAGCCACCTCAGTGTGTCATATTCAAGGAGATAATTTTCTTAACCTTAAGCAGAAATAACTCTGGGTAAATACTTCACTGACTTACATGAGGTACACAAGTCACGTCCATGTGTACAAATTAAGAATGAAAGAAAATCCGTATCAAGAAAATATAGACTTGGGTAAAAGGGAAAAATGCAAGTTTTCTCAACTTAGTCATATTAAGTACTTTTAATCTTGAATGTTAAAAATGGAAAATAATTAAGGTTAACATAAGAACAAATCAAAACTGTTGCGAGCCAGGTGTGGTGTCACACAACTGTAATCCTAGCAGCTCAGGAGGCTGAAGTCAGATTCCAAATTCAAAGCCAGCCTTAGCATCTTAGGAAGGCCCTCAACAGGTTAGTGAGTCCCTGCCTTAAAATAAAAAATAAAAAGGGGGGATGTGGCTCGGTAGTTAAGTGCCCCTGGGTTCAATCCCTGGAAACAAAAACAAAAATCAAAATAAAACTTGGAAGTCCACAAACACACTGTCCACTCAAAAATATAGTAACTTTATTTATTTTCTTGCAATTTCAGGCAATGCATTGCAAATATCAGCATCTATCATTCAGCAAAACACTCCACAGTTATAGACTGGGCTGTTCTTGGGAATAGAAAATTTAAGCTGTTTTGAAATTTATAGATCATTCTGTATTAATAGCTATATTTATAGAAATTTCCATATGATTTGTTTTGAAATATGTTGTTGTCAAAAGTCTAGTATCACTTCTTAAATTTAGCTTCACTTTAAATTTTACTTAGAGCTTCACTGAAATCCTGTCTGTCCCTATTCTAAGATAGCTGTCGCCATTTCAAAGGTCATGTGTAGCAACTGAGTGGAACAAAGTTCCAAAATGCCTCCCATTGCCATTTTAAGAAGATATTGCTAGATAACTACATTCCCAGCCACCTCAGTGTGTCATATTCAAGGAGATAATTTTCTTAACCTATAATAGAATTTTCATCGAGGCAATTTGTCTTCAATGCATGAGATATGAATTGCTCAGCTATTCCCAGATTCTCTGAGAGAGATAGCAAAGAAATTGTCAAACAGTGGCTTTGTCTATTTTGATCACAGGTGCAAAGCAATCTGATCATAGTGTCATTTGGGGTTCCATTTACATAAAACAAATTTATAATTGATATGCCACTTTGTGGTCACCAGAGTTAATGGACCTTTTAAAAACCTCTACTTAATAACAAGAAAGTGCCATTTTTACAAGACTTAATGTTGGAAGAATTCATGTACTGCCTAGCCTGACCTTCAGCTGCTTCTTTGATGGCAACTACTGTACCATTCATGCTTAGAGATTCTCCAGATTTAAAGTTGATATTATAAAATCAGCATTCTGAAATGTTTTTAATAGAATTGGGTTATTAATTGTAGATGGATAGAGCAGGTTGAAACACTTTAATAAG
This sequence comes from Xerus rutilus, assembly GCA_028644305.1. Lineage (NCBI taxonomy): Eukaryota > Metazoa > Chordata > Mammalia > Rodentia > Sciuridae > Xerus > Xerus rutilus. The sequence goes on from CM053417.1 coordinate 100,452,037, forward strand.
GGAGGAATTTTCACCAATATTTAGATAATGCTTAACTTCCAAAGTACCCAAATAACTTGTATTGGAATGCAGGTGCTAGAAACCACAGCTAATGCATCACCATAACTGATCTGGGAGGCTTCATACCAGTAATTTTTTTTCAAAGTAAGTGTGCAGTGAAGGAGTTAATAACTACCATCTCCTCTAAGCCTTCACAAGGATACAAGATAAAGTGCTATGCAGTAGGACAGTAAATATCCCATTGCCCTGATCATGGACAAACACAACAAAACAAAGTACTGACATGATCATTCTAAATAGCAGGGTGTCAAGTCTTCTTAGGCAAGTGTGAGTTGTTAACTCCAGCCTCTGTTACAAAATTGCATAATAGGGTCTAGTAGCCTGTGAAAGTGTTTTCCCACATATCAGCATTGCTAGAGAACTGGCAAAGAGTCACCAAGTTGTCTTGATTTGCCAAATAGGGTAAACAAACCTCCTTTGACTGACACATGCGAGAGAAACTATACTTTTCTATACTAGTTCAAACAGAAGGGAAGTAGATACTAGATTCAGAAATATAAATGAACTAAATATTCAGGTTTATCTCTAACAGTTTCTTGAAAAAACTTCAGGTGAATCTAAGACCACAAAAATCAGCTTTAAGGACTTGAGAAGAAATATGAATAAAAGGTCCCAGGTGTCTAATTATTTAGCAAGTAGCAGCTTTTCTGCATGTGTCATCCAAGTCATCCTGGATAAGAATATACAAAGATGGGATTAGACAGACACAAAAGTTATTGGAGTTGTATGAGGGGAGGGGCAGGAAGAGGCACTTATGAAATAAAATAAGAGAAATCCCAAAGAGCCTGGGAGACCTGCCCCACTGAGATACAATTCTGACCCTTTTGATGCAGAAGGGAAGAGAGGAAGGAAGCAGGAAATCAAACCATGACACAGTTTAAGAAAGTATCAGTCAAGCTGATGGTGAAATTCTTGGGTCAAAAATGCCATCAGAGAACAGGAGAAGCTGTGCCTTACTTAGTACCCCTGGTGCACTCAATTATTGAAAACAGCTCATATCAAAGGTGGCCTCAACACCAAAACCATGACAGATCCAGAGGGCAGAATCTAGAGCCAGCAGTCAGTTACACTCCCTGCAGTGGGAGATGTAGGAGTTCATTGTTATGAGTATTAAAATGCATTTAGTCACTATGTTTTCATTAGAATAAACATTTTAATAAGAATCTGAACTTCAATGGGTAAACAAACATGAGTAGTTTCCCTTCACACTTGCAGAAATCAAGTCTGTTTGCAGATAAATGGAAATTACTGTAGAAAATTCAGCTAAAATTAACAAAAGATTGTAAATGACCATAAAATAGGAAATCATCCTAATTACTGAGTACCTTCAAGTTTATTCCTTGTTTGCTAACAGTTAACTACTTTAGCACACAAAAGCACAGTCTTAAGAACTTTGAACAACATAGAGTATTGGCATCAATTGAATAAAGCCAGTGGAGCATATCAAGACTGTTCAGATAATCAAAACACAGGTTCACAGGACATGGACAAAGGTAAACTGCAATTTATGAGTTTAATATGTGGTACAGAAGATGTGTCACTCACTATGATGTGTTCTTCTATGATGAAGGACAAAGATGAAATAGAAACATATATACTAACCTAGATATAAGAGGAAAGTTTATTTTGCTCTGATATTGCAAGTTGTCAAAAGGACTGGCTTGTATGGATGACATCTGTGTATACTGGTGGAAACCTGATGAGATGAGCTATTTGCAGGGAAAACAGATGATCTAGAACATTTTTCCCTACGTGCACAGAGAGTAGCTCTCAAAGAAAGGAACTAAACTACATGCATTGGTGTTGATATTCATAGCTTAGGGCTGTAAAATAAACATCCTCACGTGTTTTGCTACCTTAAACCGTTCTGTATATTATCTGGGATATCCAGAAACCTAGGTCAATGATTTAAGGGACCTCTCTGATGTAACAGTGGTAACGATATGCTTTGTGGAAGTACTAGTTTCCATGTATAGATATATGAGGGTGGTTTTGGGGAAAGAGTAGACAGATGTTTTATTACCAATCTGTCTAAATGGCCTTTGG
>CM053417.1:100454242-100492496 GCA_028644305.1 Xerus rutilus
TTTTGCAATTGTGAATTGTGCTGCTATAAACATTGAAGTGGCTGCTTTACTGTAGTGTGCTGTTTTTAAGTCTTTAGGGTATAGGCCAAGGAGTGGGATAGCTGGGTCAAACGGTGGATCCATTCCGAGTTTTTTAAGCAGTCTCCATACTGCTTTCCAGATTGGTTGCACCAACTTGCAATCCCACCAGCAATGTTTAGAAAAACATATCTTACTATTAATGCTATTTGCCAGATCCCATTAAAATCAAGAAATTAGAATAGATAGGTGTTTTTCAAATAGCTTCAAAGAATGCCTAGGAATTTCCCAACATACTTCATAATATCACTATGTAAAAGAAAGGAAAACTGAAATCATGAGGCAGAGAATTAGATGTATTATGTTGAAGTTCTGTAAAGCATTTCATCTGAAGAAAAATTAAAGGATTAAAATATCTAGATTACATAATTTCTAAATTCTCTTTAGCAATACATTTCCAATCTTTCGTTAAAACTGTGAGTGGTGGGCTGGGATTGTGGCTCAGTGGTAGAGCGCTTGCTTTGCATGCGTGGGGCGCTGGGTTCGATCCTCAGCACCACATAAAAAATAAATAAATAAATAAAGATATTGTGTCCATCTACAACTAAAAAAATATTAAAAAAAAACTGTGAGTGGTGGGAAACATACAGAGAATGGTGGGGAAATCATGGAAAATAATTTCTCTACAACTGAAGATTGTTGTCTTAAGTGTACCCAAGTTGCAGTAGTTGGTAAACAATACTACTTCATTTATATTCCAATGAGTATCATATGCTATGGTAAACTGAAAAACGATATTCACATTGTAACCCAGAAAACTGTGAATCCGTGGAAGTTTTTTGTTTTCTTATTTTGGTACCAGGGATTGAACTCAGGGGCACTCGACCACTGAACCACATTCTGAGGCCTATTTTGTGTTTTATTTAGAGACACAGTCTCACTGAGTTGCTCAGCACTTTGCTTTTGCTGAGGCTGGCGTTGAACTCATGATCCTCCTGTTTCAGCCTGCCAAGTGCTGGGATTATAGATAGGTATGAGCCACCGTGCCTGGTCATAGAAGAATATTTAAGGCAATCTTATATAGAAAAAAGGTCTTTACAAATGTACTAAAGCTAAGGATCTTGAGATAGGGAACCTACTCTAGATTATTCCAGTGGACCCTGAAAGCAATTACATATATCTTTATACAGGAAACAGTGGGAAATTTGAATCACAGAGGAAAATATAAAGCACAGAGAGACTTGTAGATGCTGGCTTGAAGTTTGGAGTGATATGGCTACAAGTCTAGGAAGGTTAGCCGTCTTTGGAAAAAGCAATGAACCAATTTTCTCCTGGAGTCTTCGGAGAGAGCATGGCCCTGCTGACATTTTGATTTCATCTTAGTGATACTGATTTCACATTTCTGGCTTCCAGAACTGTAAATGAATTAATTTCTGTCATTTTAAGCCATAATAATTTGTGGTAATATGTAACAGCAGCCAAAGGAACCTAATACACAGGGGGAAATACTTTCTTTTCCTTATGTCCTATTTTCCACATCTGAAAATAGCATTGAGTAATCATTTTCAAAAGAAAATTATAGAATTATGCAGTGTCACCTAGAAAGATCTTTTAATTAGTCATTTGGAAAATATTAACTACTAGTTGTTGTAATGGTTACTACACAGGAACAAGAACATTTGTTTAATAAACCTTTTACTGATGTAAATCATATATACAGGAAAGTAAATACATCATGAGCATCACAACTATAGTACACAATGTATTTCCACAAACAATATTCCTACATGGGCATCACAAGAAAAAACACTCATACCCTTTCTAGTAACTAACTCCCCCAAAGTAAACACTATGTTGACTTCTAACACATTATACATTTGTATTTACTTTTCTGTCCATTATCCAAATAGAACAGTCTCTGTCTACTTTTGCTTTAATTATATTTTTCCATTTTTCTATGTTGACTATAATTGTGGACTATTTATTCTCATTGCTGCATTATATTATACGGTATGACTATACCACAGAGTATTTCTACATTAGTAGCAATTTGGATTATAACTATTGTAAATAGCACTTCTATGAATATTTTTGGGAACACAAATGACTATTTCTTTTGAATGAACACTGTCTAAGGTTAAAACACAGGGCTATAGGAAACGCATATTTGGAGCAGAGTATCATAATAAAACTATTATTTCAAAATCATCCCTGTATCATTTGTCATCTTTCCACTATTTGATCTTAAAATTATATGTGAATTATGACAATTCTGAACAACCTAAGTTCTTTATGTTCTTAGACAATTTGGATAAACTCTGAAGTCAGTCTTATATTTATGTTTATTATTATGTGTGTGTGTGTCGCTGGGGATGAGATGCAGGGCCTCACACTTGCTAGGCAAGCACTGTACCACTGGGCCACAGCTCCTGTCCCTTTGTTAATTATATTTTTGAAGGTCAGTTTAAAATTATATTTTTAAAAATCACAGTAAAATAACAAGCTCAAACCAGGTACTCAGATTTTTTGAAGTTTCTTGTTCGTGTGATTTTCTAGGAGGAAAAATATCAGATCCACAAAAGTCCTTAGTAGAGATGATATGTTATCCCTAGGGGGCTATCTATGATACCTTTATAATATTTTATAATCTTACAGCTTCTCACATAATCCAGGATGCAAAACTATGGTGTAATATGCATTCTCAAATTTGAATGGGTATAAAAAAATAAATATGTAAGTAATTCAATTGCCTTTCTTTGTTGATATATTTCCAGCTCTTCCAGCCAGCAGAAAAATGGTGATTTTTCTTCTTTTTCAACAGAAATAGTCTTTGTAAAAATTCTACTTTGAATATAGTATTTTGGTGTTTTTTGTTTTTGTTTTTGTTTTATTTCATTCTCCACCTTCCTAGGATTTTAAAGCTCCAAACTCCATATAAGCAAGTATAAAAGACTGTATAAAACAAAACAATAAAGTTTACATACAAAAGCACTAGGTTTTAGAGTATAATACTATGGGCTTGGGACTGAAAGAATCAAAGGTGTGAAAGTTTGCAGACTCAGAATGAAAGCACATGTGAAACCTACTTCTGAAAATTAGGTCATGTTAACAGAACCATTTGACTTCTCACTTTGCATCTGAAAGTCCAATATTTGAGGAAATGTGAATATTTTAATGTCAAGCTTGTGTCAGCAGTTAGGAAAAAAATGATGCTTGGAGCACTGAAAATAGTCTCCTTTCCCCGTTGCCTTTGTCCTTCTAATTATTCTAGATTGTGTTAGAATATCTGTCTTCAACCTACACCTTACTTGTCACCCAGCAGTGGTCCTTAATTCAGAGCTAATTTGCAAAGGTCAAACTGAAGTCTGGAAGCATCCCAAGAACCCATGACTATGCACCAATATTGCTGAGTAACTAAAGTGTATACAATTTTGGGCTAGGTGCAATAGATTCCTTTTTAATAATCATGGTCAGTGAGGGGAAAATAAATGAATCAGTAAAATATAGAAAACCCAAATTAAAAAAGAGAGAAGTTATTGATTGCTTTCTGGACTGTGAAAGTACACATTTTGATGAAGGACCCTACAGTAAGAACTTGCTTAATATTTAATATGTACTAAAATAATTTATTCTGTCAATCAATACTTTTTAAGCATGGCAATTTTCTAGGTATGAGAATATAATTATGAACATAACAGGCAATACTTTCCCTTCATGAATCTTACATTTTAAGTGAAGGAAAATGACAATAAAAAATAAAATATATATCATAAGTCAGAACTAATAACAGTCAAAGAGTAGGCTGCAATTCCAAACAGGTAGCCTAAGGTCTCACCAAGCAATGACATATGGGCAAAGACCTGAAGGAGGTAATTGTGGGTGGGAGGGAGGGGTGAACTATGAGGTTATGAGGAATGCATTCCAGGAAAAGGAAAGAGCTGCTGCAAGGCCCTGGCAAGGGAAGGAAAATGTGTGGTGTTAAAAGAAGCACTGTGTCCTGGAGTGCCCTGCAATGGAGCATACAATGGGGAAGCACTATGAGATAAACTGAGAGCCAATGGGGATCAAGATGATTATACACAAGAAACTTCTAAGCAATTATAGGGACTTGGGATTTTATTCTGAAATGACAGATCATTATAAATAGAGGTTGAAAAGAGGAGGACATCACACAATTTGTAAGTGAAGGAATCACACTGGCTACCATGTTGGTGAGGGGGTGTATAGCAACAAGGGAGAAAGCAGGGAAAGTGGTTAAAGGGCAATTAAAATAGGTGAGAAAAAGGGCATGGGCCAAAGTGTAGCAGGTGTAGTGACAAATAGTCAGATTTGGGGTCCATTTTCAAGACTAAGTTGACAGTTTGCTAACAACTGGAGTGTACAAGAAAAAGTAGTTAAGAGAAATCCAAGGTTACACCCTAAGCATCTGCAGGGATGTAGTTATTATGGAGGAACAATGGGAAAGATCTGGTGTGGGAGGGAAACTAAGGAATTTCTTTAGAGTTGGTAAGTCTGACATGCCATTTTAGGCCAAAAGTAAAGGTGTTGAACAGACAGATGTATATATGAGATAAGTTCAGGAGAGAGTTGTTAAGTGGTGATTAAAATTTGGAAATCACTGTCATAAAGATAGTATTTAAAGCCATGATAATGGGAGAATTCCTAAGGAAATGAATGCACAGTGACAAAATTCCCAAGGACTGAGCCCTGAGGCCCTCCAATGTCGTGGCATACCTGTTTTTCAGGATTTCATGCAAGAAGCATTCCACAGATGATCTCAAAAGGATTCTGCATGAAACAACTACTTAAATAGTAGAATAAGTACAGAGTAGGTTCATATGTTGGGTAGTGATTTTAATCAAACATTTCTAGTATTCTTGCAAATGCTGTATGATTTTTTATAACCAAAATGAAGCCTTCCACAAGATACCTATATATACCAATGAGAATAGTCAAAATCCAGTATATTGACAGGATGGTAAGGATAAGGAACAGGAACTTTCATTTATTAAAGATGGGAATTCAAAACAATACAGGCACACTGGATAACAATGTGGCAGTTTCTTATAAAACTAAATATTCTCTGTGACCCAGAAAATGCATTCCTTGAAATTTATATACATGAAAATGTATGCATGTGTATGAATCTGCACATGGATGATTTTAACACCTTTATCCATAATTTTAAATGCTTTGGCAACCAATATGTCCTTCAGTGGGTAAATGAATAAACTATAGTACCTCTATCAAAAATTTAAAATGCTTTGGCAAAAAAAAAATGTCCTTTAGTAGGTGAATGAATAAACTATAGTACATCCACCACTGGAATATTATTCAGTGCTAAAAAGAAATGAGCTACCAAACCACAAATAGACATGGAGAAAACTTAAATGTATATTACTAAGTGTAAGAAACCAATATGAAAAGGCTAAATAATGTTTGATTTACAACTATATGTCATTCCAAAGTCAAAACTATGAAAATAGTAAAATGAATACTAGTTGCCAGTTTCCAGGAAGGAGGAAAGCACCAATAGCCACATTATCAAGGATTTTGGGGGCCACAAAATACTCTGTATGATACTATAATGATGATTCATATCATGACACATTTGACCAAATCCATAGTATGTACAGCAGCAAGAGTAAGGAACTATGAACTTGGGCTGGGGCTGTAGCTCAGTGGTAGAGTGCTTGCCTAGCATCCGTGAGGCACTGGGTTCAATCCTCAGCACCACATATAAATAATAAATGAATAAAATAAAGATCCATCAACAACTAAAAAAAATTTTAAAAAAATGAACTATGAACTTTGCGAGATACTTATCTATCAACATAAATTCATTAACAGGAAGAAATGTACTATCCTGATGGGGATATTTATAATGGGAGACTATGCATGTAGGGAGGCTGGGAATATATGGGAAATATCATTACTTTCCACTAATTATGCTGTAAACTTAAAATAGTTCTAAATTAGAGGTTTTGTCCTTTTTTTTTTTTTTTTTGGTACTGAGGATTGAACTCAGGGGTACTGGACCACTGAGCCACATCCTCAGCCCTATTTTGTTTTTGTATTTAGAGACAGGGTCTCACTGAGTTGCTTAGTGCCTCACCATTGCTGAGGATGGCTTTGAACTCACGATTCTCTTGTCTCAGCCTCCCAAAGTACTAGGATTACAGGCGTGTGCCACTGTGCCCGGCTCAAATTAGAGTTTGTAAGAATGAAATATTGCTAGATCTTCATAAAATTCTAATATGAATATGTGATAAGTATGCAATAGAATCCCTTGAATTATTCATACTTCATTTATGAGGGTCAATCCTGTATTTTTCAGATACGTTCTTACAGTAAAAATTTGAAATTCAAACATTCAGTGAATATATCAAATAGTTGCCATTAGATTCCTAACTACAAATAATTTAAATGTGAAAAGGATGTTAAACTAAAAGTAGCCTGGGATATCTTGGTTAAATCTTGAGTTTACCAGATGCAGAAATATAGAATATAGAATACTCTTTCTTTAATCCTACATGGCTAAATAATTTTACATCATATGAAGAGAGATTTTACAAGGCTAGTGATTTTGAAAAATGTTTATCTTTTTAGTACATAAAATTAATGGTGTCAAAATTATCCAAAAAAAGATAATTTCAGAAAATCTAATGGTACACATACTTAATTTCTATATGGCATTTTTAGTTTGGACTATACATATTTTATGTTTGTGTATATATTCCCTAACTTCTGTAAACTTGGGGGAAATATAAAAATAGTTCCTATATTATTCCTTCTACATGGACTCTGAATCTTTATATCTGGAATGCACTTATAACAACATCACAAATAACACCTTTACCCTCACCACTATCCTAGATTTTTTTGGAATTAAATTCACCAGAGAAGGCTTCTGAAAAGTGGTGATATTTCACCTGTCATGTACACATCAATAGAACATCTTTTCTGTCCTTAGCACTTGCTTTCAAAATCACTCAAAATACAGGCAATCTTGAAATGAGAATCTGAGCTTTTGTCAAGAACTATGATATTAAAGAGACAATACTGAAAGCTATGAAACTGTACATGATGCCAATAAGACAATATCAACAAGAACTCAATCTTTTTCTTTAAAATATACTGTATTTCAATCAAGTAACACATTCTGTCCATCTTATATTTTATGCCATTTTTGAACATAAATACTTAGTCTCATAAAATTAAAATAGTATAGGAAAAATAAATTCTTTATAGAGATAAATCCCTTTTTAATTAAAGATTCTTCTTCATGAGATAGTCATAGAAAGCCATAAAAGTCCATTACTCTCATATCAACAGAATTTCTCATAACTTCTTAAAGGTATTGTAACAATAACAGTAAGAAATGATCATGACTTAAAGAAATGTGTACCCTCAACAGCTGACCCATAAGTGAGCCTAACCAAGACTAGGGAAATTGCTGTCCTAATATGGCCTTATTCGTGTCTAACAGTTGGCTATCTGTTGATTGGGATGAGTGAGCCTCATGTCTTCTATCATCTGGTAGTGGCAGGGCTCCCAGAGAACAAGAAGAAACATTCAAGATCTCTTGAGATCTCAACTTAGAAGTGTCTTGATGTTGAAATTAGAGTAGACATCAGTAGAGCAGAGGAAAGGGATTGAGAGAGAGAGAGAGAGGATGGATGGTAAAGGGGAAAGATGCTGGCATGAATCTGATCAAACTTTTCCAGGTACACATATGAAAATAATATTGCACAGTGAATTTTACCTTTATGTATATCCATAATATACTAATTAAAACATATAAATCAATAGAAGAAAGATCAGTATCATATAGGAAAAAGAACAGGTGAGACAGGAGGGGAAGGAAAAGGGAAATACTAGGGACTAAACTGGAGCAAATTATATTCCATGCTGATATATCAAAATGAACTCCAACAGTAGGTATATGTACAATGACTAAAAATAAAAAATAAAAAATGGCATGATGTCAAATTCACCACAATATATTTGTTAAAGCAAATCACAAGGTCAGACAGGATTCAAGAGGTGGGGAATTAAGCTCCACCTCTTGAAGGGAAGAATTGATAGGAGAGTTAGTAAGGCTGGAACAAGAAGTATCAGGAGATGAGCTCAGAAAGCAAGGCAGGAGGAGATTAATACCAAGAGCAAAGAGACCAGTTAAGAGGCTATTGAAACAATCATGCAGAGTTCACATGGTTGATTTTCAAATAACAAACTCCCAATATACATTACCTGACAATAATTTCTTCTTAATGAGCAACTATCTGAAACTCAAATAAGACATGTCATACCAACATACTGCTCTGAATATTTTGTGTGTTCATTTTCTAATCCTCTTTTCTTGCCACCAAGCAGATTTAAGGCTTTTTTATTTTTCACTGCAAATTCAAGATATCAAGATATGAGACCTGGCCAAATAAAGTAAAAATTGAACCTATAGAAATTCCTACAGTTGATTCTCAATTCCTGTAACACTTTTTAAACTTAAAAGATATAAACAAATTTGAGATATTGTTTTTTGTTTTGGAAGATCTAAAGATTCAAATCACCCGAAATACCCACAATAAATGATGCACTAAGTCACTGATCCAGTTAGAAGGAAATTGGTCATTGAAACAACAATAGGAACATGGGATATTTCTCATAATAATTAAATCCATACACACAACAGTTAGTTCATATAGTAGCAACATGCTTTAATGGGTGGTATTTGGGACATTTATAAGACTCAGGTTTCTTTGTAGATTCACAAAGGTAGATTCATCTACCTTTTACTTTTGGCTCATATATACATGAGAAAGTGTTCTTGATTAGCTTATAATTATCTTACACAGTTTTTTTTTAATGGTATTGAAGATATGTGAAACTCTCCAAAATATTTCTATAAGACAGAAACAGGTGATGCATAACTAATTCCTAGACCATTAAAAGAGGCAAAAGTGAAAGTTTTGTTTCAACTTTATCCATAAACATAATACATAATTTCTTGAGCTACAACAATAGTAAACAACACAGTGACATAGCATGCTTACATTTCTTTATACATATCTTTAGCATTTAAAACTTTTCTGTGATTCAGAAGCAAACTTGAGTGAAAAACACTGGAATTTTGAAAGAGCCATACCTACACTGTATAATACAAAGAGGAAAAAAAAGTTAGAAAACATCCCTTGTTAAAATTCAATAGAACAAAAATATACCTTAACTTGGAATCTTAGTCCAATAAATTTTATTATCAACAAATGATTACTATTAATTTTCTATCTACTCATACTACCAAGCTATTAAGTAAAAGACAATATTATAATACAGCAAAGCAATGTATAATTTCATTCATTCAACAAAACTTGGCTGAGAGACCACAGTATGCAAAGCTCTTCAGTATATATAGATTAAAAGTAAATGTCTAGCATATAACTAGGATCAAGAAGAATGGAACATTAGCTGATTGTCTGCCATGTGGTAAGTGATTTGGGGGTACATTTCCTTAGGAGTTTCAACAGTTCAGTAATTTGCCCAAGGTCTTTAGCTAAAATGTTGCAGAGCTTGGAATAGTGCATAGAACTATGCAATGTTAACACCTACACATTTTCTGAACTGTATTTTTTATTTTACTTTTTTTTCTTTTTTATTTATTTAGTCATTTATTTATTTTTCTCAAAAATTGCATTTTAATACACGTTATCAAACATAACAGAAAAAAACAAATTTTCAGAAGCTGTACACACTGTTCACTGAAAACATTTGTTGAGGCAAATAAAAAAAATTGTTACAATCATAATTTTTCTAACTTTGCACAAAATTATAAGCAGATTAATGTACAAAAATAATTGTGTAAACTTATGGCATATGGCAAGAGCCATATTATATATATATATGATATATAATAAGCCATATTATATATATATATAATATATCATAAGAGCTCATAATATATTGAAGAGCTCATAAAATATATGTAATAAAATTATTTTCATGTAGCCATATTTGTAAACTATTTTTTATATTCACATCATAACACATATGTCCCAGCTCCAGTTACCTCAGTTCTAGGTTTAACACTTGTCATTTCAATCAAATGATATGATAATAACATATTTAATCTTAAAGGACATAAGTAGCTAAACAAATTAGGTTCTAAATTATGGCTAGAAAATTTAAAATTTTTCCTAATTATGGCTAAATCTCATGGGAGAGGTGACAAACCAGGGTGAGCCATTAAAGTTGTACCATCAGCTGACTGAGAAAGGTTTGAAAAATCAGATGAATGTATTTCTTCCTACACTGCCCTCCACTGCACCTCATTTATATATTTTGATCTCAGAATTTAGATAAATTCAATTGTTATGATACTGTACATTGTTTTATTTCCATAATCATAATATGTATTTGAAATATATAATAAATTTTAAGTGTTTAAAGTTAAATAAATATAATCATTTAATATGCTTTCAACTCTTACCTAATCTGTGAAACAATTCTGGAAACATACTACACAGAAACTAGTGATACCATATTGGTCTTTGGCTTGTCATAATAAAATAATATCTCATATGAAATATGAGATATTTCAGACTACCACATGCCAGGTTTTATCTGAGGTATTCCAAAATCATTCCTCAAGTAACTCCACCTCTTGAAGGGAAGAATTGATATGAGAGTTAGTAAGGCTGGAACAAGAGGGGAAGTATCAGGAGATGAGCTCAGAAAGCAAGACAGGAGGAGATCAATACCAAGAGCAAAGAGACCAGTTAAGAGGCTATTGAAACAATTCTGCAGAGTTCACATCATTGATTTTCAAATAACAAACTCCCAATATACATTACTTGACAAAAATTTCTTCTTAATGAGCAACCATCTGAAACTCAAATAAGACATGCCATACTAACATGTACTCCGAATGTACTCTGAAGGTGGAGAGCCATTGCTTAAACAATGATTGTCAAATTCACTATCATCTCCCTCTTTTTAATTTTCACCAGAAATAGATGATTTTTCTCATTTTTTTCTCAGTTTATGAGTGAATTTTAGGTAAAATATTCTTAATAATATCCTACAATGTTAAAATTATTTATTGTTTTACCTTGTTTTTCTTCTACTAACTTTATTTGTGCACTAAAAAGCTTTTGCTATTATCATTGAAATTTGTGTTTTCTAATTTTAAATCTGTAATATGTAATGCTTGGTGATTAATTTGATCTATGAGTTAGATTTTGTCTTATGTAAATTATCCTGCTATGTTATGTGTTATCATTTAATACTTATAAGAAGTTCTCAATCTCCTAGTCATAAAAGACTTTGTGATGAAGATAAGAAGTATAAATATATCTACTGGTACACTATTGGAATATTAAGTATTGCATACTTCACTACAATAAAAATTTAAATAGACATTTAACAAAGATTTATAGGTTTCATTCAAGCTTAGGATATTAGAATAGTCAAATAGTCATATTTTGACAAATATGTACAATATTTTTATATTATATTGAAAATTATTTTCCTCTGATGATGTTTACTCTCTTTTAAGACAACATTCAGTATATCTAATGTTTTACTGAAGTAGATTTGTTCAGAAACTGAGCTATTGTACAAGAACACATATAAAACATTTTCATTGCAAATTGGGTTCCATGCTTGTTGCTGTTAAGAAGTTGTTTTCGAAAACAAATTTTTTTCCAGTGCTGAGATTAATACCCAGGACCTCTTATATATTAGGCAAGTGCTCTACTACTAGAGCTACACCCCCACTCCCCAGAAGAAATAGCCTATGGTTTCCCTATAGCTCAAATTACTACTGTCTGTCACATTCTAGCTTCTGGTGGTTCTGTTCTATGTGATAACTCCATTGGGGAGCACAATTGAGACACAGAAGCTTTAGTCTTCTCACAACATCAAAACCAAGATGAAGTCAAAATGCACTACCTCATATTCAGAAAATTAATAAGTACACACTCTATTAAGTTTAGTTTAATTGTCTACACATAAAACAAATTTATACATATCTCTAAATATTCTTTCTAAATACTTTTAAAAGTTGTAGCATTAAAAGTGTGCTTGCTGATAAAATCTGAATAAGGTTTGCATTCAGGTAACAGTACAGCACCAATGCCAATGTTTGTACTTTAGTTAAGATAAAATGCTATTATTGGGAGGTGATAGGCATGGCAGAACTCTGCTGATTTGTAAATTGTGTCAGTATAAAATTACCTCAAAACAAGAAATTTAAAATAGGTTTTGTGAAATTGTTTCCTATATAAAAATTGTTTTTGAGTCTCTCGATTCCTTTATTATGCTATATCTACAAATAATCTTCAGGAGATAATCAAAACTGTAATACCTAATATTTTGGTACACTCGAAGTGATGCAATTAGCACTTCCTAATTTTTGTGGTATTGTTTTCTCATTTCTCAAAGTAACATATATATATACTTAAGTATTTAACAGTATTAAACTCTACTACATTTTCTAAGATGTGCTTTTACTTATTATTTTTTGAGGTTTTCCTAAAAGATATTTAACTGATATCATTATTTTTCCTTATATTTTTCTAATAAGTTGATTCTCAGTCTGCATTTTCCTTATGAAGACAAGTCATTGAAATATGCAATATAAAATTAATAAAGTATTACCTATTTAAACAGAGCAGTCATAAATTTTAAAAACAGGTACTGATACTTCATATTTGTGATCTCTTTCTCATTATAGATCAATCTTGTCTCAAATTAATATATAAATGTGGCTTGTAGATCTGTCAACATGGACTTTATCAATGGTCTAATAAATAGTTATCAAATGTTTTATGAAAATAATTTGGTATGATGATTAAAAATTACTTAATTTTAAATATTATTACTTCAGAATTCTCTAATTATATTTTTCTTTACCATCTTGGATGATGATACTTTATTGAAAAATTTAAAATATCTTTTAATCATAATGAAATATATTTCATTAATTATTAATTACCAAGATAGTATTATAATATTATAAATATAAGAAAGAACAAAAATATATTAGTTTTAAGCATAGTTTTTGCTTGGAATACTCAATAAAATTCATGGCCTGAATTCTGCATTTCCCAAAAACATAGTGCACCTTCTTTTACCTGTGTTTTACTCTTTTAAACTATCAGCACTTATAAAGATCCCAAGTGGTCACACAACATAAAATGAGAAAAGAAAGTAAGTCAACTTATTTTTCATATCTAATGTTTAAAGGGTTATGTGTTGTAGGCATTAAGTCCATCTGAAACGAACTCAAATTGTTTGAAACCTTTATAAATTTACTAACAAAATCAATATGTACAGTTAACTGTGGACGTGTTGGGGCTAATTATACAACTGGGAGTTCTATAAATAAAATTCTGAATATAATTCAACATTTATTCAAGCATATGAGATAAATATGTTTTAATTTGAAATATATATATATATGTGTGTGTATATATATATGTTAATGTTGATCACGATGGCAATAGTAGAATTTAGACCAAAATAATTTTTTCAAGGAACAGTAATTTATCACTGGCATTGTCAGGAATGGTCAGGTCATGATGATAAATAATTTTAAAATAACAGCAAAATCTGAATTGGTCTTATCATTGTTTTAATTTCTTTAACAGAAATAAACACAACCATATAACCTCTTTCAGGGCACTTTTCACTCAGCCTTAGTATTCTACTGGATACTGAATCAAATTCTTTCTCCTAAAACAACTATACCTTTGATTTTTTTAACTTCCTCTTTGGAGAATACTTATCCATTTACTTCCTCTTATTTCCAGCTGTCAAAATCTGATTTCTCATCTTTAAGTCGTTCAAATACTATAACTCAATGCTTAGATTTTGTGTATTGTTGTGGAAAATGTACTAGACAGGGAATCAGAAGACCTAATTTCTAGTAGTTAACTGTCAAAAAAATACACTCCTTTGCTTAGCAGATATGAAAGCCCTCTAAGCTTTAGTTGTCAGAATTTTTCAAATGAGAAGTTTAGACTGTATAGATTCTAAGATTCCTTCCATTTTTTTTGAAACTGCAGTTCTATGATATGGTTTCTAACCTTAAATATTTCTTTCTCTTTATTTTCGCCTAGCAACTAACATTGTTTCCTAGTATGATTCCAGGGCATTTTTTCCCCAGTGGTGAAGTAGTGCTAACCACACGAATTCATGAAAATCCAAAAATATATAATCTACAGTTGGTGATTTGGTGAATATAATGACACCAAAGAAAATATATGGTCAAGTAATTCAGTAGTGTGAGAAAGCTTCACTGGAGGGAATAGATTTGAACTGAGCAAAAAGAAAGTCTGCAAGGAGTGTGAGATGAGGTCTCAAGAACGGAGATGGTGCCTGGCGCAGTGGCACATGCCTGTAATCCCAGTGGCTTGGAAGGACGAAGCAGGAGAATCTCAAGTTCAAAGCCAGCCTCAGCAACTTAGGGAGGCCCTCAGCAACCTAGTGAGACATTGTCTCTAAATAAAAAATAAAAAGGCCTGGGAATGTGGCTCAATGGTTAAGTGCCCTGGATTCAATCCCTGATACCAAAAAAAAAAAAAAAAAAGAGAGAGAAAGATGGTGTGCAATGTTGGGACATGGGTGACAGGAGTAATGGTGGGCAGAGATGTAGGAAAGGAAAGCAAGGAAAGGAGGATCAGATTGGAGTCATTGTGGTGGAATGGATACATGGTACTCTCAAGTCCTGGTACTCAAAATAAGTCTCAAAAATACCTGACCTGGAGCTGGGATTGTGGCTCAGTGGTAGATCACTTGCCTCGCATGCTGAGGCACTGGGTTCGATCCTCAGCACCACAATAAATAAAATAAAGATACTGTGTCCATGTACAAATAAAAACATTTTTAGAAAAAATTTTTTTAAAAATCTGACCCAAGTTTTCTAGGAACAGTGGTAACTTGGAGAGAGAACAGTGCCTTAAGATACAGCAGGCCTTTCTTGCCTTTCCTGGAAACCATATTCTTATTGTCCTGTTACCTATAAAAGAGTAGGGCATGAAAAAACAAACAATATTTCTCATCTGTCCCTTGTCCTATCTGAAACACTCAAATCAACCATTTGAGCTATTTCCAAACTACAGTTTATCTTCTTAAAACAGAAAGATGTTTCTGACAAATATTAACAATTTTTTTTCCAAATTAGAAGTAGACTTTTGTTTCCAATGAAGGTCTCTTTTGAAAAAGTATGGCTAAGCTTTCAAGAATGGGAAATGTCAGTCAGCCTCTTTCCAGATCACACTTAAGAAGAAATATGGCAGTAGGTTAAATGATTGTTAGGTAAGCCAATTGCAAATATCCAAAGGCCGAATGTTCTGATAAGTGGATGCTGATCCATAATGGTGGGGGAGAGGAGGCATGTGGAGAATGGTGGAACTTGATTGGACAAAGGGGAGGAAGAGATGAGGAAAGGGAATGAGGACAGGAAAGATGGTGGAATGAGATGAACATCATTGCCCTAGGTACATGTATGCCTGCACATATGGTCCAACACTATATCATATACAACCAGAGAAATTAAAAGTTGTGGTCCATTTGTGTACAATGAACCAAAATGCATTCTGTTATCATGTATAACTAATTAGGACAAAATTACAAAAAAGATGGTTAGGATAGTAAGATGTAATAATACAACAAATTTACATTTGTGCAAATACATGAATTCAGCTTAGAGGATAATTAAATAACACAAAATAACTATGATTTAATGCATATATTAATTAGCTATATTTCTTTATTCTTCAATATATACATACATTGAAACATGTTTGACACTGTATTTATAATTTTTGTTTACTAATTAAATTTTAAAAGGAGGAATAACTATATTTTCCTTATCCTTTCAAATCTTCATCTCCCACCTCAATGCCTGGCTCCCTTTCCTTCAGTCTCTTTTTTTCCCCAATATGCCAACTACAAGCAAGACTGGTTCAAAAAGCAACAATTTTCACATTGCTAAGTGTACAATAAGAGGCTATCAAACAGTAAAATAGGTAAGACACCTACACCAAGTAGAAAGGAGAGGAGATAACAGGCAAGCCAACCTTGAGTCATGATGACAATAATGATAAATCGTGGTAGTGCTGATGGGGATGATGGTGATGATGATAATCACCACCACAAGGTTTGCATTGTGGTAAATATAAAGTTCTTAAAGTTGAGTTATTTAACTCATTAGGAAACTTTCTAAACTTTCCTTCTTGTAAGTGTGTGACCTTGGTAAATCATCAACTTTTTTATTATAAGATTTCCATTAACTATTAAAACTAGTAATACAAAAATGGAACATAATTTTCTCTACCACATTGTAATACTTTGTATAGAACCTCAAATAAGCCCTTTTCTTTCTAAATGAGTATAGAAAAGAGGACCATTTTTCCTTTAACCTCAGAAGTTCAACAAGATAAGTGAGTTACCCCATAATTCAAGCATTTAAATTTTATTTATTATCAATAGTTACTAGTTAATGTGTTTATATATGCTCTCTCCGTGTGTGTGTGTGTGTGTGTGTGTATAAATAAAATAACTGGGAAGCAAAAGGCATTTTATAACTTTTGAGCCCTTTGGCATACTTCCTGGAAGTCTCAGTAATGACTATAGTTACTCTTAATTGCCTTCAACACACTTACATGAATGCTACATTCAGTTGAATTATTTCCTGGATTCCCTCTAATTAATCTGATAGCAGCTGTTTTAAGGCCTGTGCTGATTAACAGTTGCAAGACAGCTAAATGCCTAGTACAAGAAAAACTATCTAAAGCTTACGTATGTTCATCCACATAATTTTGTCTTTTAGGCATCAATATTTCAAAGAGGATCTGCTATTTTTAGATAACTTTATTATTTGTTTATATAACTAAAATGGGTTCACCCTAACATATTGTAGTATCATCAATATATTTAAAGCTATCTTAACAAATATTATGTGAATTCAATGTTTCAGAAAAACAAATATAAGAACACGTTTTAAATATCTAAAGACAAAAACAAATGGAGTCATTGTAGTATGTATTTTTACTGGTTTCTTTGTTCTAGTTCACAAAATATAAATGAACTTTAGAATACAAATGATATACTAAATAAATGACTATTAAAATAAAATGCTACTAAGCAAATATAATGTCAAGTTATACATACGTGATGATATTTTATTCCTTTTAACCTACAAAATGGCAATTTGATATGCTTCAGTCTATATGTCAAAAAACCATACTTAAATGATGCTTTTAGCAATGTTTAGGGCAAACTTTAATTTTTATAAAATTAAGGTTCTGATCTCTCCATAAAAGCCTTCCAAATATAGGACTTCACAACACATTGAAGTCAGATCTCATATTTTGGCATAGTGTCCCTTACCATACTAGTTTTTGATAAATTCAGTTTTTTCCCTATTGATGACTAATTCTCATTTCTTTAGCATCCCAGCAAATGTCTGTATTTCCATGCATTGTATTATCTCTTCACTTGGTCTGGAAAGCCTATCGGAATCTCTCAAAGGAGATATTTAAAAAGCCATTTCCTTTCTTTTAAAGTTTTTATTGGTTATTCTTAGAAATAAAAAAAAACTAAAAAATTTCATTTCCAAGAAAATCTATCCAGTATTCACAAACTAACATGCCTGTCTTTAGAAAGCGTAATCCTTCAGTGTTGGGGTAGGCTCAAGTAAAGTAGTTGAGTCAATACCACACCATTGCAATGGGAAAGATTTTCAGATATTATAATTTCATCAAAGATGTCAGATATTCAGATATTAATGTGTGGTAGTCAATTTTTAAATATTGGCATCAATGGAAAATAAGTTTAAAGCTCTGTGAGGGTTAAACAGTACACCTCCGCTACTGGTCTCTCTCAGGGAAGACAGTTTGTGGCCTCTCCCTTGTATAATTCTCTGAAGAGGAAGTGTCCTCATGTTAATATCTATTTATATAGATAATTTTCCAAAAATGTATGATAGGTGTGTGCACAATGAACACCCACACATACATGAACAAAAAGTACATCCATGCAGCAAGTGTTTGGCAAACAACAGAATTCAAATCATATTAAGTATTATTAGGTGTATAGCATGTTTGTGTGTGTGTATAAAACATATATGTAAACATTTTAATGCATAAAGCACATACTCACACATTTAGCAAGATTTTACAGTATTATAGTAGCCTTTTTGTAGTCAGTTCATGGGCCTTTTGAGAATTCATAGCCTGATAATACTACTAAATTTGAAACTACCTCCAAACAAATCTCCATTACAAGAAAATGAATAAAAAAAGTTTATATATTTATGTGAAATTTTTCAATAAATAAATAATAATGAACTGGCATACACAATGTGCATAAATTTCAAAAACATTAAATTTAGCAAAAGAAGGTAGACAGGAAAGATTATATAATGTGTAATTCCATTGATATGAAATTAAAGAACACTCAAAATTAACAGACGGCAATAGAAATCAGAACACAGGAGCTGGAGATATAGCTCAGTAGTAGAACAATTGCCTACCATGTACTAGGCCCTGGGTTCCATTCCCAGCAATCAATCAATCAATAATAAAATAAATGAAATTTTAAAATCAGAACATAGATTACCTTTGGTGTATAGAAATCAGGCAGAAGGGGCATGAGGGAAAATGTGAAATGATAGAGTTGTATTGTCTTAAGGATGTGAATTACAAACATATGTGCATTTATGAAAATTAATCAAATTATTCACTTAAGATCTACTTTCAAGGAATAATAATTTTAAATTGGCCAATGCATTAAATAATACTCATGTCCAAAAAAAATTAACTGATTATTTACATAAATGCATTATTAAAATTATAAAATATTTGACCCCACAAAACAAAAAAAATTAAGGCCTACTATATTATTTAAAAGCAAACAATAGATTATAAATAAAGACCTAGTTTTCCTTTATTAGTTGCACAAATAAAATCTAAGAAAAGACCCACTTTCTTTTCATGTCTGTCCATCTACTATTGCTTATTATTTTATGCTTTGTACATGAATTCTACTCAATGCAGTTAAAACTTGGAAATTCTATGAAGGATTATGGGAACTCTGAAGAAATTAAATTACATCATAATATACAGTAAATATATTTGGAATTATATTGGATTGGTATTGATCTGGAGGCATATGTGGTAAATTACCTTGAATAAAATAATAAAATTATAAGACCTAAAATTAATTTTAGTTCTCCAAAATACAATTTAGAAAAATAAATCAAGTTATTTGTATTTCAAATACAGGTAACCTACTGTAGTTTACTGTCATGGACTCTACACTTTTCAAAATATACAATAATTTGGACTTGATTTTTCTCAAATTCAGAAGAAGATAGAAGAAATTTTCAGATCTTGTAGTTTACTTTGATGAATGACAAAAGATGTTGAATTCTGGAAAGAAACAGTTTTCTTAATTATCTTAAAAGGACTATCTTAAAAGAATGTTCAAAAGTAATGAGTAGGAGAAAACTATTAACAAGTGAAATACTTTGAATAAATGCTCTAAATTTTTAAAAGTACCACAAGGACAACCTAAAGTAGTAGATACAGTTTTAAAAAGTATTTTTAGCTGTAGATGGACACAATGCCTTTATTTTATTTATTTACTTTTATGTGGTGCTGAGGATCAAACCCAGTGCCCCACATGTGCCAGGCAAGCACTCTGCCACTGAGCTACAGTCCCAGCCCTAGTAGACACATCTTTGAAAACTGAAAGAATAGCATTGTTAAAATTAAATTTAATGTAATGATACAACTAGCAAACTGTTTTAAAGAAAACAAAAAACTATTCAAATAAAAGTAACATCAAGAATGGTGAATATGAAACTCTGAAAAATATATTTCTATGAAACAAAAAGAACATATAAGAAAAAATATCAAAATCCACTTTTTTAGCCGGGCGTGGTGGCGCAAGCCTGTAATCCCAGCACTTAGGGAGGCTGAGACAGGAGAATCGCAAGTTCAAAGCCAGCCTCAGCAATGGCGAGGCGCTAAGCAACTCAGTGAGACCCTGTCTCTACATAAAACACAAAATAGGGCTGGAGATGTGGCCCAGTGGTCGAGTGCCCTTGAGTTCAATCTCCAGTACCAAAAAAAAAAAAAAAAAAATCCACTTTTTCAGAACTCCAAAACTAATTAAAAGTAGCAAAAATCTTAACACTATTGATTCAAAAAATTGGCTAATCTTAAAATTAGCGGATGTAGAGAAGTTTAACTTTCCCTCACTCCAACTCTGTTAGCATTGGGGGGAAGAAAAAAGTCAGACTAGCAGCAAATAAAGGGGACAGAGTGGGTTTAGAACTCCTCACAAAGCCCCATTCTAGAGGACTATTACTATTTCATCTGTCTTACAACCACCCAAAAGAGCCCCTTTCTAGGATTCTTCATCTGTTCTAACTCAGAAGTTGTTCAGTAAAGAAAGCACTATACCTAGAAGCAATTATTTAATCTTGCAAATGCCTAGACAGTTAAACAGCATGGGACAAATGACATGACAGTCAAGAAAATTAAAATAAAAAGTGGGAAAATAAGACAAACATAGGAAACTGTGTAAATTCTGACCTATTTCTAGGGATCTCAAAGACCACATCATGTGCAGGATTATAGGTATGCCCAAAAGAGACCTATGATTTCCCTAATCTCTCTCACTTTTGACAATTTCTGGGTCTCTGCATAAGTAGGAGGTAAAAGCTAAAGCAGACTTTTAAACCACAAGAGTGCTGAAAATGTTCGTCATACACACAGAACCTCTCAGTAAAGGCTGAGGAAAAATTGGGTCAAAACATTTCTCAAACTTTGTCCAATCACTAGGTGACCAGTAAGTTAGCCAAAAAGATGTCTAAAGGAACTGCCATAAAATGAATGCAGAATCTACAAAATTATTTCAAGAAAGTCACTAAAAACATAACAAAAACAAACCCTGTCAATAAGCTATTCACATGAAAGAAAACAAAGCCAGGTTACCTTTCACCCAGTTGCTTTACTAACAAATAGCATTAACACAGGCATTATGTTTGTCATAATTCAAACTATTCAGATTAACAAAGGAATGTTGATACATTAAAAAAAAATCTAGAGTTGCATGGGGGAGGGAGAACTTGATTTCCAGAGTAATCATATTATTTAAAGTGTACCATTTTGAAAAATAATTATAAGATACACATCAAAAAACTGAAAGATCATACCTATATACAGGGGGAAAACATCATCAAAAGTACTAATGCAGAGGGAGACCAAATATTAGACTTACTAGAAAAAGATTCTAAGTAAGCTATTGTAAATAAATGCAAATAACTCAAGAAAACCATACCAAAAGCAACAAAGGAAGGCGTAATAACTGTCTCATCAGCTAGATAATAAATCAATAAAAATTATATAAAGAAAATGTACTTAAATTCTAAAGTAGTAAAGTACAATGACTAAAATGACAAATTCTACAGAAGGCCTCAATGGTAGATATGACCTGTCAATGAAAGAATGAGCAAACATGAAAACAGACCGATTCAAATTATACATTCTAAGGGGGGGAAATGGAAAGATGAAATAAATTAAACATATTATCTGAGATATATTGGATATGCTTAATGTAAAAATAAATATATGAGTTCTGGATGAAAATAATAGAGATAAAAAGGAGCAAAAAGAATATCTGAAGAAATAATGGCTGAAACTTCTGAAATCTGTTGAACAATATTCATTGTTGAACAATATTCATTGTTCTATCCAAAAAACTCAAAAAATTCCAGTGAGGATGAACTAAAAGATATCAACACCTGGAAAAATGTTGATCAAACTTCTTGATTCAAAGAGAGGATTCTGAAAGCAGCAAATGAAAAACACTTATTCTACATGAAAAAAAATTCTCAATAGATTAACAGCTGGCTTATCAGAAGTAACAGAAACTGAAAGGTGATTAAATGGGATATTAAAAGTGCCAAAAGTAAAAGGTCAACCAAGAGGTCTATATCCAGTAAAATATTCATTCAAAAATTTAAAAAGCAACTAAGATATTCTCAAATAAACAAAAAGTCAATGACTCTGTCACTAGTAGACATGCCCTAAAATAAATATTAAAGTCCTTTAGGCTGAAATAAAAGGATAGTTAGATAGTAACTCAAATAAAATATCAGTAAAGTCAATATCAGTGAGTTAACAACATGATTAAAATATAATCAACAATTTACATGTATTTTGGTTTGTAACACTTTCATCTTCCAATCAGAAATGAATGAAAATTACATAAAGAAATAATTTTAAGATCATGTGAAAGGACTTACCAAGCATAAAGAGGATACAGAGAATATAGCAGAATGATTGGAGAAGAGCTATATTCTAAGAAATTTTATACACAATTAAGTTAATATTATATCAAGCTAGACTGATTTAAGGTAAGAGACTTATTGTATTATACAGGGTAATCAATAAAAATATTCTCAGATGCATAGAAAAATAAATGAAAATAGTAAAAATGAACAAATTCCTAATATGATATAAATGTGTGAAATTTACTTAAGATGAAAAAGAACCCTCTAAAAACTGGAACAAGACAAGGATGCCCTCTATCACCACTTCTATTCAACACAGCCCTTGAAACTAACCAGAACATTTACACAGATGAAAGAAATTCAAGGAAAACATATAGGAAAAGAACTCAAACTACCACTATTTGCTGACAACATGATTATATATTTAGAAGATCCAAAGAGTTCCACCAGAAAACTTCAAGAACTAATGAATTCAGCAAAGTAGCAAGATATAAAATCAACACCCACAAGTCAACCGTGTTCCTACAAATTAATTATGAATCCACTGAAAGAGAAACTGGGAAAACTACCCCATTCATTCACAATAGCCTCAAAAATAAAATACTTGGGAATCAATCTAACAAAAGAATTGAGAACTCTACAATGAAAACTACCCAACACTAAAGAAAGAAATTAAAGAAGACCTTAGAAGATGGAAAGATAGCCCATGTTCTTGGATAGGGAGAATTAATATTGTCAAAATGGCCACACTACTAAAAGCATTATACAGATTGAATGCAATTCCCATTAAAATCTCAATGGCATTCTTCATAGAAATAAAAAAGGGAATCATGAAATTCATTTGGAAAAATAAGAGATGCAGAATAGTTAAAGCAATCATTAGCAAGAAGACTGAAGCAAGAGGCACCACAATACCAGACCTTGAACTATACTACAGAGCCATAGTAACAAAAACAACATGGTATTGGCACCAAAATATAAATGCAGACCAATGATCCAGAATAGAAGACACCAAGACAAACCTACATAAATACAGTTATCTCATACTAGACAAAGGCACCAAAAATATTCATTAGAGAAAAAATAGCCTCTTCAACAAATGGTGCTGGGAAAACTGGAAATCCATATGAAACAAAATGAAATCAACTCCTATCTCCACTTTGCACAAAACTCAAAGCAGATAAAAGAGTTAGGCACTAGAACAGAGACCCTAGGCCTAATAGAAGAAAATGTAGTCCCAAATCTTTATGACATCAGCTTAAGAACTGTCTTCCTTAATGAGACTCCTAAAGCACAAGAAGTAAAACCAAGAATCAATAAATGGGATACATTCAAACTAAAAAGCTTCTTCTCAGCAAAGATCAATAATGTAAAGAGAGAGCCTATGGAATGGGAGAAAGTCTTCACCATATGCACCTCAGATAGAAGATTAATCTCCAGGATATATAAAGAACTCAAACTCAACACCAAAAAAACCCAAATAACCCAATTAATAAATGGAATAAGGACTTGAACAGACACTTCACAGAACAAGAAATAAAATCAATCAACAAATATATAAAAAAATGTTCAACACATCTAGCAATTAGAGAAATGCAAATCAAAACTAAGATTTCATCTCACTCCAGTCAGAATGGCAATTATCAAAAATGCAAGCAACAATAAATATTGTTGAGAATATGGGTGGAAAGGTACACTCATACATTGTTGGTGGGACTACAAATTGGTACAACCATTATGGAAAGCAATATGGAGATTTCCTCAGAAAACTTGGAATGGAACCACCATTTCACCCAGCTATCCCAGTTCTTGGTCTATACCCAAAGGAATTAACATCAGCATCCTAAAGTGACACAGCCACATCAATATTTATAGCAGCTCAATTTACAATAGCCAAACTATGGAACCAACCTAGATAACTTTCAAAAGATGAATGGATAAATAAAATGAGGTATATATACAGAATAGAGTATTACTCAGCTTTAAAGACGAGTGAAACTAAGGCATTTGCAAGTAAATGGATGGAGGGGGAGAATATCATGCTAACCAAAATAAGCCAATCTCCAAAAACCAAAGGCTAAATGTTTTCTCTGATATGGGATGCTCATTCACAGTGCAGGGGTTGGGCAAAATAGAGATACTTTTGATTAGGCAAAGGGGAGTGAAGGGAGGAGAGGGTGTATAAGGATAGGAAGGACAGTAGAATGAATAGAAGAATGATAGGAGAATGAACTGGACAATATTACCCTATGTACATATATAATTACATGATCACTGTGATTCTACATCATGTACAACCTGAAGAATGAGAATTTATACTCCATTTATGTATTATATGTCAAAATGCATTCTACTGTCATGGATAATTAGAACAAATAAAAAAAGAAGAACCAGAAAATTGAAGTAGACTTAAGAAAAGGAAAACCACTGAATTATTAACTAGAAGGCCAGAATTTCCACTATTTCTATTCACCATTTTACTAGAGATTGTATCCAGGAAAATTGGGCAAGAAAAATAAATAGAAGGCATTCACAATGCAAAGGAAGAAATAAAACTTTTAGTATTTACAGATGAAGTGTTTTTGTATAAAAAATTCTAAAGAATCCACACACACATAAAAATATACTAGATTTAAACCAAGTTCTGCAAAGATGCAATATTCAAAATTAAGATACAACAATTTGATTTGTATATACATGAACAATATGAAAACTAAACTAGGAAAACTAATTCATTTATGATAACATCAGAAATAATATCACTAGGAAAAAACTGTACACAGGAAGTGCAAGATTAATACGCCTAAAACTACAAATAATTGTTGATAAAAATGAGATGTAATCTAAATAAAGGAGACACTGCATGCTCATGAATCAAAAGATTTATCATTACAATGAAAATGCTCCACAAATGATCTAAAGATTCAAATCAATATTTAGTAACTTCCCAGTGTCCTTTGGGCCAAAATTTATATGGTGCTCCCAAAATTCATGTAAAAATACAAGGGACCATAGATAACAAAAACAATCTTGAAAACAAGAACAATGTCAGAGGACTACTCGCTCCCAATTTCAAAACTTAATGGAAAGAAAAAGTAACCAAGACTACCGTGGTACTGGCAAAAGAATACACATAGATCAAAGGAATGGGATTAATCTAAAATAAACCCTCACACTTAAAGTCAATTGATTTTTGACAAGGGTACCAAGACAATTCAATGGTGATAACAGCATTCTTTTAAAAAAATTGTCTAGTGAAGCATCCACATGTGAAAAATGTAGTTATATACCCACCTCAAATTAACAACAAATAGACTAAAAATCTAAATGTAAGAGGTGAAACTTTAAAAGTTGTAGTAAAAAAATATTGTTATAAATTTTCCAAATATTGGTTTAGAAAATTATTTCTCACAAATGACAAACAAGAACAAAATAAAAATGGATACATCTGGTATCATCAAAATTAAAACCTTTTGTGCTTCAATGTGTACCATCAAGAAAATCAAAAGACAATACACAGATTAAAAGTTATAAAATAAACATTTATCATAATGTATTTGCATCTAGAATATATTGTAAAAACTTCTGAGCCAACACCATTAAAACAAGGGCAAAGAATGTGAAAGAAGATGTTTCTCTAAAGAATATATAAAATAGCCAATAACCACAAGTAAAGGTACTTTTCATGCTTTCAATTATAGGATGATGATAAAAATGTTATATTTTTAAATTACTATAAATAGCACAATTATTAAAACATTAGAAATATTAAATATTTTACTGTGAGGAAGCTTGATGTCTATTAAGACTGTTGTTCAAATATAAACTTCTCATTTAAAAGTGCTAGTTCATAGGGAGGCTGAGACAGGAGAATCCTGAGTTCAAAGCCAGCCTCAGCAATGGCGAGGTGCTAAGTGACTTGGTGAGACCCTGTCTCTACATAAAACACAAAATAGGGCTGGGGATGTGGCTCAGTGTTCGAGTACCCCTGACCTCAATCCCCAGTACCAAAAAAAATTAAAATAAAAAAATAAAAGTGCTAGTTCACATTTAATTTCCTCACTCTAAATTGGAACTTTGATGTTACATGAACTCATTGGATATAGGTCTAAAGGCTAATTTCTAAATTTATAACAATAAAACCCAGCATGTAACTCTGAAAGTAGCAAAATGATTGGTATTATTAAATTTACAAACTGATCTAAAATCTAGTCACAAGCCAAAAAGGGAAGGGTAAACTGGTGTAAACACAAACATTGAAAACTCTCGGTCCCTTTGCAAAATTATAGTGGTAAAGTGGGACAAACTCTACATAGAAAGGTGTTATTAGAGAACACAATTTGAGGCACTATATCAGAATAAAATATATTTTAATGGATATATTAATTTTCTGAACCACTGAAATATACAGCTGTTGCTTAAAATAATCTCTTAATTAAGCTAACAGAAAAGATACTAAAATGTTAACGACATTCAATATTTGTAGGAGAACCAAACAACTCACATCTTAATTACTTTTCCAACTTCATCTTCACTGCAAGAACTAATAAATGCATAAAATTTTTCAGAAGTACTGACAGGGAAATTAATTCAATGTACAAATAGCTACCATGTAATATAAACTCTCTTCCAAGCCATTGTAGGTAAAGGTAAAATTTAATTGTTCAATTTTTTTAAAAAAGAGATCAAGACACTTAGGGACTCTTTATAAGAGTGAAAACAACAGGCTAACCAAGTTAGAAAAACTTCATGTAGACTATATCAAAATCTTCCTATTTTATTTGGAGATATTTTATTTTTAATATTATCTGTGATATTTTATAATGAACACTCAGTCCAGTCTAGTCATGATAAGACTAATGACTAAAATAAAAACTAAGTTTTATATAGACAGTTCCCATATTTTCAGCTTTTAAAACTAGATAAGAATGAGATTCTGAGATTCAGGTTTTAGCCAATATAAATATTTGAAAATTTAAGAAAGTGAAGGTAATTTCAATGAAAATATATAGCTCAAGACAATATTTGTGCTTCATATATATTTCCACTGAGCATAAAAATATGTTGCATGTAAAAGTATTCTCAGAATGTGTACTAATTAGTGAATAGTATATTTTGCAAAACTAGCAACTTTGACTGCCAATACAAAAATCTGCCTATGTTCAAATAAATTCCATTTAATTATCCACACTGATCCTTGCCAACATTTACACAGATACTTAATGATCTTCTCAGATTTAAGACCACACACTTTCTTCTTATAATCGGGCTGCTTCTCAAGCCACCTGAATTTGCAAGGAAACTTGTCATACAAAATGCCCCAATTCACTCTTCCTATCCTCAGTGCTCTATGACTATAGTGATTGAAAATTTGTCTTCACTATTACTGGGGACCAAATATCCATGCCTACCATAGTCACATAATATCTAGGAACAAGAACAGTATGCTACCAGCAGAACATTTCAAAACCAGTTAATGTATCCACTAGGAGGAGTAGGTTCCATGATCCTATGAATCTGTCCCAGTAAAATTATATTTTAAAATATGATATAACTTTCCCATAAGGATATTCCATGTCTCTGAGTCATAGATTGTGTGTCAAAGATCTCAAAAATCATGCTATCCTTCCCTGATGTAAAGAGATGGCCAGCTCTCAAAAATGACTGTTCATTTTAAAATGAAAGTCAACTATATAGAGTGTTTTGAAGGATAAAATGTGGCACACCAAAAGGTATTGCTAGTGTAAGTCAATAAGGTATAATGCAATTTTTATGTGTACTGTTTATATAGAAAGTATATTTTCATCATTATCTGCATACATGCACGTACATATAGGCACAAACATATTATACTGCATTTAAACATATTTTCCAAGTTGTGACCTTCATGTGTATTTTTGCAACTCCTCATATATTGCCAGTGATTATTTGTTAAATAGCAAATACTATTGAGTTAAAAAAATATTAACCACATTCCTTCTGATGAAAATACATAAAGTGCTCCTGCAATATATTTTTGTAGACAATAATCACACATCACTTTTGCTAGAATTGTCCTTTCAATGGAAAGTTTCTTTTGATTTGTCCATAGTCCCCTTTGCACAATGGATTTCATGGTACAGAAACCTTTATTTTGTTTACCATTGTAACTCCACAGACTAAGCACTGATCTATAGTGACTTAATCACCAACTAACTATTACATAAATTAACCCCCTTTAAAAATAAGCTATTTTATTTTATTTAAAATGTTTCTATTTCCTGAACATAGTACTTACTAACCATATTATAGAATTTCTCATCCTACAAATTTAAGTAGATATTTGGATAATAGTTTAGTATAGATGGTCTGTACTTCTAAATATGCAGACAGATTCCCTCAGCATTTGCCTAGTTTTATTATTTCCATGATGGAACACAATATCAGTACTCAGAGAAGTTGAAATTGAAATACCAGTCTATATTAAATCTATGACATCCACTTCAGAGAATTACCAATTTGGGTTATTTGCAAACAAGTAATTCTTGAAGTACCCGTGGGATCAGTGGAATTCTATTAAACCTCATTGAGTCATTGATAGTGTATTTAAAATTTTTAAACATATAATCAGTTATGATTTTTTAAAAGTACATTTTCAATATTTGAGACTTTATTTAATTGGAAAGTTACCATATATTGTATTAAAGAATCTCAACTGTACCGGTGTACGTTTTCAAAAGAAATGGCACCATAATTTTCTATTTAAGTGCAATGAGTACAGTGATGTACTTTAACACTAAAAGGAAAAGAGAATGATTCACAGTAATCATGAAGTTTTGGGAAATAGTGATTTACATCTCTCTCAAAGTGACAATAAGTGAAATAATTCAAAATCTGTCAAGATATTTGGAACTGAGAGGAAAGTGATTTCCTCAACAATTGGACTAATAATCTGACATGATGATGCTACCACCATACTGACCATCTTTTTTAAAGAATGCTCTGTAAGCTCCCTGTCTGTTGTGTCATTGTCTATCAATGACAATGTCTGATCAGAAAGACTTCTGAGATGACTACCTTATGACATCATATAGACACTCGAGCATTTTGTTGGAAACTTCATTTCCAATAAATACTAAGACATTTTAAAGAATTATTTTGCCATATACCAAGTTCTCAATGGTTTCATAAAAGCACTTTTTTATTTTTTTAAAATATTTTTTAGTTATACATGGACACAGTGTCTTTATTTTATTTATTTTTATGTGGTGCTGAGGATCGAACCCGGTGCCTCACACATGCAAGGCAAGCGCTCTGCCACTGAGCCACAACCTCAGCCCCTCATAAAAGCACTTTTAAATACTGTTAAGGAGCTACATCCTGCCAGTACTGTATTAATTGATTCTAGGAGTTTTGCAACCACGCAAAGGGCTAGAGTTCTACAGTTCAAAATGTCACAGTGGAATGTACCTCCTGGAAGCTTTTAGAAGATGGCCCCCTTGGCATATACATCTTTATATCCTTCATAACATTTGTCAAAGTGCTTTAGAGTTAATACAGATGTAATTAATGAATACACAGACACAGAAAAGATAGGTTGCATAAAATAATCAGGATAATTTAATCTATCCAACATAGCTATGCTTAGGAGTTTGAAATAATTCATTCTGTGCCATAAGATGTTCCCTAATGTCAGAAGATAATCTCCCAGTGGAAAGATTGAGTGGGGAGCATCATTTAGGTATAGATGGATGCAGCTGTATTCTTCACTGCATGTCTTAAATCACTGCAACTATGCAAAGTGTTATTTTAAACAAGACCACAGTGATGATATTATTGTACTTTCAATGTACAAAATATCAGGGAAGGATTTCAGAGATACAAATATGGGCAGCAGTAGAAGGAGAGGATGGGACAGCAGCAGTAGAACACAAGTGTACTAAGATTACCCAGATTTAGGTGGTGGAAGAAAAGATTAGAGCCAAGGAAAGAGAAGAAGAGAGAGAGAGATTATCAGAAAATTCAAAAGATAAGATGGAGACAGAAGGATCATAGTGGATATCATAAATGCGGGGGTGATTCAGAGTTGAAATGAAAGAGGGATCAAGTAGACTCAGAGCTGAGGAAAATTAATAAATCTAAGGCCTTTAACCAGGCTGCTGGCAATCTTTGAATGAACAATCACAGAAGCTATTTTTAGACCTTATTAAATAAATTAGATGAATGAGATAATATCAACAAGACACCAACAAAGTAGCCAAAGGTTTCTTAATGAAGCTAGGCCACAAAAATAGAACTACTGAGGAAGAACATAGATATACCAATTAAAGAGCCAAGGAAATCTCAAGAGGTTTTATGAAATGGGCTGATGGAAACAATGCAAAAATTAAAAAAAGAAAATCTCTTTAAGGAAGTTCTTGATCACTCTTTCCAGCAGTAAATTTGGACTGCTGGGAAATTCCCAGGTTAATAGGGCAGTCTGGGACAGCCCTGGCATTGATACAGTAGATGAGTATATGACTGAGTTGGCTGTAAATCAAAGACACAGCATCAGAAAAGTAACAAGAGTCAATGGAAGTAATACAGGACCAAGATGTTGGGTCTTCATAACATCTTAGCAGCTGATTATGACCTTGGCACACTCTCTTCCATCACTTGGCCTGATTTCTTCTTCCATAACAAGATGCAGTTGAACAGAGTAGTCTCTAAGGTCCTTTCAGTTCTGAGATCCTTTAACATTGGAAAGAATTTTCATCTCATGTCCCTCAATCAACTATTTCTCACATGTATTCCCCCTCCTAAATTAATGAGATATCCCCTGGCAACACCTCAGTGCCAAATAGAAGTGGAAAGGCAGACCTAGGAAGATAGGTGGGAATAACAATTTAAGAATAAGGGTGCATCATGGGAAGAATTACATTACCACAATAGGAATATGTCGGGAATAAGATATTTTCTTGTATCACATAGCAGTCTAACATAAGGATTGATAACTTTTTGCAATAAAGGGTTAGATAGTAAATGATTTCTAGGATTTGTAGGCCATATAAAGTCTATGTCACTTATTCTTTTTTCTTTATTTTTTCCTGGGCAAAACACATAGAGTAAAAATGCCCCATGTTACAACATACTGTTTTATAATATATCTCTAGATTTATATGTACTTTCATAATACTGCTTCAGTGTTAGTACTCAGAAATTTCTGTTTAGCAAACCTAAAGGACTTTGCAATTTTAGAAACTGATTTTGGAATTACACATTCTTCTGTAGACTAAATAATGGTCCCTTGATTATGTCCATGTCTTAATCCCTAGAGCTTGCAAATGTTATAATGAAGAGATATTCAACATCTTAAAATCTAGGAATAAATTAAATATTAAAAATGTTCACAGAATCACAAAACAGAAGAAATGTAATAGAACTTCTTCAGCTTTTACATGTGTTCATGCATATATGTTAAATTCAAGTGAATACTTAACTTTTCCTGTTCAGATAGTTTTTAATTAGGCTAAAATGCCTCAGTCCCAAGATGATTTTTTTAAAAATATTTTGTTTAGTTGTAGATGAACACAATATCTTTATTTATTTTATGTGGTGCTGAGGATCGAACCCAGTGCCTCACATATGCGAGGCAAGCACTCAACCGCTGAGCCATAACCTCAGCCCCCCGAGATGATTTTTTTAAGTCAGGAAATGGACTTTAGCCATATTTCTCTCTTCATTCTTTACTAGAGGCCTTTCTGTAATTGACAGCTTCAAATGTTACCACTTTCTGCTGGATTATGTGTTGCCTGTTGTCAACTCAGCATCATTATTGCTCCTTTGTATTCTACACTACAAGGAGGAATTAATAATTCTATTTTCTAGAATTCCTTTCCCTATATGTTCCAGGACCACTGTGATCTATTAGGAGCATTTGCAATTTCCTTAGCAGTTGAGCAAGGGCAGGTATAGTAAAATAAAATGGTATATGTAGTGTCCGCAGAAGCTTCTGAGTGAGTTCCTCCGGTGAATTTCCCACTTTGGTACATATGTAGCCACTAATGTCTTTCCATACACCCAGTGTTTTTATATCATGAATTCAAACACAAAGGTCCCTTCCTCTCCGTCTTCAGTTTTTTTGAATAGTTGTGCATTCTTTTAATTTTCTGAGTTTAAACTCTTCCAAATTGGAGTGACTTTGGGTTTCCTTACAAAGCTCTAATATATGTTTACTGTTTATCTTAACTGTAAACTATGCTTTGTTGCTATTTGAATAACAAAGCAGCTGGTTCAAGCAGTGAGTGGAATAAACCAGAATTGCATTGAATGATATATGTCACTAATACGTAAGCAAACAAGAAATGTACAAAGTAGTAGCCCAGGCTCTGAAATCAATTAGCTGCATGCCATTAGAATAATCTTCATCATCACAAACATCAGTTTCCCCACTTATGAGAAAGGGGTAGGCATAGATTGTGTCAAGGGTCATCTTTGAAATTAATAATTTCATTATGTATATATCAATGACAAAATTCTCTCATTCCACAGGGGAATAAACTATACACTTTACAAAATAACAACATGGCCCGAAAACAGTTTAATATTTTTATACATTTGGTAGATTTTTTGTTGTAATTTTTATAGTGAGGAAAGACTAGAAAAATTTAAATAGGTAATATTTTATAAAATACAGAATCTCCTCTGAAAAAGAATCTTACTGCATTATAGTGGATTTTCATTTTGAAATGTAGAGCATACATTACTATATTTATGCATTAATTCCAATGGCAAAAACAGAGCAAAACATCTTCATTCATGAGAAGAAATATTTGGGAATCAAAATTTAATTAAAGATAATCTAAGTTTTGTCCATTCCCTTGGTATACATAGAAAAAAATGCATGTAGTTCTTATTTTTACATATGCAAATATCCATGAAAACATAAAACATGATGCTAGGTATATTAATATTTGCCTCTGGAGTTATACTTAAATAGTTCTGCATTTTGGGCTTCTGGAGCAATTCTGACCTTATACAATTTTACTGTTTTTAACAAAGATTATTCACTACCTATATAGTTGAATGGAATTTTAAATATCTACAAAATTTCATGAACATTTACAACTAAGAGCATCTCTCATCAGTAATGGGTTCCTATTTTTATTAACAAATTTAGAGTTTAAAAATACATGTGTTGGGGCTGGGTTGTGGCTCAGTGGCAGAGCGCTTGCCTCGCATGCGTGAGGCACTGGCTTTGATCCTCAGCACCACATAAAACTCAATAAATAAAATAAAGATATTTGTGTCCATCTACAACTAAAAAAAATTTTTTTTAAATAATACATGTGTCTGGCTTAAGTTTCATTTTAGTTTATCCCAAGAGTGTATGTATTTTTTTTAGCCAGTTTAGTTACACAGGCTTAGGCAAATATTGCTAACATTACAATATATTCTACAGGACATATTTAGTTAAAATATGGATGTGATATGGATATTTACTAAAAATTTTCTCCACTAAGTGAAGAAAGTATTAATAACTAAATAAATAAATTAACTTGCTCCAGATCATGTCTTGTGTAACACACACATATATCAAAATTGTCTAAAGAAACCTTTGAATAAATGACCATAAGAGTTATGGTGCTTCATTTTCACACAAACAGTTATACCTCCTTGAGGGAATAACTACTTTTTAAAAATTGTTAAATTTATTTTAACTGATACCTAAAAATACAAAACTCCTGCAAGTTAATGATGTATGCTGTGGTATTTTGAAAAATGTATATATTGTGTAACTGATTTGTATAGTATAGTTTCAGAGTAATTTCTGTTAAAACCAGAGATTGAACTCAGGAGCTCTTTACCACTGATCCACACCTCTAGCCCCCGCCCTTTTTTATTTTGAGACAGGGTCTCACTGAGTTGCTTAGGGCCTCATTAAGTCGCTGAGGCTGGCTTTGAACTTCCATCATCCTGCCTCAGCTTCCTGAGTCACTGGGATTACAAGTATGTGCCACCAAGCCTAGTTCAGAGTAGATTTACCATAAACATGTTCAAATCTTTTTGGGAGGGACTGACCTGAGAGGCACAGTCAGATAGGCACAGATAGGCCTTATTTGTGCCTATATGACAGATAAGCACAAATAAGGTAGAATGATTCCATGGCTCTTGCAAAGCTGCTATAGTTTAGGAGTAGGTACTAAGGAGAAAGGTAAGTACAAGTATGGCCACTAGTTTTAAAATATTTCTCATCCTCCATATAATGCAATGAAAACTATGTACATATTTCAAATATTTCAAATACTTGGTCCATAATTTCTCAGAGAGCACAAGAGAAACCAGACAGTATAGGAGAAAAGAATGGAAGCTCAGAAAATAGAGGTCATGCTCAAAGTATCAGTCAGACCATAAATCAGAGGAAATTTAGTTTTACTTAGCTGAAGAACTTAAATGAAAGCCCTATAATCATTTAAGAATTTCATGACAACTGTGAAATTAACCTATTTTACATACAGAATTTATGAGAATCTAGTTATAAATCATTAACCCTAAGTCACATGAGAAACAATAAGCCTAAATAGGACTCAAATTTTCAGGCCTTAACCAATATTCAGAGTTTAATATGAAAGCACGTTTTATGTATTTTTGACCCTATATTCTATTCCCATAGTAAATGTAAGTAGTGTAATGAATTAAATCAAATTCTCAATCTACACCACTCATTTGATGAAACTATCTTACAGAAATTTGCCCACTCCATCTGCTCATTTTATAATATATTGGACATTAACCAGTGCTTTATTTGGTTATGCCATAAACAAATAACAAATTTAAGGTCAGAAACTCTGAAACTCTTCAGCTCTAAAACTTTCATTTGCCCAGATATTAGTCATTATTTCCTTAAAATGAAGACTTAAATTTCAATGTCCAAAAGCAAGTCTTACCAAAACAGCAAATTCCATTTCCTTAAGTTTTTGTAAATCCAAAATTGTGCTCTCAAGTGGGTTATAAATAGATAAAAGTTTTCTTTCACAAAGCTCTCCTCTCAAAACCCAATATTAGACTTGCTGGCATGACTAAGCTATGCCTCTGGCATCATGATTTATCTTCTTACCATTTGATTTGTAATTTAGGCATCAGCAGTAGAAATCATGATCAAAAGTGAAAAGGTGCCTAGAGCTTTCAGAGAGTCATGATAATTATGTACATTACTAAACTGCTCAATCATATCCAAACCAACAATCCTGTCACCATTTACAATTGCAATGATCTTAAACTCTCCCCACTGAAGGAGAAAAGTGCTTGCCATTAAATGACATGTCCATCATTCAGTTATATGTCAGGTCAACATTACCAAAAGGTCATCTACTAAAGGAGGTTTAACAGAACCTGTCTGGAGAGCATTAATTATTAAATGATGTGCTTATATTATAAGATAAAATTACTAGTAACAGAACTTGGAGTAAAAGTCACAACACTCAGCAGAGGTTATTCAAAACAATTACCAAAATGGACCTCCCAAACCTTTTCTAACTTGTCCATTCTGGTTTAAAACAACACATCTCCTTTTCATAATAACTGTTTCCATTTCTTTTTTCTGTGCTAGGTATATGACTGGTGTTACCAGTTAGAGATGTCTCTACACATTATAAATTATAGTGATTCAATTAAGCGTCTTTTAAAAATAATGTTCCAGAAGATTTGGGTAACCTGTTATTCTCTCAGCATGGTAGTTTCTAAGTACTCTCCTCTTATCCATCATTTTGACAGGTCTGCCCGATAGATAGGTGACCTACTGCAAATAAACTGATACTCAGAGTTCATGGTTACTGACATAGGTTATAGTGCATGAGATTAAGAATCTAAGGTCTTAGAAGTGATAGAGTGGGAGAACACTTGGTCATAAGAAACAATTGATTTTTTTTCTGTGTCTTCCTTATACAATTATTATTTATAATATAGTTCTAGAAATATCACTGAGTATATATAAATGTTGATCTTTTATAATAATTCCAGATAAGCAGTTTAAAATTTCATTAATAGCTATCTGATCCAATTACATACAAGTGCAACTAAGTGAATGTCTTTATATCATCTTAGGTTTATATATCAAATAATTCACTGTGAGCTTTATAATTACATTATTGTTATTGTTAAAATATAATGACTGAAATTTAGTAAGGACTGAATATGTACCCAAGACTGTGCTACATGTTTTATTTCTATTAACTTATATTATCCATAATGTTATGAGAGATGAATTATTATTATTCCTACTTCACATATGAATAAACTGGAGTACAGAGTCTAAGTTACTTTCCAAAGCATCACAACTAGTGGTGGAGCACAGCTTCAAATGTAGTTTTTCTTTTCACTTGAAATCTCTAGGCTAACTTTAAAGTAGATAATATATTCATCTTTGAGCTCGTTAGCTTTTTCACCCTGGGTTTTCCTTCATCCTCTAACCCAACTATGACCTCCACATTATCATAGTGCTTTTCTTCCACTCTACATTTACACTCTCTTTTATTCCTTCTATCAAATCTTCCCTGGACATAAAGTATCACTCTTTCAAGAAGTACCTGTAGGGCTGGGGATATAGATCAGTTGGTAGAGTGATTGTCTTGCGTGCACAAGGCCCTGGGTTTGATTCCCCAGGACCACAAAAAAAGAAAAAAAGGAACAAGTACTTGCATGTTATATAGGGAGTAATCATTTGGCCTGAAGAATGAAATTACAATATTAGAACTTCATACATTTTCAAGCTAGTGAAACAAGCTGCAACTGAATATGAGGAAGATTTTCTTGGAGTTCATAAAAAAGATATCAAGTAGACCCTGTCCTGAATGGGAGAATATCCCAATGTAATATACCACAACACTATTTGTAAGGTTTTTGAGAATACCATCTCTGTTCTTAGGAAACAATGGAAGATCATATAACAAAAGATAGGGTCCAAGGAGAGGAAAATATAGCTGTCTGATCTTGGCCTTGTATCAACTTTGTTGCAAATTAACTTTAAAACTTGAATTTTCAGAGATAATGAGATGATCCGTTTGAAAATTCAGTTGGGAAACTCTTATAACCTCTATTTTCATGGATGTGGTTAAAACTTAGTCTTAAATAAACATAAGAAAAAAGTATGTCAACATTGTGGTTAAAGATCAAATCCATAGTTTCTATATTAAAGAAACAAAAGTAAAGTTCAAAGAGGAAATTCTGCCAAAGGATCCTGAATGTTAGTTCAAATTTGGGGGTATGGGTTACAAAGGCTGAGATGCTGACTGCAGAGGCAGTGAGTTGGATCTCATCACTAGTACTTCCCAAGAAACTACAGACCGAATCACAGTTAAAGAATGTGGTGCATGGATCCAGTGTGGGAGGCCTATGGAGTGAAAATCAGGGTACAAGCAAATGTTTGGTGTCATTGTAAAGGATTTAGGACACAAACAAGGCAAGACAAAATGTAGACGAAATAGACTAGGGTTTGGCAACTATGCCCACAGATCTGAAAGAGGCAACTGGTTCCACTAAACATTGACATGTCTATTATTTCAAAGGTATGATTATATAACCTCCTTAGTTACTTTGAGTTACTTTTTTGATTTGGGTAAAATAATATCTGGTGACAGCTTGACCCAATCCCACAAAGTATATATGATTTTACAATAATTGGCAATTTCAGTTGAGAGCCAACAATTCAAAGAATTCCAATGTAATGAAATGTCCCCATAAGTTTTCTATGTGATGTTTAAACCTAGATCTAATAGGCATCATATGCTGCTTTCATACAGAGAAGTTAGAGAAAAGGAAATTAATATTCTGATTGTGTATCAGTTTGTGACATGAGCCAAACTACACCACACAATTACTATATCCCATTTCATCTTTGCTACCATCGTAAGAGGTTAACACTATTAACCATAATTTACTCAAGGTGGAAACCAATGTTCCAAAATATTAAATTTC